>OY720145.1:24639902-25239902 GCA_963082955.1 Cheilosia grossa | reverse complement strand
GACAGCTAATGCATTCATTTCGTTCAACGAACTTCAAATTTAAATTTCCGTTGGACATGATTTCCCATTTCAAGAGCAAAAAGTAACACATCCGAACAGAACTTTATCGCAATCGGGATTACCAATAATCAAGCACTAATGTCGACAATTAGTTGGCTGCCAGCTTTAGTAAAACTGTACAGCATTTGTGAAACGGTACCAATTCCCTAGAGTGACATCTTTCTTATTATCTATTGCATTTGTTATCGTCGCAGAATTAAAATTTCATAATTTTAAGAACCCATCGCTCTCCGTTTTTGAAAAAAATAAATAAAATTTGATATTTTAAAAATTATATGGCTTCTTATTACTTAATTCGGGAAACTTCGAAACCGACCAGAGTTAAGATTCTCGCAGAAAAATATAAAGCCATGGCGCACCTTTTTTATGCAGGAAAGCTGTCATGTTTTTTCTTCTATGAATTCACACCTATACTAAAGGGTGATTTTTTAAGAGGCTTAGAACTTTTTTAAAAAAAAACACAAAAAATTCGAAAAAATGAATGAAATATTTATTTGAATCGATAGTTTGAACCTTGCAATTTAATGTTTAAAGATAATTTCATGCAAATGTTGACCGCGGCTGCGTCTCAGGTAGCCCATCCGCTGAGTCCAATTTTGGCATACTCTTTCACACATATCGGCCGGTATCTCACGAATGAATGCATGGATGTTGGCTTCCAGTGCGTCAATCGAAGCGGGCTTGTCCCTATACACATTAGCCTTGGCATACCCCCACAAAAAATAATCTAATGGTGTCAAATCGCACGATCTAGGCGGCCAATTGATCGGCCCGAAACGTGAAATTAACTGTTCACCAAACTCGCCTCGCAATTGCGCCATTGTTTCGCGTGCTGTGTGGCATGTGGCACCGTCTTGTTGAAACCACATATCATGCAAGTCAAGAACTTCCATTTCGGGCAAAAAAAAGTTTGTTATCATCGCTCGGTAGCGTTCACCATTGACAGTAACGCTGCGATTCGCATCATCTTTGAAGAAATATGGCCCAATAATGCCGCCGGCCCATAAACCGCACCAAACAGTGGCTTTTTCGGGATGCATTGGTAGCTGTTGCAATGCTTCTGGCTGATCTTCACTCCAAATGCGGCAATTTTGTTTATTTACGTACCCATTCAACCAAAAATGAGCCTCATCGCTGAACACAATTTTTCGATAAAAAAGCGGATCCTCGGCCAGCTTTCCAAGAGCCCATTCACCAAAAATTCGGCGTTGTGGTAGGTCGGCTGGCTTTAGTTCTTGCACCAGCTGTATTTTAAAAGGCTTTACGCCCAAATCCTTCCGCAAAATTTTCCACTTAGTGCTGTAACAAAGGCCTAACTGCTGGGAACGGCGCCGAATCGACATTTCGCGGTCTTCTGTCACACTAGCTGATACGGCCGCAATATTTTCTTCACTACGCACAGTACGTAAACGTGTTGGTGGTTTAATGTCCAACAAAGTAAATTTGGTGCGAAATTTGGTCACAATCTTCCGAATAGACTGCTCAGAAGGTCGAGAATGCCGATCATAAAATGGAAACAGCGCGCGATGAACATTTCGAACCGAGCACGAATTTTGATAGTAAAATTCAATAATTTGCAAGCGTTGTTCATTTGTAAGACGATCCATGGTTAAATTGCAAACCAAACTGAAGCTGTTTGACAGTGACACAAGGTACTAAACACACGTCAGCTGTCAAAACCAGTGTTGCCAAAACCAAACCAGCTAAAAAATCACCCTTTATCTGTTATTCCTCCAGAAGTTCCTAAGTTTCTTATGTCGCGTGTATTTCACTGAAAACTGATAGTTTTATTTTGCTTTCATTTTAAATTCATTTTTATTGGTATTCTTAAGTAAACTTCTTAATTAAATCTAACTTAAAACTAACATTTATCTTAGATATACTAGCTTACTGGCTCTCAGCGAGCGTCCTAAACGTATCAACATCCTTAAGATTATTTCCTTTCGGCCTTATATCTATCTATATTTATGATTTGTTTTGTTTCTTAATTTTCTAGAAACTTTAGATAATATGCATTATTCAGCGCATTGTTAAATAGGGTGGCGAAGATATCTATCGCCTCTAGCGCCAGGTGGCAATACGACGTTTGGGGCACCGTCAACTCCCGCCGACTTTTTGTTTTTAAGTGACTCAAAGATGCACCGGAGTTCATCTCTTATCACGAACAGATTATTATTTGCATCGACTATTGTGCCATTTGCACAGTTGTCGTCATTGAACACGGTGAAGTGAAACCGTTGTTCTCGGATTGCAATCTTTGATTTCGGTCCGCGGATAAGAGTGGTTAAGAAAAGCCTTCTCCTCGAGGTCGCGGTTACGGCAAACAGGGTTGTTCACCGTATACACAGTCTTCGACCACGAAAAAACCGTCGTTGAAGTCAGCACTTTCCGGAATTATGCCAGCAGTCAGTAGTGATCTTTCTGGCTGAATAGTTTATTAGTTTGTGGGAACATATTCGGACTACTGGATTTTATAGCCCGAATTTTATTTCCCCAATACAAACTTACAGATTTTCTGTAATTCTCGGTGATCAACTGTTTCAAGTTCTTGCTCATCGAATTCAGTGTCCTTAACTTGGGATCGTACCTGTCAGTAAACTGTGTGTGTGTCTGCTTAAGCCTCGAAAGAAGTGGTCTGATAATTCTTTTCTAATATCTATATTTTCCGTCAAGTCAACGTTTTAACACCTCCAATTGATTCATTAAGGATCGTCATTCTCGGCGAACAAACTCCTTTTTCAAAGAGTTGATAGTTGATAGGGTATGGTTGCAGCCAAATAACTACCTGAACCGTCTAAGGTACTGAGAAATGTTTGAAAAGTATGTATTCAGGTATGAGCCGTCGAAACTTAAGGGAACATAAATATTTTATCCTCTTTCTGATGTCTTCCCCTGGAAAGATCCCAAACTATAAAATTTATATTATTTTAATCGCCGACACAATTTCTTTCAGAAGTACCCAATTGGGTAATTTGGCTCAAGTATTTTAGCTTTGGCTCAATGTTCAGAGCCATAGAGAAATGGCACAGATTTGCCCCAAAACTTAAACATCACTTTCTTAAAAGTTTCTTGCCTGGAAACTATTGGAAAGACAGCCAATCAAAATTTTCCAACCAATAAAATCAGAAAATATTTACAATCTACTAAAATTAATTTCTAACTTTAAACGCTCCGGCTAAACAACAGGGTACCTATCTGTATTCGCTCCAATAACGAAATTAAATGCCATCTTTTTGGATGGTTGGGCAACACTCCTCTTAAAAATTACACTAAGGGAGGATTTATTTACTATTTCTGTATCTTTCCCTCAAAAAAAAAAAAATATCTTTATTTTATTGTTTCACGAACTCATATAAAATGCCACCACTTCACTGTTGATATATACGTTATTGGCCGCTCTGGTACGTGCTCGAATGTCGGCATCAATAAGAATGATCTGAAGAGCGAATGTGGCGCATTTGTAATATATATAATATGTCCCATTCATATCCTACGACATTTTTTTATTATGAGAGACCATTTTATAAGGATCTTATGGGCTGGTATTTGATGTCGCGGTTTATTTATTTTTTCTATGGTGTTAACTTTTGCATACTAATAGGACAATGTGTTATTATAGGTAGGTACGAGTATGTCGTATATCTAGGCATCGTTTGTTCGCATAAAGTTATACTCGTATGATATATGAAAGTAATCGTGACTATATTTTTGGATACATGATTTGCGAATGAAAAACTAATAGCATTGGAAATCCTTAAGCAACTTTTTTTGTATTAAACTTGATAGAAAAAATGTCAGTTAGAGTACCTAAGCGCACACAGGCAAATTTAAAAAAATCTTTGCTGCAATAGTAAAGAAATTAATATACATAAAACCATGCAAAACAGGCAAGCATTTTGATCAAAATATCTTTTAAACTTTGTTTCAGATTAGGAAACAAGGCTCTGGTAAGGCAAATCGAGACAGTTCATTTTAAATACTTTCCGATCGATCGCGATCCTGAACCTATTATCTATTTAAAACGATTAGGTTCATAAGTATTTGTTCAAGGTTTTCAGTTATGTGTCATTTGTCAATGCATTGCAATTTCGTTCTCACAAATAAGCCTTAGGATAGATCACACTCAAAAATAGTAACATTATGTTTAAAATATAAGTCTACTTAACAGCTTTTGTTAGGAAGGTGAAGTCGGATTTCAATAAATTAGTGTGTATAAAATATAAAGCGGTTGCCTATCACAACAATTTTATGGTGTTAAGCGAGCCAATACATGTGTATGTGTATAATAAACGACTTCTTTCGAAGCTCTTTTTTTTTGTACATTTTATAACCTTATAAATTTTAGTTATAATTTTTGGCTCTAAGAAGAATATGGACGGTTAATGTTTGATCATTCTCACACAAATTTTCTCTTATAAATAAACCCAAAAGAACCAGGTGAGCTGGATAATACTACGAAACAGTAAATTCGTTTGTTTTTTTTTTCAGTTTAACATTTTAAAATCAAAACTTTATTTAATTTTTAATATGTTAAAAAATAATTAAACACGGGTTGTAAATATATGAGTTCAATTTGTATTTACTATTTTTTTAAGACCTCGTTTAATTTAGTTTCCAAGAGTAGCAAGGAAGGGGCGGTGTAAGAAATAGTGTCTTTTCTGAAGCTACTGGGAAAATTTAGAATTTTCGCAAGATATTTAACATGCATTGACTCGCCTAACACTATGATAGTGCTGTGATAGGCAATCGTGTTGCATTTCAAACATACACTGGACAAAATAATAGGTGAATACACTTCTACAGTTTGTTGTTGCATAATTATGTCACCCATGCACCACTTAATCTTAATGAAGATTTTAGTGACTTTAATCGCAGCAGTGCGTTTAGCGGGAGTACGTCAAAGCAAACTTTTTATCTTCGTATCTACAGGATTTTATTGGACAATAGGACGAATAGGTGTATACTACTAAGAAATAAAAAATAACAAAAGTGCTTTAGTAGCTAGCGATTTAAGAAATGTTTTTCAATTTAATTCAATTCAATTTAATTTATTAATTTGACTTGGTGTGTACATTAAGATAATATCTTTAATTAAACTTATTACTTTAGAACAGTTTAAATATAAATTCAATTTAAAGTGACTTAAAACTAACTATATTATAAAAAAGTGCAGGAAGGTAGAAAGGAAAAGGATAGACAAGATATTTTGATAGGTATTAATAACTATAAGAAATATAGTGGATGAGAAATAAAGAAGAATGACACTTTTGAAACTTAATACGTGAGGAATTGAGGTGCACGTAAGGAAAAGGGATAATATTCATAGTAGATAATATTGGAATAATACGTGATTCAACTGTTGTTGTAAAACATGCATTCAAACAAAAACATAAGTAAATACAATGAAATAGTTCGTTGTTCCAACGAATTTTTAATTAAAAATCAGCCGATGAAGACGCTCGTTGGTCCAGCGAATACGATTTCATAATATTAATGAAGCTGTTAATTAAGTAACGTATTTTTCATAAAACTAACGAAATCTGTTATTTTTTTTTTTTTCATCAATAACATTCCTCGTGGATTCACGATTTATTCGCCAAGCAAACGATTTTTTTTCATTGATTAACAACATGTTGAATGATCAACGCAAGACTTATATCGAATCAACCACATTTTCTATAAGTTTACGTACCGTTTTGATTGAATCAAAGAATATCGTTCATTAGTCTATGTCCGACTTTCACTGGAATTTTTTCATTAAATTTCCTTTTTTTTTCGATGGTGTATTCTAAATTAAACAAATAAATTATTTTAAACAGAATATCTTCTGCTCCAATACAGGATTTAACTTTCCATGGAAATCAATGATATTTATGGATCAATGATCGGATTTATCGAATTAGGAAAATAAAATTGATTGAAAGCAATTCAGCTTTTCATTTGGGTCAGCGTATAACCGACATTGTCCCCAAGGAGCAGATGAGGTTAACATATGAAGCGAATTTAAATCTATGGAATTGTAAAATATGGTTTGAAAATACTGCCAAATGACCATACAATGCGTTTTCGCTTCGCTAAGTGGGCTACACTCGATGTTTTGCGCCCTATTTTCGAAGATCGCATTATCAGCCGCAGAGCTGATGTCGTTTAGCCACGTTATTTTCCATTATTAACCGAAAGGATTGTAAAAAAAGAAATTTGAGAAAATATTCAGTATTTTTTTTTTTTTTTTATAGCATTTTCAAAAAAAAAAAAGTTATTTGGCGGACCCTGTATATGTATTTATTTTACCATTTTATACCGTTATTGCCTTTTTCTGTTTTTTTTGGCTGTTTTGCTTTTTCTCAAAGTTTGATCGCTAAAAAGTAATGAACTTGAAAAGTTAAAGAAGGCTGTGAGGAGGGACTTCAATCGAATATAAAGACCGGAATGTTACTCTCCGACGGCGGAGTCATGAAGGAGCGTTGGCTGGAGTATGATGAGTACATCTAAAGTCAGTATACTACAAAAGATTGTCTCCAGAGATCCAGTTTCAAAGATCAGACTAATTCGTCATAGCGATATTGGAACCACTGGATCACACAAATGAGTTCCTAATTCAGGTACACTTTTCAGAAAGGTAGAAGTCAGATCAGCCCTGGACTCCAAGGACACAAGGAGTGAACGGGATGGATAGGCTGGAAGCAGTGAGGATCATAACAAAAGGGTCGGTCAAGGGGCGATAAATATTCACAGCCTTTAAAACTGCGGGGCCGAGTGATATATTTTCATGGTATGGCATCAAAGCTCAGGAATATTTATACGTTGCATGCCTATCAATAGGCTATGGATGGTGAAACAGTGATTTTCATTGATGGATCCATGTCGGATCGTGGAGCAGAGGCTGGTATCTGTTCAGAAGAGCTGAAACTGGCCCGTCACGTTAATTTTGAGAAATACACTTCTGTATACCAGGCTGAGTTGGTTGCTTTGGTGCATGCGTTGGATTACTTGCTTGAGAGTCAGGTTGAAGGAAGAAATAGCGCTGGACAAACAAACATAACAACACTAAAAGAAAGGGTTGTAAGCATGAGTCGAAGAACATTGAAATGTGGCGTTGACTACAGGACATGGTAATTTCGGATATCTAGTAAGGAAGATGGACCTTAGAGGTGACGATAGTTGTAAACTATGCCTGGAGGAATCTGAGACAGCGGCAAGTATAATGTGTCAATTGCCGGCGGTGGCTGGCAGAAGAATGAGGATCTAGCGACATTTAGGGTCGTGACCTAGCTTATGATGCTAGCGCTAATACTAGGAATCGAACCTAGGGAAGACTCTATAGAGAAATCCAGACAGTCTCTCTGGGTAAGATTTATAATGGCCAAGAGATGAAAACAGACCCGACAATGGTGGTCGGCTTCGAACATCTCGCGAAATCTTTATATAAAGGGTCCGCCATCTAACATTTTTTTTTCAACTAGTGCTTATTTCGCGAATTGTAACACTTAGCTCATGTCTGACATTACTTTGAAAATCATGGTAATGTTGCAGAATTTGAGATGCCGATTTTGACAAAAAATCATTTTTTCAGATGAAACTCATTTTCATCTTGGCGGGTGTAAACAAGAAAAATTGTCGCATTTGGGGCAGAGAAAACCCGCACGCATACATTGAAAAGCCGATATACCCAAAACGAGTCACTGTTTGGTGCGGAATTTGGTCCAGAGGCATTATTGGGACATTTTTCTTCGAAAAGGAGCAAGGAGTGGCCGTTACAGTCAATGGTGATCGTTATCGGGCCATGTTGAACAAATTTTTGTTCACAAAAATTGAAGAGGAGGATATTGACAACATTTGGTTTTGACACCGTTGGACTATTATTTGTGGGGTGCCGTAAGAGATAAGTGTTACGCCGACAAGCCAGAGACAATTGACGCTTTAAAGGACAATATTCGTGAAGCCATTGGTGAAATACAGCTGCACACAATCGATAATGTGCTTAAAAATTGGACCGATCGTATAGGCTACTGCATGGCCAGCCGAGGCAGCCATTGAAAGAAATTATTTTCCATTATTAATCCGGAAGGATTGTACTTTCAAATAAAAAAAGAAATTTGAGAAAATATTCAGTAGTTTTTTTTATATCATTTTCAAAAAAAAAAGAAGTTATTTGGCGGACCCTGTAGATCATGTGGGTTGAATCAGAAACCCCAAAGTTCTAATTTAGTGTTTAAGTTTTAAAAAGAATTAGGACTCAGACTTAGGTTTTAATCTTATCGTTGCTCTTCGTGGCTGCTCGTTGACTGCTGGTCGTGATTGTAATTTTTTGTCAATTCATCTGGAGATCCTTGTTACATTGTTACAAAATATGGTCAATGCTAGTTAGGCTTTAGTCAAGCGGTTATTTCCCGTTCTCAGTTGGTTATAGATATTGACACATAGCTCAACACTTGGGACATCTTCAAAAACGTTGTCTTTTAGGAAGCGAATTATAATCCTTATTCTCCTGGCGTCGAACATGCAAATAGCATCGATAAGACAAGTTTGGTTAAATATGTAATCATTGCCCATTAAACATACACTGGCATGAGAAAATTCGCAGTGCGTACTTAGCATAATTGCGGTTCTCGTTCCGAAAAGAAGAAAAAACAATTATCAATCGAAGCCATCTACGACCAGCAGCGCATAATTCTTATCTTTACCATCATTAGCTGGAAATAGCCTGTCGTAAAAACAGAAAAAAGGAGTATAAACATCGACTTCAAATATAACGATAATGTTTACGCATCTATTACTCTGTAAGATGCCAATAAAAGTTACTTTCTCGAACCAGACCAAGCGAATTGTGAAAAGCCAACAAAAATATCCGATAACCCAATAAAAAATCTGCTGATATCGACAACTACTTATCCGAGTATCGTACATTAGCATTATAGTGGCCGCCGCACATAGAGTATTCGAATTTATCCTTCGATAAAAATTCCCTAATTGAAATCCACAATGGAATTGAACTCACATCCCTAATCTCGACAGGCTCTTCCATTTTTTTTTCATCGCTGCCTCTGTCGAAACCAGAATAACAATCGCCACACATACCCTTCTCCAAAGTGCAGACAGGACACACACCAATTTGTCGGTCCTTTGGAAAAATTTTGATGACAGATTTCCCATTGAAGTCAGTCGTCTTTCCAATTTTGCAGACTACTCCGAACGGGTCCATTACGAGATCCTTTATGGGCACATCCACTCGATTATGGTTTAAAGTGGCAAATATATATAATGACAGACGACATCATGGCCAAGTAGCCAGTCGATGACCATAGGGCAATATAGATATGTTTACCATCGCGTTTTTCTTGTAGACATCCTGATGTAAGATAAGTACTCAAATGTATATGCATTATAACCATCCGCAAAGTTATGATTAGAGACATTCGCGCGAATATACAAATGTTTTCATCTTTCTTTTTAATATCAAAAGTCATGACCTCCGATTATCCTAACTACGCGACAGTCTTGGTTGACAGCGCAATGACTTGGGCGGAACACGCAGGAAGGCGAATTATTGAAAAGCCGGTATATCAGGAAACGGAAGTGAGTGTCCTTGAATACGGAGCTGAAGCACTCTCTTCATTATGGCATTATTATACTCGATGATGGCGTAGGCATGCTCTTCACGAGTCGTGACCATGGCGGATCTTTATGTGCCTATATATTGGTTTGGAGTGTTTTAATATTTGAAATGCTTAAGTACTCATTGGAATTTCACGCTACTTGGATGTCATATTAATTTAAATTTTGAGGGATATTTTTGGTCCATCATTATGCAGGTCTTAAATAATTTACGCAAGTACATGGTACAGGAGGGAATCTATTTTCATATACAAACGGAAAATAAAGGCAGTTTAAAATTTTGGGAATGAGAATCGTTGATGGTATTTCTTTAAGCCGGTCGTCCTTCAATGCGGTTGAAAAATGGAGATTCGTGGAGATGGGACCAGCCGAAGGTCTGTACCAGCGGAAAACGAAAGAAATCTAAACGACTGTAAAAGTTGGTTTCCACTTGTACCATTTTAAAGTAATCATTTGTTATTTTCTACAAAGGGATACACTTAACATTAGAATGCATTCAACGACATGTATCATTTTGTTGAATACTCTCTCACTTTCCTACTTCTATTTTCTTTTGTTTTCGCAGATGGAAGTTGAGTGGAAAGGTATAGTATAATATTGAAGATCTGGATGCACCTGTCCATTGTTAGATGACCACTGTCAACCCCAGAGTAACTCTGTAAAAAGCAGAATTACTAAAAATTCTGCAATTGCTGGTTCGAGGATTCGAGTGGATTAAACTCCGCAACGAGACAAGTGGAAACAAATGACAAAAATGTGAATATGAATCAATCTTAAGTATCAATAGACTTCTTACAGATCAACAGAATATAGCCACGAAAACATTATATTAGATCGATTGGAAGGATCTCAAAAGAAAGAAGAAGAAGTTAGAAGTTGGTATGTCATTGAGATGGTTTTTCCCTCGAAAAAATCACATTTTTCCATTCCGCATCTAGTCAAAATTCCCGCAACTTCCCCACTTGAGTAGTTTTGAAGAAAAATAAAACACACACAGCTTATTTTCAATATTTTTATGAAAAAGAAATGATTTAGTTTTAAAAAAGGGCAAAAAATATTCTATAAGAAACGTAATTGGAAGAATTAAATACATTTTTGTAGTAGATTTATTACAAGCAATTTAGATCGGCCTGTTTTGTGCACACTGAATAAGATGGTAGAAATATGATCTTAGGGTGAAATTGAAGTACAATTTTTTTTTTAAGTTAACCGAATTTCCCACAAAATTGTACTTCTTCCCTTTTTCCCACGAGACGGTTTCTAGTCATCGAAAATCCCTTGAAAAGGTAAATCTCCCACGAGTTATTAACACTGGATAGAAGCAATAGTTCAGCGGGCAGCCATCATCAGTGATGTGGATTGCGCTGGTGGTACTATCGTCATAAGTTGGTTGAGTTATCAATTTTCGATTTTTCGAGAAACACATTTCTCTATAAATTCAGCCTTCGTAATAACGGAAAGTAGGCTGATGCAACGACGCAGGCTATCAATTCTGCAGCCGCTTTTGTTTGTTTGGCACATAATTCATTTATTTTGGATGAATTCATGATAATAATTCTAAAAGTAAATTCATTACTGTTTTTATTTAAAAATGTATTTATAATGACGTTAAATCGTGAAGAGTTTTAATTCTTTTAAGTTAATAGAAAAGTAATTTGATTATTGTTACAGCAATAGGATCACCGAAAATTCGAATGTTTGGTACAATTATTCCAGTGTTTTATTTTAGGATATTTTATGTCTCAATGTAGAAAGCTAATTTTACCTGTATTTTTGATCTGGTAGTGTTTTTTATATATTTATATTTTTATAATGTATGTAGGTAGGTACTCCAGCGTCGAAATTTGTGCAACAGGTTCCGCTTCTGTTTCTATTCATATTGTTGATTAAACTCATGAAATCACTTCTTAGGTAACTATTTGCTTTGAAAACGCAATTTAGAAATTAGGTAGAAATTAGAATCTAGGCAAACTTATTTTGATAGGTCGACTGTCCAAGTAGGTTTCAGTTGAAGCACAATAAGATAGTTTAGGAGTATTCAATTCTAGAAAATTATACAAAAATATTTGGCGAAGGTACACCACAATCCCGCAAAAACCCAAATTCCAACTCAGGGTTTTTTCCACTGCGCCACCTCTCGCGAACGTCTGTCAAACATCCGAGAGTATAACTGCCTTGAAAGAGCTTCTCAATTAGCCGTTTAGAATCGGCATAAAATTGTAGATCCCTTCCATTCGTTCCAAAAATGAGACTCACACAAAACGAATGGTTGAGAGAAGCTAGGCCTTGGGTCCCTACAGACCTGTTGCGCCAACTATATATATATATAGAAGGTACACCACAATGGAAATAAGTCCTTGCAAATTTGCAGCAAATCAGATTACATACTGCGATAGAGTTTTCGCCCACAATATAAGCGAAGATCCTTCCTTATTGTTCCTAGTCAAGCACTATATGTGCAACGCTATATCCATGCGCTCATGTAGAGGAAAGGATTCGGTATGCGCATTCGCTCTAACACTTCAACCATCTTGATTAATTTCCCAGGAATCCAGTTATAGGCATTCGTCCTCACTTTTGAGGCTAATAAACGGAGCTTACGAAGGAGAAAGCCAAAGAAAACAAAAAACCGCTTTCATCCATCGGTAAAATAATTCGAGCTACTATACCTAATCAAGATTGTCACAAAATTTTGCTTTGTATTTTTAATAGGACTTAAATTCCGCCCACCTTACTGAACATCACCGCGTTCACTAATCGAAACGAAATTCGCTCGACAAGGATTGTACATATATGGCTGTCATGAGCCAGAACCAAAAGCTATAAAATTACAAGCAACCTCAATTTACAAGTGCAATGCCAATGGGACTAACCCAGGGTGACACGTATGCGATAAGAGTGCACACAAAGAGGTGCCACAACTTGGGAGGACCCCGCTCCGGGATTGAACTACATATACCTACCATACAACAAAACGTTACAAAATGTTCGCAAAATATTTTCCATTGAACGCATTCGATTTGAAAGGACGACGACGAGGACGACAACCGACAATGGTAGCAGATGTGGAAATGGCCATAGAACGTTTTTATTTTTATATTCCTGGTGCCGATCTAGAGTTTTCCACGGATGTGTGGAAAATGGAAATACATTCAGCTGGAAAATATATTTATGCACAATTTTGTCCCTTTTGGGGCAAGAAAATAAAATGGCGAACTGCACACGAAGTTTTAAAGTGAAATGACAGTTTCAATCAATTTGAAACCCTGACGATTGCAATATCGGCACTAACTGAAATATAATTAACCGACCTCAGACCCCAGCCGATGTCATCATAATAACAACATTACCATACATTTGTCTCTGGTCCTTTCCATCTAGCTTAGCTTATCAGTTCGGTTTGCTTAGAGCAAACTATATAGCCATTCACATGAAGTCACACAACCAAAAAATACTGTCGCCCCTTAGCCCCAGGCCAAATGAATGACTCTGCTGTGTTGATAAAATATTTACAAAAGATTCCATTTGGAATTCTTGGAAGATGAATTTGCGGCATGTGGGCCCAAAATTAGTTGGAAAACAAAAATTGGGATGTTTGGTATAAGTACACGCTCGAGGTAACTATACAACCAAAAAAAAATTATGTATCCCCATCACTGAAGCATGCCTAGAGGAAGTGAACCTTTTTTGCTTATCAAAAAAATAAATACTTAGAGAACGGAACTTTTGCCATCAGTTAATGTAAATCAAATTTAAATAAGGCCGAAACTCAAGTGGGTAAAGTGCAAAGTCGTTATTTGACTTTCAAGTATGATAATTCGGCTGTTTGGGCCAAGTACAAACGAAGAGATCAGAATAATGGGTTGGTGCTTACTAATCAACAACATAAGGGGTCAGGTCTGGTGGGATCTTATAAATTACATTAGGGAATTTGATCAAGTGTTGCATAAGTTCGAGCTTTGATGAAGAATATGGCCAATGGAAGGAAGGTAGAACCTCTTTAGCTTTAGAAATGAATTGAAGAACTCTTTTTTAATTACGTTTTGAAGTCAATCTGGGCTTTATTTTGCATAAGAAATCTAAGGCGTATAGCTAGGTCACTGATGTGGCAATTTAAAACCTGATTTAAGTCCAAATAATCGAGTCGTTTACCTCTCTATGAATTTGAGTTTCTTTATTATGGATCGGACCATTAATATTTTCTTTAAAATCTACATTTCAAATTTCACCCTTCCTTAGGCCCAAAGGATTCGGGTTATTTTCCAACTCAACGAGGATTGAATTCAGCGACAGTATTTTGTATATTCTTGTCATTTAAACGAACCAAAAGTAACAAAAAGTGAATCTATCTATTCATCGTATTTCTTGAGTCAGACAATCTATGAAAATCTCAAAATTGTTATTCAAAAATAGAGTATCCTTCTTTTGATCCTGATCCAATTGGTTGTCGCACTTTTTTTCTGTCTTATTTTTGTGGTACACATAACCTTTTCAATCGAGAATTCACCAACATACCTACTTTAAACTGCCCTTACACTATCTATCCCTCATCGCTTCAAGGAAACGCTGATATTTCCTGTAGGTACACAAAATATGCTGTACGTAGGGCATCCCCCAGAAAACACAAATTACATCATAACGTCTGAGAAACATCCGACATTCTAACTCTCACGAAAAAAAGAGGACAAAAGGACTTTACTGGGTGTACGTTGGATTCACAGTGGATTCAGACCAATAATATATACAGAAAGAATTTTAAATCACAAATAATTCCAAATTTTTCAGTTTATTACACCCACCGATTTTAGATTTTTATTCCACCTTTCATTAGGTAGGAGTAAGACAGTAGGTGGCATATTCAACTACGGTGATGGATTAGCTGGATGTACCCGCTTTGCTGGGTCCTTTAATAATGCATACATATGAACATGAATATACAATCCATTTTTGTTTTTCTCAAATTGAATACACATATTTATGTACATATACCTATTGATTTTCAGAATCCATATGTGAATATGAAATTAAGTGTTGAAATGATATTTTAGTTATGTTTTATTTTTAATTTTTTTTTTTTTATGTCAAAAAATAAAGACTGGGCATTGGGCAACGGAGCGTAAAGTGCAGTGGGTAGCCATACTCGGATGTGTAGAGAAATCTTTTGCGGTTCGAATTTGTTTCTTTTATCTCCTTCATTTGGCCCCTTTCTTAGTCATGTTTCAATTTGTTGCGCCGACTGTACATGTACGCAATTCCAATGAATTTTTTTTTTTTTTTTTTGCTGTACATAATTTGTACTTGCTACTCCAGTTGTGTTCCGTTGAAACAATTAAATATATATTATATATGTTAACCGAGTTTTTTCTGCGCAGCAATTGGACGAATTAGGACTGGAGGACATGTGGTTCCAACAGGACGGAGCTACGGCACACACTGCGAGAGCCACAACCGATATTCTGACTTTTTTTGTAGGTTTTTTTGAAGTCCCGTGTTTACGTGAACAAGCCCGAGACCTTAGAAGCCCTCAAGGACAAAATTCGACACGAGTGCGAGAATATGTCGGCCTACGTACCTGCTCCCTACTCGCGGACAGGAAACAGGAAAAAGTGTTCTTTTTTAAAGATGTAGAGAAGATATCAAACGCGAACTATTAACATCATAATAATATTTATTTCTTATTCTAAAACGAATGATACTAAATTCTTACAGAATAAGTTATGCGTGTGAACCCAGCAGCTGCGCGATAAGACGAGGTAAGGTTACATAGAGAAGTGACAGTCATAATTTGGTTTGACAACTGATGAAGTTGCACTGCGTTCCTAGAAATGTTTTGTTACACTATATCATACGGTATTATAGTTTTCACCATTCTTACACATAAGATTCATTCTCTCTCTCAATGCAGCTAGGTAGTTGTGTGGAAATACATTTTCCCACTTGAGGTATACATGCCTATTGTTTCTTCGTGGCTGAATTACATTATTTCGGATACATGTTCTTCTCCCAGAGGGCTACAACATATTTCCCCAGCTGCTAATGCCATCAGGTGTAGAACAATAAACAATCACTTCTGGTCTTTCAAAATTGGTTTGAGCCTTTGTATCTGGGAATAGATGTGCCATGGGCATAATTATACTCAACACGCAATTTGCGTGTACCTGCATTTATTTGTAATGAGTTGATGTACAAGATGGAAAGTAATAAATGCCATTAAATTGGCTAGTGGGTTATGTGTCGTAATCAAAATGATATGGTGATGTTTATGGGTGTAAAAGAATTTCTTACGAAGCTTCCAACTCTTACTTTCACCAGGATTCACCTTAAAAATCGGAGCAAGTTTTAGGGTCCGCCAAATAACTTTTTTTTTTTAAATCCTATAAAAAAAAACTACTGAATATTTTCTCAAATTAATTTTTTTATTTGAAAGTACAATCCTTCCGGTTAATAATGGAAAATAATTTCATTCAAATGGCTGCCTCGGCTGGCCATGCAGTAGCCTACACGATCGGTCCAATTTTTAAGCACATTATCGATTGTGTGCAGTTGTATTTCACCAATGGCTTCACGAATATTGTCCTTTAAAGCGTCAATTGTCTCTGGCTTGTCGGCGTAACACTTATCTTTTACGGCACCCCACAAATAATAGTCCAACGGTGTCAAATCGCAGCTCCGAGGTGGCCAAACGACATCAGCTCTGCGGCTGATAATGCGATCTTCGAAAACAGGGCGCAAAACATCGAGTGTGGCCCACTTAGCGAAGCGAAAACGCATTGTATGGTCATTTGGCTCAACTCCTGAACCAATTGGACTTTGTATGGCGTCATACCAAGGTCCTTATGCAAAATTCCTCTCAATGATGTCTCCGAAATGTTGAATTGTTGAGAACGACGGTGAATTGATGTTGATGGCGCTTCACGCACACTTTCTGCCACAGCAGCAATTTTCTCGGGTGTACGCACTGTTTTTGGCTTTCCACGCTTTGGTTTATCGATGAGGATGCCAGTTTCTTTCACTTTTTTCACAAGATAACGAACATACGGAGCTGACGGTGCTTCTCTTCTTCCAAATTCCGTACCTATGCAATTTTCACACACATTCTGCAACATTACCATGATTTTCAAAGTAATGTCGCAATATTTCCCAGCGTTGTTCAAGCGTATACACAACCATATTCGTTCAGCGGAAGGATAAAACTAATTATCTGTCGAATCAGACTTGAGCTAAGTGTTACCATTCGCGAAATAAGCACTAGTTGAAAAAAAAAAGTTAGATGGCGGACCCTTTATATATTGGCTGGAGATTGGGTAACCATTGGGATGGTTCCTCCACTACAGTTAATATCCAACAAGACCTCAGTCCAAGAGTTGCAGCACCATACCCATGGCATTACTTTCAAACAAAAACGTTAGATGAGGTTGCGTATGTTCACAACTGGTCACTGTAGTGTTGAAGATAACGAGAGTGTCTACGATTTGGGGGGAAAAAAAAGAGCGGAGCTCTCGCACAAGATGAAATAATTGAGACCGGCAACGGCCGAGGCTAAGAGCATTATTCTCATCAATTCACCTTAGATGGTCGAACTCAGGTCACAGACTAAGTAAGACCTACCAGCTACCCTACATACTCGTATGCCCTGGAGGATATTACCAATATCATTGCTGTGAAGGTCAAGCTGTTGCTCGCATTGGAAGGAACCACCTCAGACAGTATTTCTTGGAGCAGGTTGGATCCTCATACAAAATTTAACCTATAATGAGGGGCTGTAGGCATAGTAACGGAAATAAGGCTTATAAGTAGCTATACCTTTAGTGATACGTATTTGAATGCCTAACAGTGTTTGCCTCTTTTTGGGCTTTGCCCAACAGTAGCGCATTCCTTTACCGTAGCACGACTAAAATGCAATATTATCCCAGTCAAAATAACGCATCTGATGAGCATTCTAATAGAAAACTCCAACCATGTCCCATTCGCACTCGACTGTATCATTGCAATCCCAGAACAGTTCCTCGTCATTATCACACGGCTTAGCAAAGCCCAGCAAACAATGCGAAGATAATTCTCGATTGGATTCTCGCTAAATTAGATCCAGTCTTCCGCTCTTCTGGGTGACGCTATATACTGTATGTAAGTATGCAGTTCAAGTACGAAAACGTCAGTCGCTCACATGAATGCCACATCACAGGCTGTCACCACCAACAGACTCGACACAGGAACCCATAGGAACCCATATTCCTGTATCCTGTGCAATGCATCATCTCAATAGGAAATAATTTGTCATGTGTCGTGTCGGTTCCCAACGCTGCTGTCGTTCGCTCTCATTTGTGTATAAATAATTGCGAACTCAGCCGAAGAAGAAGCATAAATGGTCATGTACGTGGTGGGTGCTGTCATGCGCATGCATAAATCTGATGGTAAGGTCATAGTTTGTTTAACATTAGCTACGTTATATATATTGCAAAGAAAAACAAACTGTTGTGCTTATTATGGCCCGGACTGGAACCAACAATATATTTACATTCTGTGAAGTCAAGTGTATTTTGGAGGTGATGTGTAATAATTGCGTTAGGTGTACATTGCACTTAGTGGTACTTAATGTCTGATGAGGATACTCAACATCGCAATATTGAACTACACCCAGTTATGTAAGCACTTATCTAATGAACTTAATGCATATACAAAGCTGCCACTCGCTTACCATTGTCAACATTAACGACTGACGTTGACACAGCGTGTGTATTTGCCACGTGATACGTGATGACGCAAGTCAATCTATTTTTGGAGTGCGAAATAGAGGCAAAACTGAATACCCTCAACTCGCAATCCTCTTGCCGCTGGACCCCTCAATTTCTTTTTTCAAATTCGCCATTTTGTTCTCTTATCGGTGTTATTTCAATTTAGAATTCGTTTGACACGCAAAAATGTACTAAAAATGTAAAATAAATGCTGGCAACCGTGTGGGAATGTGATAGAGTTCGGGAATACCACATCTTAACATTCTGAATGCTATTGGTAAGTTATTATATATATATTTTGTTTGGTCAGTACAACTACCCAAATAAGATGTTTTATATACTAGAAACATTGAATTGTCAAATGTTTTTATTTTCACTAGACCAATCTAAATTGTTGATTTTTCATTAATCCCTTAAGCAGAAGTACACTTATTCAAAAAAGAAAACAATTCTATCCACACGACGTAACGAAGTTGCGGCGGAAGTTGCTCATATTTTTTTCGAGTGTGATGGTGAGCCGGAATCTTTTGAAGTTACGTGACATTTGTCAATACGAATTTCTATGTAACAATATAGCTTGTAGGCCATAAGAAACGGGAAATCGGCCGAAGTTGGGGGTCTAGGTATTTTCTCTGCTGCAAAGAGTAAAACCCTTGTTGACTCCAAGCAGTTGCACAAATTAGATAAGCTTGACTATAATAAATATCTCCGAGGCATTGACAAAATCATTTCCGTTTCAATGATGTTACTATGGAAAGTAATGTTATGTATTTTTCGACTTATTTCAGCAACCGACTTAAGCAGCCCGTTGATTCGGATAAAGATTTCGAAGTCTTTAGCCATACTCGAGGAATGCGTATCGGATATGATTTTAACTTGAACCTTATAAATGGCCGATGTCCTGCATTCGCACAGATCTCAGCGAACAGAAGAATCCGTAAGAAATCTGAGGGTTGTAGGACAACAAGGCGCGAATAACCATCTCACCAAATTTGTACTGGGACGAAAAAAGGAACCCATCATATTTCTACCAACTATTACACAAAAAATCAAGTAAAAATGATTAAATGTTAAGTAAGAAAATTGAACGAATACTTAATTCTCATTATTTCAACTAAGCGAACTTAAAATGTGTCTTAAGCTTAAGAACAAAGGTCCTAAAGAAAACAAACACTTAAAAAGATTTATTATGATGAAATAATTATTTCTTCTTAATCAATTTCTTTAAATAAATAAATAGATATAAATAATAGCTACCTATACATAACATCAATATGTATAGTAGAATTCGACTAGTCTTATGCAAAGAATCCTCCTTTTACTTAACCATACCCAGAGAACACAGCCTCATTAAAATTTTCGGATGTGCCTGTACTATCGATGAAACTCTGACCATCTCTATCTCGTTATAAAGCGCCAAAAAAAAAGCAAAACCTCCCCCTTCATATTGTTCTTCCATTGAAACTCCATTGCATTCGGTTAAGTTCAACTAAAATCTCGATAATTCCTTGACTTGTCTGGGCAAAGTTTTCCCCTCATAAAACCCACCATGCTTTTTTCCCCCCTATTCTTCCCACCATTTTGGTTGGAAAAACCACCAATCTGTGAACACTGATTGGAGATAATTTATTATTGTAAGCCAACACCACCATTTCCAAAATAAATTTAATCTTTTGCAAGACGCTTTAATGAAAAAGATGATGAATCAAAGCTTGGATGTGATGTTGCCCTTCTATAAGCGGAGTCTTTTGTTGGCCTTGTCTGTTTTTCCAAATTATCTACAGCCCAACTGGCTGCCCGGCTTTGGTTCAAACTTCGGATTTGGAGTTCGGGGCTACACAGTTCGGGGCGGTTTTTGTTTTTGCAAGGCAACCTAATAGTACTTTCAATATAAAATGTTTATAGCCGTTTGATTTGTTTCAAAACCGCTCTAATGATTTCAACCTAAATTGATATTTGAGCTCACGCTGGTGAGGTTAACATGACTGCATACATTTTGAGTGAATCTTTTTGGCCAGTTTATAGCTAAGTCCTGTCATTGCAGATGCAAACAGAAATCTAAGGTAGAAAATTCCTATAGTGTGGAATTTGCAAATGCCTCCTTCTCCATAGCACCAGAGATGGGAATAACTATGAATTTTAACTAAAATCATTATTCATGAAGAACCCACTCAATAAAGTAATAATATTCCGACAGCTACTCTAGACGACTTATACAAACCATCGCCCTAGCACCAAGGGTTTTAGACATCATGGACATCACCTGCACTCATTTTTGTATGTATGTACCTTCTGAATTCCAATCACCAAAAATAATATTACCTCTTTTTGGTTTGCTGCATCAGGCAAAAAAAAATATAATTGGCGCAATAGTTCCGTAAAGTTTTCATTTTTGGGAAGATTGGAAGGTACATATAATTTCATGCCGAGTCCTACCCGCTATCTTGAGAATAGTTTTGTTACATTCCAGGAGTGACGCTGCTACCAACAGCTGACAGCTGTCTCACCACCGATCTCGTAGAAGGCACAAGCGTTGATCTAACCTTTTGCTCGTTCCTTAACCTATATAAACCTAAATATATTTATATACGTTTTAAAATTGTACAAACTATTTGAGGTAACATAAAAATAAAATATTGAACATTTGTAACGTGGAATAAAAGTAGGGGCTTTCATTTAAACATGAACAGCCTTATTTATAAACGTATTATAGAGAGTGTTTGAAGTTATGCACTCTTTAAAATGTCTCTAAACGCAAAAACCTTATTTATAAAAAAAATTCAACGTTGTATAGAGCTTGCATAAGCTAAACGCGTTTGGAGGTTGTTTAGTGCCTGTATAGAGGTAGAATAGTATCGAAATGTCATTTTGAATTCGCATTTTTGAGGAAAAAAATTGTTCCCTTTTAATTATTATTGACTTTTCATATTATCGACGTTTTCGTATTAAATTATTACGATTTCTTCCTATGCATATTTAAATTTACATCACATTTTGTATGTGAATACGTTTTCATTAGGAGTGCCAATTCCCCGAACGTTTTATGTTTACTTCCTTCGTTGTAACTTTTGAAATTGAATTCCATTTAATTTTGAATGGAATTCGTATTTTTCATAAGCTACTTATCTTTTTTTTAAGTTTTTGGTCAGACAAATTTAATAGACTTCCTTTTTAGTAGGTACTTTTTCTGACACAAGCCCTGTACAACTTGGGGAAATGTTTTATAAATAAGAAATTTTGGGAGCGTGTATAAAGGATGTATAAATATTTATACACTGCATAACTATACACGTGCTTAGGGGCATTTTTGCAAGTTCTAATAAATAAGGCTGAAAAAGTTTCATAATAGTTTCACTCTCGGGTGTTTGTAAGACGAGGATCTAACCTGAGGCCCACGCTCAGTACTGCAGTACACTTAACACTGAGCCACCACTTGGGTCACTCTCCAGTAATAATTGTGTGCGCTTCTAAAGTGGGATGCTTTCAACGGTTCTCACTGTTGTCAACCAAACCAAAGTGTTTTCATGTTTTCACCCTTATTTCTTCTATGCTACTCGACTTTTCACCTTACAGCTTAGTACCGATCGTACATCTAGTGCTGCTTCAACATCGCCTCCAAACAAAATATAAATTCCGTATTTTTCAAAAGCTCAATTTCCACCATACCACCTCCAACATTCACCATCATTTATCCGTTTAACGCATTCGGTCCTCATAAATGAAAAAGAACCCCTCCCTCGCAACATGCTTCCCCTTTAAGCATCTATAGGTACACTGCCTTGTTATTCTAAATTAATTTTAAGATTGCCTCCGACAATGGGGTGGAGCAAATCCTTTTTTAAAATAATTAACAAACATAAATCAAACGCGGAATCAACTCGGCTCCTGATAATGACAGCAATAATCATAAATTTAATCAAGCAATGAACTTGTCACCAAGCTCATTCGACCAAAAGGAGCCCGCCCTCACCATAGCCATTATAAATGTTACGCGCGTATATGTGACGCCGGATGAATGCCAAGCTTATTAAATTCGCCTAATAAAAACTCATAAAAGGAAAATATTTTACTAAGACAATGACTCCTCCATCACATCACACATCGTACCCGCACACGCATATAAAATGCGGGATCGCTGTAGGGCGCGAAATCTTTGAAAGTCATAAAACGTGGGTGATAAAAAACTCATTTACGATTAGCTGGGAGCGAATATCAGTTTCAGTCCCACAGCCTCTCTGTCAATCTGTTCCTTGAGCGCGGCACGGAACAGAGTTTTGTCGCCGAATTTCTTGATGCTTTCATTAGGTAATGAACTCGAAGCGAAAAAAAAAAAACGATCGACGTGTTGTCACCACAGCACCATCAAAGACAGGCAAGCCTACTCGCAAAGGATTTGCGCTTCTTTACGACAGTTGCTGATGATTAGACAGGGGGTGACTGGAGGGAGAGTGGTTTCGCCACCGCACCATACGTGGTGTAGCTAATGGCCGTAAATATGGTACACATGCGATATATGTATATCGTGGCTATGTTTGCGGGTAGAAGACAAAGTTAGTCACTATACATTTTGCGGCAGACGCATATGTGGATGCTGGAGCTGGAGCTGTGGATGGATGTCTACACGAAAATGGCATCTTTTAAAATGTCGAACTTGTTGACCTCGTTTTGAGTTGTGTCGTCCTTCGTCGGTATTATACCTGTCTCGTGTTTTATATTCAATTAAGTTTTCATTATGTCCTTAAAATTTTCTAATGGTCTCGTGTAACAGCCGGTGATTAAGGAATGAGGTTGTCGTATTGTTCAGGTTAGAACTGCCTTGGTATTAGGCACACAATTTGTTTTTAAATATAGAAAATGTCGGAAATGGTTGAAGAGATGAAAGGTGCTTATTCCAGTTCAAGCTAAGTTTATAAAAGTTTCTGCGTGCTGGTGATATTTATTCGTTCATATTTTCGGGATCATGTTCTGGAGTCAAAGATCTAGAGCTTGTTGTACTAGAGGAAGAGTATAGGCTAACTGAGGATGGTGGTGAGAATGATGTTATGTCAACGTACCTGTTGAACGTAATGATATTGCTATTTCAAGTGTCTGAAGTGAACTACAGTGTTGTAGTTGCTGCGTTTAAGTTGACGAAGAGGTGATACCTAACTCCTGCCAGTAAAAGTGACAATTAGTGCACGGCCATATTTTTGGTAGGTTTTATGGAAAATGTCGACCTACGCACTAAGTTCCTCTGCTGTAAAGTACTTACTCAGGTGGCGCTACAGTTTGGGCTGGACTTTGGCCTTAGATTATACGCCACTCAAGCGCGATCTTTGGACAACCTTTTTTTCACGAGTTCAGCGAAAATTGCCACCCAATCCAAAGCGATAGTTTGAAACTTACGTATCCCAAGATCGCAATGAACGTGATCATCTATTCATTTCTTTCGTTCCGCTCTAACAGAGAAAACAACAAGTGGCCACCACAGCAAACCAGGACCACGATCAAGAACAATTTGATATTCTTCGAAAAATGTTGGTCTGTAGCTAAAGTTTTTAAGGAAGTTGGACTTTCTAAATCATTGTGTTTGTTTTGTATGATTGATAACTATTTGAGAAATGGAACTCTAGAACTTTCTAACAATTTATGGATCAGACCTCTGTGATGCCATACTTTATCCAAAGCTTGTGGTATATCTAGAGCAAAACTCTTCAAATGATTTTTCGATTTTATCATTAAGTTTCCCACTTTAAGCTTATTATGTGTAGCTATACTTATATATGTAGGTGAGTGGTGCTCTTGTGGCGGAGCATCCAGTGCAACCTGTTGAAAGACAAGAAAATAAACCGCTTTTTATTTTTGGAGCCACATATATTAGTATGAATCTCATGGGCTCTTAAAGCTCTGTTGTAACTTGATCCTCTAGTTGGGCCTACGAGTAGCCAACGATATGAAGTCTGCTTATATACTGAACCACCCAAATTTAAGTATGAATCGCAGGAGTACTTTGAGATCAAAAGTCTTCAAAACGTCTAGATTATCGAAGAAGTTCAGAATCTTCTGTCTGCTGTTTTTAAGGGCTGGGCATTCACAGAGTAGATGGCGAACAGATTGAATTTCTTCAACGTCCCTACAACCTCTGCAAAAATTATTATGCAGTATGCCTAGCCATTCCGCATGTACGCCTATCGGACAGTGTCCAGTAATGACCCCCTTGAGTATGCGAATATCTTTGCGGCTTAGTCCGATCATGCATTTAGATCTCTTTTTGCTCACCTCTAGCCATAGTTCTTTTGTATACGTATATATAAAGGGTTTTCCACCACGAGCACGCATACAGGACCATATTTTTTTCATGAAATTTTCCATAACCAAATCGCAAAGTGGCTGCCCTATGTCCTCGATAGCCTCACGAATTTTTTCTTTGAGGTCTTGAATCGACGCTGGGCTGTTGGCGTGGACCTTATCTTTCACGTGGCCCCAAAGGAAGAAGTCGCAAGGTGTTAAGTCACAAGATCTCCGTGGCCAATTGCTACAGCAGCAATATTCTCAGTTGTTCTTGAGCGACGTGCACGGGTTTTATTCTACACATCACTAACTTGTCCCAACAGCTCGAATTTTTCCACCAATTTCTGTATTGCGGTCCGACAAGGTGCTTCACGACGGCCAAAAAATGCTTTAGTTTTGCGAACTGTGATTGCAAGATTTTCACCATTTTTGTAGTGAATTTTAATAATTTCAATGCGTTGTTGAAGCGTTTATTGTTCCATTTTTAGTAATGGCGTAGTATCTACTTGTCAAATGTCAAAGAATAAAAGCTTCAAAAGTGACAGCTACAGAAATAGCGGGTCACCTCTTATTTACAAGTAGGGCTTCTATACTAGTCTCTTGCTAAGCACCTATATCTATTAGTATATAAACAACATAAGTCATGCCCAATCACAGCTCTTAACTATTAAATTGTCTCATAGACTGACTTAATTTCGGCAAAACACTTGCTTATAACAGACAAGATAAGATAGGCTAACGGTAAATTTCTGCAACGTTAACAGATAGGAACAAGAAACGACGGTGATTATTACGATGACTTGGCATCACCACAATCTATTACCAACTGCAAAACCAACGCAATTGGAATTCACAAATCCAACTTACAAAACCGACCCTACATATTAAGGCCTAGATACAACCGCAATGAAATACGCACTCTGCCGGTGCACTTACACGCTGGATAAATTAAGGAAATGAACACACCTTATTGGTGTGGCAGTAGTCCCTTGGGATTGACTGCGTGCACAAGCACATAATACAATCCGTATTTCACGACTAAACCTTCAATTATAGCACGAAACCGAAGCGGAGCAAAACAGTCAACCTGGCTGATTCCGGTCCGAAATGGAATTTGCAGGAAGTGATGTGTGAAAATGGTTTCGCAATAGACGTCGCCGATTGGAAATAAATACCAAAGTTAATATTATAGTATTCGATCAGTATCTTAATAGGTTTTGTCCCATTGACCGCAAATCGGACGGACATAAATCTCCATGACTAAGCCATACCTTTGACCTGCAGCTGGCCATTCGCAACATGAAGGGTGACAACAACATAAGCGCAATCTACCCTAGACCTAGTTCAATGATGTTGATTATTATGATGATGGTGGTGGTGGTGTTTATCCTTTTCGTTGGAATTTCACCCAGGACAATCACATAAAAATCTAATCTTCTTATTGAATGGGGATAACGAACATATCAACATATCACAACACACCGGAGGGTTCAGTTATTTAACAGCACATCGAAGAATATATACACAGATGCTGCGGACTCCTATATCGTCAGCTCCTGGGCGATCTTACACCAAAAAAAGAACAAGGGAAGAGATGTTTTTAAACGGATGTAGGTTGGGTTTATCAATGGGTATACGGACGAAATGGGAAAACTGATACAAGAAAAACAAGTATTGTTTCTTTTGTTACGTGAATGTGAATCAGTATTTGGAGTAATTTCTAACAAACTCTCCGAGATATATGAGATTTACTGTGCAGTCCAGCTGAAAGTGCCGAACACTCTGTTATTCAAACAATGACTCGTTCTATAAGGTGGGACTTATCGTTGCCTATAATTGGACCAATAAAATGCATTGAAAAAGAAGAGAAGAAGAGCATAAATATTGTGGTTGGTATAAGGAAATTAACTGAAGCAGCCGGCAGACTACTAATCCAATAATCCGATTCGAACGGAATTTCGTATATACACTTTGTTGACTTTACTAAAGCCTTTCGATTTACCGGAGGGTGTATCTATCCCAATTGAGTAAAGCTGATCTGTGGTGAACTTTTAGGTTAGCTCATGTTAGTCGGCTGGCGAGTAGTACTCCCAGCCTCACTCAGATCAATATTGACCTGTTGTGATACCTGTCGAGGAAAAGGTTTATCCCTTGCCCATAGTAACCTATTCTGTATGTCTTGTAATTAGTTAATTACTTACTGTGTAATTGCATACAAAGCATCCTGAGGACTTCTTGAATTTCATTATGCTGTAGCTCATTCAGATTATGGAAGAATTATTTTGCCAAAATTTGTTCCTGGAGGGCTGGAGACCTGGACAGTGATGTAGGAAGTAGATTGCGTCCTCTAGAACTCGCCCCCATCACCTAGGCCACTGCAAAGTTCCTTCTGGGTCAGTCTCATTTCCTCCATGTGTTATAGCAGGGTTTTGTGTACCGTTAGGATACCTACAAGCATAGAGAGGCATTTCCGGTCACTCCGCATGATTCTCTCTGGTCTGTATTCAGAAAAAGATCGTCATAGTTTCATTGAGCTGTGTTCCAAGATTTTTGAGCTTTTTGCGACAGCCCTTCACAAGCTTCGATTTTATTACTGGGGCAGTTGAAGCTTTTACAGCTGCCTGGCTGTCAATAAATAAGGTGATAGCTTCCGGATGCATTGCCCAATTTGCAGACTCACACGGGCCGCTCTTTTCACTTTCATGACTTCCGCTGGGAATACACTGCTTTGGTCTTGAAGGCTTAAGGATGTTGAGATTCCCAGCGGTTCAGAGTAGATGCCAGGCGTTGTCCGCTTTTTGATTCGTCCATATAAACGGGAACGGATTGAGTGTTAGTTATAAAGGGTGATTTTTTAGCTGGTTTGGTTTTGGCAACACTGGTTTTGACAGCTGACGTGTGTTAAGTACCTTGTGTCACTGTCAAACAGCTTCAGTTTGGTTTGCAATTTAACCATGGATCATCTTACAAATGAACAACGCTTGCAAATTATTGAATTTTACTATCAAAATTCGTGCTCGGTTCGAAATGTTCATCGCGCGCTGCTTCCATTTTATGATCGGCATTCTCGACCTTCTGAGCAGTCTATTCGGAAGATTGTGACCAAATTTACTTTGTTGGACATTAAACCACCAACACGTTTACGTACTGTGCGTAGTGAAGAAAATATTGCGGCCGTATCAGCTAGTGTGACAGAAGACCGCGAAATGTCGATTCGGCGCCGTTCCCAGCAGTTAGGCCTTTGTTACAGCACTACGTGGAAAATTTTGCGGAAGGATTTGGGCGTAAAGCCTTTTAAGATACAGCTGGTGCAAGAACTAAAGCCAGCCGAGCTACCAAAACGCCGAATTTGAGGTGAATGGGCTCTTGGAAAGCTGGCCGAGGATCCGCTTTTTTATCGAAAAATTGTGTTCGGCGATGAGGCTCAATTTTGGTTGAATGGGCACGTAAATAAGCAAAATTGCCGCATTTGGAGTGAAGATCAGCCAGAAGCATTGCAACAGCTACCAATGCATCTCGAAATAGCCACTGTTTCTTCAAAGATGATGCGAATCGCAGCGTTACTGTCAATGGTGAACGCTACCGAGCGATGATAACAAACTTTTTTTTGCCCGAAATGGAAGTTCTTGACTTGCATGATATGTGGTTTCAACAAGACGGTGCCACATGCCACACAGCACGCGAAACAATGGCGCAATTGCGAGGCGAGTTTGGTGAACAGTTAATTTCACGTTTCGGGCCGGTCAATTGGCCGCCTAGATCGTGCGATTTGACACCATTAGATTATTTTTTGTGGGGGTATGCCAAGGCTAATGTGTATAGGGACAAGCCCGCTTCGATTGACGCACTGGAAGCCAACATCCATGCATTCATTCGTGAGATACCGGCCGATATGTGTGAAAGAGTATGCCAAAATTGGACTCAGCGGATGGGCTACCTGAGACGCAGCCGCGGTCAACATTTGCATGAAATTATCTTTAAACATTAAATTGCAAGGTTCAAACTATCGATTCAAATAAATATTTCATTAATTTTTTCGAATTTCTTGTGTTTTTTTTAAAAAAAGTTCTAAACCTCTTAAAAAATCACCCGTTAGTTCCACACTTCCCTGCTGGGGTGAGCATTCAAGAAGGGTCGTATGAATTTGCCGTAATTCGTGTTAGGGACACAGCCAAAGTTCTTCAGAAAGATCGTTGGGTGACGCTCCTCATATCAGTTGCGAACTGCAGAAGTCTTAGTATTTCTCGTTCAAAGGTGATCGTTTCTTGGTTCAGGAACATTTTTTGACGTTTAGATCATCCTGTCTAAAGCCCAACATAGCGGCAGTGTGTGGAAAGGACGAATACCATTTTTGTGAAGCCACTACTGATTTCTTTATACGTTTTTTGGAGAAAGAAATATTAATTGAGGGTTTTGTATCCGTATTAAGGTTGGTTTTTGCTTTAATATATTTATATATATGATTTTCTTGTATTTTGGAGAATCATTTTTCAATTTATGCGTACAAATTACAGCTACAAGCAAAAAATGGAGTTTTGAAATTTGAGTTCTATTCTGAGTTTGTGTTTTTAGCCGAAAACCAAACCGAATTTTCAGTCTGTCATACCTCACACGCAGCATTTGGTTTCACAACATTGTTGCTCGCGCAAATAAAAACGTAACATTTAGATAAAGCTCGCCGACACAAGCATGCGTTCAACGCCGAATTGTGAACTGGAAACAAATGCTTATCAACCGGGATGGTTTTAATAAGTAAATATAAATGATTGTAGACTCATGATTGATGGGTGTGTTATGTATGTGCAACATGTGGTGTATCTCCTACACAAGCATTTCGTGATTCAATTCCATTTTAGTATTTTAAAATTATCCGCCACTCCCATTATCCATTTCACAAATCGGATGCTGGTAGTGTGGGTGTAGCATTACTTCCAGTGGATTCAGTACACCGACCATTAATCGTTCCCGTAACTTTTAACTGTTTACAAAATAGATGTTGCAGCAACCGAGAGTCCTAATCTCTCTTTTACTTGCTGACTCCCAAACAAACTGGTATGGTGAACTCCTGCTGAAAGTACCTACTACTGCTGTTTCCTTAATTGCCTGTCTTAAAATTATTGTATTTACTTGTGTCGTAAATAGCTAGTTGTAGAAATAATCATTACTGGAGTCAGCCAAAACGCTTACACATAATCTACCGCGTGGATAAATTGTGGACGCATTATTTTTGTACGGAGATAGTATTCAAAGTGGAATAAATTCACCGTTGTTCCTTAGTTCATTAATAATAGCAAATAACATCGAAAAAATGTATTATTGATAGGTCAGCTACACCAAAGCAAATTTAAATTTAAATTGCTTTGAGGGATGAGCATCCCGACTTGTCCAAGATTTATAAGACAAATAGCTACGAAGAAAAGTGAGTAATTTATTTCGCCTCTTATTTTTGAAGTCTAACTGTCTCGTCCGGTTATTTCAATTGTTTTACCAAATGGAATACAACTAATTTTCCTTTTTTCAGTTATATAATTCTACATCGACATGATGATTATGACAACATGTAATTTAATATTATGTGGAATTAATGATATAAGTTTTGCACCTTTGCAAACGCCAATACACCTTTCCACAATATTTCTTGCTTTTGCGCGAGGTTCATACAAAATAAATCTGAAATGTTGATAATTCGTTATTTATATACGCTTCGTTGCCGTTACGAAAGCGCTGGATGGGGAAACAAAGAAAAGCGACCGTTGTGTGCGCGTGCGTTTGAAGCTTGGAGCGACGAGAGAAAAAAAAACCATGGCGATTCTTACTTACACTACCTATTGCTTTAATTATGATGGCCCTTTAAATATTTATGGGATAGTCCCTTAATTGAATGTGCTCCGATGGGAGTTACGTTTCTACCATTTACCCATAGGTATGCATCGTTCTATTTCCCCCACGTTCCCATACACGGTGGGATGGTAATTTTTTTATTCGTTGACTGGGCTATGGGAACCGCTGTCCGCTATCCTTATCGACCACGGTGAGAGCCAAACCAGCGTCGCTTGTATGGGTATCGCCGTCCCGTGGTTCTGATATAGCATATATATATATTTCTACATGAATTAAATGGGTTTATGCATTTTTCTTGAATTTGCATTCATTTCTCTAGCAACAAAACTCTTATCCTCGTGAAATGTGTGAAATTATTACCGAAAAGAGGGAAGCTAGAAAACGTTGGCAACAGACAAGGACGCCAAGCGACAAAACCACACTGAACAACTTAAATAATAAGCTCAGAAAATCTATAAGGGAATTTAATAACGAGTCTTTAAAAACATATCTTACCAGTCTTACAAATGATGCTATTACCGACTACTGGCTCTGGAGGTCAACAAAGGAAATGAACAGGCCAATAGCTCACATTCCGTCGGTAAAGACCAGAGAAGGCAACTGGGTAGTCATATGTAACAGATCGATTCTTTAGAATTAAACAAGAGACAGAGTACTCAACACTAAGAGCAATTAAAGCTGGTGTACCACAAGGTAGTGTCCTAGGCCCAGTGCTATACCTTCTGTTTACTTGCAATTCACCTGAAAATGAAGAAACTACTATAGCAACTTTTGCAGATGACACTGCTGTGCTTGCTGTTGGAGCAACCGTCAAAATAGTAACAAAAAAACTCCAAATGGCAATAAACGGTATTTCAGAATGGACTAAAAAGTGGCAGATTAGATTGAATGACCTACAGTCAGTCCATATTAATTTTACATATAAAAACGTACCACACATTCCAGTATACATTAATAACAATGTAGTGCAATACTCAAATACAGCTAAATATCTGGGCATGACCCTAGACGCTAAACTGCGTTGGAAAACGCATGTAAAGAAAAAAAGAGATGAGCTGAACATGCGATACAGTAAAATGTATTCGTTCATTGGGAGATACTCATCCCTGTCCAACTACAATAAATTACTGCTATACAAGCAAGTCTTGAAACCAATATGGACCTATGGGCTCCAATTGTGGGCATGCACATGCCAAACAAATTTACAAAAAATTCAAGTCTTCCAAAATAAAGTACTAAGGAACGTAGTAAAAAGTGGCAGATTAGATTGAATGTACCTTGGTACATACGCACATACGCAACGCTGATCTGCATAGAGATTTAAATGTTGAGATGGTTGAAGACGAAGTTAAAAAAGTTGCCCAAAGGCACAGAAGTAGGCTTCTCAACCATGTTAACGTAGAACTTACAGAACTATTTAATACTGACAATGTAATCAGAAGATTGAGGCTGGTAAAACCCCTTGTTCTATAAGAGTTAGCCAAGGCCAAGAGATTAGGTAATATCTTCAAACAAAAAAGTTTCGAAATCCGACAACCGGCGGATTCTTCTTCTGAATTTTTTAAATAATTTAAAAATAAATTGCCGATTAGTCGAACGACTAGGTGCAATCCCATCCGGGATGACGACAGTCAGGAGGTTTTTTAGAGGTTGTTCGAGTCAATATTGCAGAAGCATCCCTCGCGTACTTGCTCTGCAATGTCTTTCGATAATTTTTCCTTCCAGCGAACCCCCAAACAAAACAAAAAAAAATTAAAATGTCTTCGCCAGTGGGTACACCAAAAAGTTTTGTTCGCCAAAATTTTGAATTTATGGCGAATGAAATTTCACAAATTCGCGAACCGCAATAAGGAGACTACATTCGCCAGCGGTTTTACAGTTCTGGTGAATGAATTCTGTTCAATTCGCTAACAATAATACAAATAAGTCACATTCACAGGCGTTTTTGTTCGACTCGCTAACGATACTCATACTGCTTCCCTAAGGAACTACATACCTGGAAGAAAACAACTAAAATTTTGTATACCTTTTGAGGCTATATTGTTCGAGAAAACTTTTAGAAACAGTCTATCATGGCCTGTTGGGGCGGCACACACAAAAATAAAATACAACCTCTGTTGGTAATTCAAAAACATTTACTCAGAATTATCTGGAAAAGTAGACGCAAAGAATACAGATTTCCGCTTTTTAAGCATTCTCGTTACCTTTAAAAAATCATTACTTCTACAAAGTATGTATTCAAAATACATTTCTAACGGAGCGGGTATTCTTTAAATCTTGTTCCGAATGCCAACCGTCTTCGTAGCCCGGTTAGGAATCTTGGATACGTTTCCCCGATTACTACTCACCTCTAATTACTCTTCTGTAGCACGGCATGTCTTTAATAAATTACACATTGAGATAAGACGTTCTCAGAATATCTGTTCTCTTAACAGAAAGGTAAAAAAAGTGGCTTTTTAATTACGATCTGAATGAGATTAACAATTTATCTAATGTAATTATAATAGAGACAGACACTCTTAATTTATTTCGACTCACCCCTCCATATCATTTATTTTGAATTTATATATTTTTTAACATGCAACTCTGGGTCTAAATGGGTTAACTAGTTGACCCGGCGAACTTCGTTCCGCCAAATACATACAATGAAAATAGTTATTCCGAGCATGCACAATGCATATTGCTTTATTCTAAAGTTATATTTAATGCAATAGAAATATTGATTGACTTGTCGGCCAACATTATGCTTTTTCATTAAAGTGCCTAACGGTACAAGACGTGCAAAGAAGAAGTTTGCCCACACGTGAGCACGCCACATATTCAACTGACCCATGTGAGAAACATGGAAACTCAAAACTGATGCCACAAATATCCAGCGATATTAATTGTCATACTGAAAGCGAAACGCACGTTAAATACGAATAACAAAAGCGGAATCCGCGGATTTTGCCCGCAAAATCATCGCTTTTGATTTGCGATTCTTCGCAATCAAATTAATCTCCCACTTTTGATTTAAAATTATGTAGCAGCAAGCTCGGAACATTCAAAGAATTCAAAAATTTTAAATTTTAATTAATTTTTGTTGTATTGGAAGTGAAACTAGCCAGTTTTTCTATTCAGTTTTTTTTTTTCTCAAAGTGCGGTTCTCTATACAAACTTCTATCCCCAATCTCATCCCCTTAAAGTTTTGTTTTCAAGACAAAAAGTTGCTTATTATATCCTTCCTTGGGAACCCTCAAAGCCCAAAATCAAAAAAACTTATTCTCTGTATTATTTTCTTGAGATTATGTTTTCTTCAGTTTACCCGTAAACGGCAGTAACGAATTTGACAAAATTGTGAGAGTGAAATTGATGTTCTCAAAATTCTTGCGTGTTTAATTTTCAATTCGAATCACCGAAAATGGTGACTTTAGAAACTGTTCATGTCTCGAAACCCCATTTTCTATTGGGATAACATTTTAAAAACCAAGTAATGCTTATATCCCGAGCGATATCATAAACTCAGTTGCCAGCTAAATAGTTAAGCAATAGGTAGTATTTTTCAAACTAAATATTGTAATATTTGTGTGCATAATAAAATACAAATTTTGCAGTCGTTCTCAAGGTTTATGAAACCGACGTACCAAAAATTTGCTCATTGATAAGAAATTTGGAGGGAGCCATTTGTGCACCCTTTTCAAAATCATGACCGCATGAGTCTTGGCCTTCTTATGATTTTTTTTTTTTTATTAAGTGGTGTTGGACGGACCATGTTCGAGTGGTTAGAGTGTGGAAAACGTTTCTTCTACTAAATCTCGAAATTACGCATGACTCCAATAAGAAGTGTCGAAAATAGTCACGTCCTTTTTTAAGAACCCAATCGTGCAACAACCGTACTCAAAGCTCTATCCTCTATCGAAATCACAAGATACATTACAAGTATGAGTAAGGTTTAGTATAAATAACCCTCAGAGTGATGGGTATCTATGGATTTTATAGACACATAGGGCATAATAAAGGTGCGAGTACAATAATTCCCCAAAAGCACGACTGACGAATAACAATAACAAATACGAAGGAATAAAGAAGTAAAATTCGCATTGCTGTACATAAAGAGTAGATACATCTCGCATTGCAAACTCGCTGACTCCTTTTTCCATAAAAATGTTGTGTGTTGATTTGGTTTGAATTTGTGCCGTGCACGGTTCACCTTGTAAAATAATATCCTTTCTCTTCGATATGAAAGGAGGAACAGGCAAAATAAATATCGAAAAGTTTTTTGGTTTTTTGTTTTTGTTCATCCTTCGTTTCATCTTCATCCAATTGGGAATATGAATATGAACAGAATCTCGGAAAAAAAATATTGTTCCCACCTCTTGAGTGCGAGGAGTGGGAAGGGAACATTATGTTGTTAAGGTTATTTGCTTGCACGATCACGGTGCCGTATTTAAATTTCCGAAACGTATAAAGCTACCGCTCTTACACCCATGTTATAGCACGTGGCAGAGCACTTAAGTCGTTTCCTATACCGAAAAGGATGTGCTCGACTGAGGATAAACACCCCCATACATCTCTTACACCTTTTGTTTTGTATTAGGCATGCCAATAAATCCAGCAGGACGGTTGGTACCGAACGAAGCGGGAGTCGAACATACAGATATAATTGAATTGGCGAACTTTTTCAACCGGCACAGCACAGACAATATTAACATTGTCATTCGGCTCACATACACCATCCAGGACGATGGCATGTACGAGTATTCGCCGTATGGGATGGGGTGAGGCGATATTGAATAAGTAAGAGCCCCTTCGGGGACATGAAGTTGTCCTTAAGGAAGTTCGACATGTGAGATGATTTTTTTTTTTCAATGCACCCTCTGCCACTGGATCTATTCAATTATGTGTCCAAGCGACTGAAGACGTCGGTTGGTCTACTAGCGAGTTGATTTTCTGTTTCGAGTAGGGATCGATTGGAGAAAGGAAAGCGTTGGGGTGTTTTTTCGTAAAGCTTCCCTTTAATCCTTTTAATGCAAAAAATAACCCAACAAATCTATTGACCCATTGGGGAGCCTGTCGAAAGACTGAATAAGTGTGGTGATTTTATTTAGTATCACGTCGTTAAAGGGTTTGTGAATTGAGTGTGTATAAGCAGTGATAGTGGCATATGTAATGTGTGTGGGCTGTCCCATATAAACAAATATTTCTATCTGTGGATTCAACAAAAACAAAAATAATTGTGATATATACTCGTATGTGTTTCGGATTGGAAATTGTCAAAAATCGACGCGCTGCTGTGTATCTTTTGGCCAATAATTGAAATGGGAAAAGTTTTATGTGATTTTATTAGATTTCAATATCATTGGAGAAGCTGTTCGAATTGTTGTTGCCTTGTAGTTGGTACATTAAGCATTTATTTACTTCATAAACTTTGGCCATTTAAAACAAAGTTAGTGTATTTACGCGACAAGAAATAAACCGCTTTTCATATTGGAGACTTAGTATGAAGCTCATGGGTTTTTAAGGCTCCGTTGTAACCTGATCCTCTATATAGTTCTTTCTAATCGTAGCTTATAATATAAAGATTTGAGGATGAATCTCATGAGTACTTTGAGAACACCATTCTTCATATCCTAGGTCATCGAAGAAGTAACTATTGAGAATCATCTGTCTGCTCTTTTTAAGGGCTGGGCATTCGCAAAGTACGTTGCGAATAGATTCTATATCTTCAACGTCCCTATAGTTTCTGCAAAAGTCATTATGCAGTATCCCCAGTCTTTCCGCATGTACGCCTATTACACAGTGTCCAGTAATGAATGACCCCAGCGAGTATGCGAATATCTTTGCGGCTCAGTCCGTTCATGCAACCAGATCTCTTTTTGTTCACCTCTGGCCATAGTTCTTTTGCGAATTCTAGTGGTAAATCTCCCGTCAATTCTAAAAATTCTCATCTGTTCCACGAAATATAAGATCCTTATTTAAGAAACATTTCATATATATTTCGAAAACCACCAAAATTCTACTCTCCTACATCTGCTGCCCGTCAAAAACGAGAATGAGGGGTAAATCTATATCTAGTCAAATGTTTCTATCATTGGAAAAATATTAGTAAGTTTTATCTTGTCTTAAAATTTAAAACTTTTGTTGTGATAAAAAAAAAAAAATGGTGTTATAACAAAGGTATAAAAATAATTTGTTAAATTAATCAATATGTTGTTAATTTTACAAGAGATTGCTAATTCAACTATTGCTGTATTGTCAAATCAACAATTACTTGTTTATTTAACAAGGAAATTTATCAATATGTTCTTTATCTTTTTGTCAAATAAACAAAAAAATTGTTAATAATATGGAATTAGTTTGTCAATTCTGGTTTGAAATTTTGTTAAATCAACAGCAAATATTGTTGTCTGTATAGAAAAAATTTCGCAGTACTGCCTTTGAAAAGTTGAATAGTCGCCTGAAAATTTAGTCGACCCCTTACCTCTGGTGGGGGGAAGTCAACATAAAACAAAACCACTATTCACGAAGTTTCTTTTTCAACTCGATTCTTTATTTTATTCTTATTTTACAATTTTATTTTTTGCCATTCGCGTTCATTTTACATGAGAACTCGGAATGTGATACTCATGCTTAGAACGCGAATAGCGTGCGCGTGTGTCGCAGGAATTTATTTGATATGGTCAAATTTATTGTTGTGTGGTCACAACAGCCGTTGTGTTTTGTTGTACCTATCAATAAACAGATTGTTGGTTACAAAGCAACATTTTAAGAGTTCTTGCATATTAATTTGTTAAATCACAACAGAATTTTTGAGAAGTAATATGTCAATTTTAATATTTATTGTTCTGTTAAATTAAATTAACTATGGGTCGATAAGATTAATTCTCACTTCCCGTTGTCCTTTCACTTAATTTTGAAGGTATCAAATAAGTATTTATCTAAAAAAATAATGAAATTATGTCCAATAGGCAAATAAATTAGGTATTAATAAAAGTAACCCAAAACAAATCAGTTTAGTAATTAGATTTATTGAAAAGTATTTTTTCAAATTAAATTTAATAACTTAGTAACATTAATTAAAACTCATACAAAATATTTAAATTATAAAAATAAGTAAAATTATCAAAAAAACGTTAAAATCTCTTTTAACTGTTGTATTTATGAGCACTAACAAACTTGCTGTTTGCCTCATTCGTGAGGTGAATTATAAATGACGCCATTAATAGCATTGCATTCAAAGATTGCAATGTTAAAAATATAATTCATGTAATATGATATAATTTTCAACAAAATATTTGTAATATTGATAATCTGTATTTGCTTTGGCTAACAAACATTTACAAAAGCGATTTTTAGTTCTGTTCTTATATTTTTATAACAAATTCATTTGTTCAATTGATACAATATCGATTTATTTAACTGAAAATTGTGTTTTCTTAATCTGAAAAAGTAAATTTCATTTATCATTACAACAATTTTTTTTTAGTTCAACAGAATTATTTTTGTAAAAATGAGGAAGAGTCACAAAGCTCCTGCAAAAACCAAGAACCCGCATAAAAATAAGCCCAATTTTTCCTACAACATACTACATACCGCTCCAGAATCTTAAAAGGTCGAATTTTTAGAAAAATGTAGACTTTCGTAGGACCAATTTTGGCATAACGTTACTCAAACTCATGTTTTATTATTTTCCGAGCTCAAATGTTCAAATTTTCAGGTGGTATTTCTGCATTTCAATTGGTCAAGTGTTTGTGCAACTTAAAATATTTTTCAGACTATTTATTAATACTTGTTTAAGATAGAGTGGCTGTTAAGTAACTTCATGAAGTATAGGTACATAAGTAGCTCCTAGCTACATGGAAACTTCAATACTATTTACGCGATCTTATTTCATAATACGACAGTCAAAAATCAGAAATCTTATTTATTTTACGCACATGAGTCAGACTTTTATATACCAGCGTTTATTCTATTTGGGCAGTCTTTAATGGAAATTGCTTTACTCTACAATTTCTACTGAATTTTTACAGTACAATAAGAACCTGTGTATGTATTTACAGCTCGTAACTTCAGCAGAATGGGCGGCACTTTATTTCCTGGGCACTTTCAGTGTCTGGGCACATTAAAAAATCTAGTTATCTGAAGTGGAATATATTGGTCTGGACATGTTCCCTGAACGCATAACCTTGATTGGTCGGTAACGTCACTTTTCGAACGTCAGCCACATATACGAACAGTCAAGTTAGTAGGTACCTATTCAGTCACGAAACTTTTGACTGAGTTCGTCGGCTACCCCTCCATAGATGCAAACTGAAAAAGCTGTTCCGTCAAAACTGAGACACATCAATTCAGCCGCCACCTGTCAAAATTATTAAACTAGACTCGAATTCTTTAACGTTCCATTCTTTAAACGTTTTCGCAATTACTCAGCAATCTATATTGCAAAAAAAAATAAAATACACCCACTAAGAGCGGAATATGCGACAATCCTTCATTATTTCGACCTTTTAATTGATTTGTAATAGAAAAACAAAGCAATTATTTTCGAATTTTGTAAAATTCAATGGAATTAATTAAATTGTAAATTACAAATTAAATAAGGACCAGAGACCGGAGTTACAAAATATTCCAAATTAAAATAAGGACCAATATAAAAAATATTCTCTCCTCAGCTCAGTCAGGTAAATTATTTATTGTAATCAAACATTGAAGCGCGTTTTCTGCCAAGCAATTAGCACGCCTAACGAAAAGTAATTGATTCAATTATGCTAACGATAGAATGCCTAATGAAGTTTTGTTCACAGTTTTGGGGGAGCATTTGAAGGACCTGTACATTCATTGATATATTGCACTCATTAAGTCCCAGGTATTAGAACTGTATAGGGCCTAAATGAAAGCACGATTAATAGCGCCATGTGATGAACTGAATGGATTTCATTTATTTTATCCACTTCGGTATAAACAAATGATCTTCGTGTCTCCATTACTTAAATGAATACCTTTAAGAAAACAAAACTATATGAAATTGTGATAGCAGTATAGCACTACTACCAAGAGATTATGTGAAAATGATGATTTCATTGTTCTTTTCTGTATAGCACTGTAGTAAAATATTTGCATAGCATATAGTGATACTAATTTGATGGTAGGTATCTCTGCGTAGCCTTTGAACAGCGAAAGATGTTGGGCTTCAGCTAAAATTTCTTAAGCTATGTTCACACGTTTGCCAGATCTGCCAATATTGTAAGCTCTACAAATGATCAAGCAATGATCTGCAAATGATCTGACAATAGCGAACTACCTTACAATATCAAATTGCCAGTTCACACGATTGCCAGGTTTTGTCCCAAACTCCGACAATTAATTTTCATATTGTTGGGTGGAACATAAGGCCCAACATTTTTGTTTGTGTCTCATTTCCACGCACCGAGACGATCGGGATATAAAAATGTTGTACAACTTTTGATGTAAATTATTATGTATTCTAAAAGCGGCGCCACTTACCCTTTGCGCAGAAAGGTACCTATAAATAGGTACGAAAATTCAAGTCTGCTATTTTGCTGACTCAGACTGACGTTTCGCTAAATATTTTGTAGACACGCAAAGTTTTTTTCTGGGTTTTTACGCGTTATTTATGAAACTATCATCGTCGAAACGATTGAACAAAACAACGTCATTTTTAGTTTGCTTCATTAAACATCATCGTCGTATGGTTCGGCATTTTGAACAGTTTGAACATGACTGTAAACAAACTCTGACACCTAAAAAATCAAAAAATGTACGGAATTTTTTTTTTTTTGAATTTGTTTATTTTCAATTACAACGAATTGATTGAAATGTAAATGGCCATTTAATGCAAAAAAAATATAGGTAGTCGAATTTTTGTAGCAAGAGTTGTAAAAAAGAAATCAATGAATGCAATTTTATGATTGCGTTAAAAGTAAAGGGTCCGCCAAATAACTTTTTTTGTTTTGAAAATGCTATAAAAAAAACTACTGAATATTTTCTCAAATTTCTTTTTTTGTTTGAAAGTACAATCCTTTCGGTGAATAATGGAAAATAATTTCATTCAAATGGCTGCCTCGGCTGGCCATGCAGTAGCCTACACGATCGGTCCAACTTTTAAGCACATTATCGATTGTGTGCAGCTGTATTTCACCAATGGCTTCACGAATATTTCCTTTAAAGTGTCAATTGTCTCTGGCTTGTCGGCGTAACACTTATCTTTTACGGCACCCCCAAATAATAGTCCAACGGTGTCAAATCGCAGCTCCGAGGTGGCCAAACGACATCAGCTCTGCGGCTGATAATGCGATCTTCAAAAACAGGGCGCAAAACATCGAGTGTAGCTTCGGCTGTGTGGCACGTAGCGCCGTCCTGTTGAAACCAAATGTTGCGAATATCCTCCTCTTCAATTTTTGTGAACAAAAATTCGTTCAACATGGCCCGATAACGATCGCCATTGACTGTAACGGCCACTCCTTACTCATTTTCGAAGAAAAATGGCCCAATTATGCCTCTGGACCAAATTTCTCACCAAACAGTGACTCCTTTTGGGTATATTGGCTTTTCAATGCATGCGTGCGGGTTTTCTCTGCCCCAAATGCGTCAATTTTGCTTGTTTGCATACCCGCCAAAATGAAAATGAGCTTCATCTGAAAAGATGATTTTTTTCGATAGGTAATGTGCTTAAAAATTGGACTGATCGTTTAGGCGAATGCATGGCCAGCCGAGGCAGCCATTTGAATGAAATTATTTTCCATTATTAACCGGAAGAATTGTACTTTCAAATAAAAAAAGAAATTTGAGAAAATAGTCAGTAGTTTTTTTTATAGCATTTTCAAAAAAAAAAGTTATTTGGCGGACCCGTATATGCTATTATAAAATAAATAAATGAAATTCATTTGATATTAAAAAAAACTGCAATAACCATTTCTTTTTTCTTTTTTTTTTGTTGCAAAAAATGCATTCATTGTGCATCTCTGATGAGAGCGAGTCCTGTTAGGGAGAACATAAGTGGGTGTTTTCCTTTAAATATTTTTTGTACTTCTCTCAACTCAAATTAAAACTGATAAAATGCACCAAAAACGATGAATCGAACCGTTTTGTCGCTAGTATTTAGCAGTTGATTTAGGAACGTTGCAACAAAAAACGACGATCGTCCAATCGTTTCGACGATTATCGTTTTTTGTTTGTTACACGAAGCAGAATCATTGTCGAGACGATGTCGTTCAATCGCCCTGGTTCTGTGCAAGAGTGAATCGAATAAATCGTTTTCACATTCGCTTTCAAAAATTGCTTTAATTTTTTTCCTTTCACTAGCTACTAAAAGCGATTCTCGCTCAATAAGTGAAACAATCGTGGTGAATTCAATATGAAATTAGGTTCTCAGTTCTCAAACTCTAACTAAAAACATTCACTTGAAAATGAGAGCATGAACAAAAATTATTCATATGGAAATTTTTGAAGTTTCGTTTCCTTGTTCACAGTACGAGAATTAACCCCCAGGTATTGTGAATTTTCGATGTTTTGCTTATAATATATATATATATCTACAGGTAAGTTAATTTTTTTTTTGTGCGAGGAAACCAACACAAAATACCTATCACAAAAAGTCCTATGGTATAGTAAATATATAGAAAACATTTTCGAAATCTCTCGGTAATTCATAGTTTTTCTTTAACTAATTTTCCGAAAATATTTCCCACAAGCCGATGATCGGTTTTAATTCCCGGTACTTGAAGAAGAAATGAAACATCGCCAAGCTATTTGACAAACAAAATGTATGTATGTAGGGAAAGTATTGTACCTTGGTCCGAGTGCCAATTTTCAGGAAAATACAAAGGACACAAGAACCGGTTCTTCTGTGAAATGTTGCTCTACTGTTCATTTCTCTTCTCAGCTTCTTTTTGAACGGATTCAGCTGCACGAGTCGGCAGAAAAAAATAAACAAAGTTTTCAGTGAAAAAAGTAATCTTTTTTCTTAAGTTGTGTAGTGCTTAATTTTCTGTCTCTTTTTCGATACTCTATTCGATTTCGGTAAGTGTATTGATTATCTTTTGGTAGGAACACATTGTCGTACGTATGTGTTTAGAATACTACGTTAAAATCTAATTTTTTTGGCTAAAGTGGTGTTCGTGTACCTTGGACCTATCATATTCGATTTTTTTTAAACAAAATCTGTTTTGTATGTTTCAGGGAAATATGCCAAAAAGCAAATAAGGTTAATAATAATGAAGTCCTTTGTTAAGTATTTTTTTAGTTAACGCGAGTTTTTTTCAATTAAAAAACTATTACTTGCGAAGTAAGAAAATTTTAATCAAGCACAAAAACTTTAAAATAATGGTTTGTTTTTTTTTTTTGAAATAAAATAAGAATGGTACCATTTTTACTTTTTTAAGTTTTCACCTTAAAACTATAGGAAAACCTTCAATAACATTTTCGGTCCAAGTTAAAATACTCCGTGGACCAAGGTACAATCACGTCTTGTACCTTGGACCGTTTGATGATAGCTTATAAAAGTTGTGTTTTCTAAGGAATGGTAAGCAATATCCTTCTGCTATTTTCGCCATATCATAGATAAGACTTCAGGCAATAACTAAACAAAAAATAAAGAACTAATGAAAAAACGACACACAAAATATTTGCAAAAAACCTGAAATGGGACCGAGGTACAATACCTTCCCCTACATGTCTCCAGGTGCAATTGGAACTAGACTGTACTCATATAGCAGTATTTTATTTTTTCAGCTTCGTTTACTGATCACTTTTCTGCTATGAGATCGTTAGTTCAAGGGAAATTAAAAATTCAAATGTACATGTCAGGTGACGTATATACGTACAGTGAGGTAAATATTCGAATTGTCAAACTAACTGCCTCCGTAAACACAATCGGCCTAAGGTACTAATAAACAACCACTAATGTCGACAATTTAGCTGCCAGCTTTGGTAAAAAAAATATAGGAACAGCATTTGTTAAACGGTACCAATAAACAATAAGACCTGAGCATTTCCTAGTCCGACAACTTTCTTTGAATGTATTGCATTTGTTGTCATCGCAGAATTCCAATTTCATAATTTGTTCTCGTGAAAAAAAAGGTCAGTGGTTTCCTTCACAAAGAGTATTTTATTCTATAAAAAGGAATACATAAATTGCAATTAAATTAGCCCACCAGATATCTAATCGTTCGATCGGAGAACAAACTAAACCGAATATCTGCCTGTAATGCGAATTGTTGGAAAAGTAGGAATTGAGGTATGAGCCGTCGAAACTTAAGGGAACATTATATTTCAGCTATTTCATCTCATCAAAAGTGCATTGAAGGTAATAAATATATGCACACAATATCCACAGATTTATATAAAAAATAAAATAAAAATGCAATTTTTTTCCAATTTTGTGCATACATTCGAACAAATTTGTGTGTGGCAAGTATTTACATGGAAATAAGTTATTTTTGTATTCCATTGAATAAAATCAGAAAACGGTTACAATTTACAATTTAAAACGGTTTGTCATTTTGTATTCAGCTTCTTCAGTTTCTCTAGCGTCTCTCGTTCACTATAACAAAAACACATCGTAATTGCTATTTATGTACTTCAGTTATTTCCATCGAATGAGCATAAGTTTTGAATTAACCGAACCGAATTACATAAAGCAGCATGTGCATTTGTGCAAGCTCGGAATTATTATATTCATTACATTAACGAATTTTGGCGGAACGAAGTTCGCCGGTTCAGCTAGTTAATTTATAATTATAAACACTCAGGCTGAACAACAGGGTAAGTACTTAAATGCAGTCCTATTGGGAAACTTAATACCGTCATTATGGATGATTGGGCAGCACTCCTCCTCAAAATGAAATTAAGGGAGGATTGATTTAGCTTATTCCCGAGACAAACATTAACATTTGACACTACACTTAGCGATATTCTGGCAAGTATATTTGTTTATTGGTAAAGGGATTATATACATAGAGGAATCATGTTTTTCAACTCTCGTAATAGATGTCGCTACCACTACCATATTGGAAAAAATTCAATTTGTGTAGAGAGAGTGAGTGCCAACAGAAATAACTCCACTCATTCAAATTGAACTCGATCGGAATTCGAGGCGCAGGAAAAGAATATAGGTATATATACATATTTTGTACCTTTTTGTATCGATTTCGGTGTGGTTGTCATATTCCCGAAAAATTGAGAAGGGGATTAATTTTCTTACAAAAGGGATGATTCAACAAAATGGAATAGCTGGATTGCTGTATATACTTCTCTGGAAATGAGTCTCCAGGAAGCAAGTTCCAAAGTTCACCTGTCCTGTAGCTGAAAGACATTTTAAATAGTGATGTCCTCGCAGTAGTTAAGTTTTGAAAGAGAAGCGCTTTTTGTTTTTAGCAGATAACGCTTTTCACTATTTCTGGACAAAATCGTATATTCATGTGCCACCTTTGAATAGTTGACACGGAAGGCAACGCGAATTCCAGCTAAAGAAGACTTATAATAAAATTTTAAAAACAAATCCCTTTCTTCAAGATTCCATTTAGAATTCGGTTTATGGTTTAATTGGGCTAGAATGACCGTTCGGATAGAATCACTCTTATTAGCAAACATGGTATTAATTCTGTTAGTGACTAAATTCTCAATAGTATTCGGCTTGCGTTTTTTAGGGGATTTGAAAATAAACTGAGGGACACGGGACGTTTTTGTGGCTACTTTCGATTTATTTAAATTTCATTAATTTCAGCAACATCGGTAAAACTTGAGAAGGAAGTATTCCGAAGCGGATTCGAATATACCCTAAAAGTGGGGCCCGGGGGTGAACGATTTCCTTCTAGTGAAAGATGATCATCGTCTAGAAACAGAGAAATATTGGGGGTTGAGCTTTGAACATTTATTTTTTGGGTAACAATTTTACGTTTCTTAGAGCTGGGGTATGACTTTTTGGGGATATTAAGCATAGCATTTAAAAGTTGTTTGCAAGTGCTATCCATATTAGTCTCATCGCAATTGCACGCACCATCAATTGGAATGGGATATGAATTAAGTATCAGTATTTTTGATGTACCCCTTACTCTGATATTGGAAGTGTAAAAATGTTTTTCGCCGAATTTAATCTGCGTTCTTACATTTTCTAATTTGTCCAATATGATATTGCCTGAATGTTTTATCCAGAGCAACCTTCTAGCATCACTTGGTAAATTGAAAAAAGATAAAGAACATACAAAAACAATTTTTATAAGAGCAATTATGCACGAACTCTTATTTTCTTTTAGTATTTGTCTATACAGGCTTCAACACGTCTACTCTGTACGAGCAAATAATTGCATATGAACATTACCCACTCGAAAAAAAAACCTTATTTACCTGTTTATCATCAGGAAACATAACATGATGGAAGATCGTGACAACAACACGACCCAATACGCCGAGTCCTTTTTCGTCATTTCTATCTGTACTCCAGATTCCACTCGAAGTGTTAAGAAGTGCAAATATAATGCAAAAAAATATTGGTGGTTTTCATCCCTTTCTTTCTTCTTTTCTATTTTGAAAAAAAAAAAAAAAAAAAAAACTCAACCTAATTTATGCACTCATTATTACCATTGAGTGTATAAACTCAATGGGGCATATTCATAGATCTTTGATAAGCTTTTACTATGTTATAACTAAACTTACCGGAGTTTATGTAATTCATAGACAATTTAAACCCATGTCTAAACGAAAAACTCGAGTCTAATTAAACACGACAGAACGTATATGTTTAAGTTGTTTTTAACCAAATTATATGTCAAAACCAAGTGAACAAAAAGAAAATTTAATAATCTGATGTTTGATTTACAATAAATAAAATAACGTAGTGCGTGAATAAAACCAAAAAAAAAAGTAAGGTAAAAATGTAGGTCGATTACAACATTGTGGAAGATTTTGGTATTTTGGAAGATATTGCTATGGTACCACCAACTAGAAGACTGAAGCGCTACAGAACCCGAATCGATCTGTTTCAATCATTGACTAATGAAGAATTTTATGAAAGATACTGCAACCTTTATAATTGATTTGTGTGACATTCAAGACCAACCATCCAAGAGAGGCTTGCCTTTATCGAGAAATACAACAAGTCAAATTTTTGCAGTTTTTTTTTTCGAAATCATTTTGACATCGGTTCTTTTATCGTCCACAACATTTAAATGCCTCGGACCAACAAACGCAGCATTTCTTTTTCTGCTTCTGACCAGTTTTGTTCTCTTGCTCTTTTAATATTTTCTTTGCCGCTCATCTGCAATTTTATAATTTTCGTTTATGTATCACAAACATAATTATGTTTGCACTAAAATGCACACCTTATTTTTGTTTTAAAAAAAAAAAACCCAAAACCAAGCAGAACCACATCAAAACGATAATTACAAGTTTTAAGTCCTTTTGTTAGACTCGGATCTAATTAAACAGAGCTGCCAAATTCTTTATGAATACCACTTGTGTTTTATCTGTGGTTTAACTTTAGATTCGAGTTTAGTTAGACCCAGGTTTATAAAGGGTGATTTTTTAAGAGGTTTAGAACTTTTTTTTAAAAAAAACACAAAAAATTCGAAAAAATGAATGAAATATTTATTTGAATCGATAGTTTGAACCTTGCAATTTAATGTTTAAAGATAATTTCATGCAAATGTTGACCGCGGCTGCGTCTCAGGTAGCCCATCCGCTGAGTCCAATTTTGGCATACTCTTTCACACATATCGGCCGGTATCTCACGAATGAATGCATGGATGTTGGCTTCCAGTGCGTCAATCGAAGCGGGCTTGTCCCTATACACATTAGCCTTGGCATACCCCCACAAAAAATAATCTAATGGTGTCAAATCGCACGATCTAGGCGGCCAATTGACCGGCCCGAAACGTGAAATTAACTGTTCACCAAACTCGCCTCGCAATTGCGCCATTGTTTCGCGTGCTGTGTGGCATGTGGCACCGTCTTGTTGAAACCACATATCATGCAAGTCAAGAACTTCCATTTCGGGCAAAAAAAAGTTTGTTATCATCGCTCGGTAGCGTTCACCATTGACAGTAACGCTGCGATTCGCATCATCTTTGAAGAAATATGGCCCAATAATGCCGCCGGCCCATAAACCGCACCAAACAGTGGCTTTTTCGGGATGCATTGGTAGCTGTTGCAATGCTTCTGGCTGATCTTCACTCCAAATGCGGCAATTTTGCTTATTTACGTACCCATTCAACCAAAAATGAGCCTCATCGCTGAACACAATTTTTCGATAAAAAAGCGGATCCTCGGCCAGCTTTCCAAGAGCCCATTCACCAAAAATTCGGCGTTGTGGTAGGTCGGCTGGCTTTAGTTCTTGCACCAGCTGTATCTTAAAAGGCTTTACGCCCAAATCCTTCCGCAAAATTTTCCACGTAGTGCTGTAACAAAGGCCTAACTGCTGGGAACGGCGCCGAATCGACATTTCGCGGTCTTCTGTCACACTAGCTGATACGGCCGCAATATTTTCTTCACTACGCACAGTACGTAAACGTGTTGGTGGTTTAATGTCCAACAAAGTAAATTTGGTGCGAAATTTGGTCACAATCTTCCGAATAGACTGCTCAGAAGGTCGAGAATGCCGATCATAAAATGGAAGCAGCGCGCGATGAACATTTCGAACCGAGCACGAATTTTGATAGTAAAATTCAATAATTTGCAAGCGTTGTTCATTTGTAAGACGATCCATGGTTAAATTGCAAACCAAACTGAAGCTGTTTGACAGTGACACAAGGTACTAAACACACGTCAGCTGTCAAAACCAGTGTTGCCAAAACCAAACCAGCTAAAAAATCACCCTTTAGTATAACTATGAATATGCCCCAATGTCTCATTACCAAGAGAGCACCGATTGAAGCGACATTGTCGGGACAATAAGGTAACTTCGATTTCGCAATGATGGTTCCTCTATGTAAATATATAAACGCAATGCTATTGGTTAAGTGTTTTTACTTCGACTCAATGCAAAGTAGTTGTGGCCAAAAGTATGCAATTCGGTTTGAGTCAATTTGCGGGCAATTCAAAAAGGAAAACGCAAAAATATTGCATATTATTAGGATCGCCCGATTTGTTCAACATTCTGCATTCTCGCTTCTCCGAGTCAGTCTAAAACTGTGCAAGCGTTTGGTTAAGTGTTAGGTAGGCAGTTATCTTGGTTTTGTTTTTATATTCTTAATTTGGGAAGACATCTCTTGAATCGTGTCCTTAGGGTCCGATTCTGGGTCAATTTTCTAAATTTGGTGTTTGCCCATTTTAACAGTAAATAATTTATTTTCATCAACTGCCTCCCGTTGCGCATTCCCTTCTCCTTCTGGGAGTATACACTGAGGAATTTGCGTCATATTCCACAGACTATAATCATTTTTTTCTTCAATACTTTCGATTTTCCATTGTTTTGCATTGTTATCTTCTGCTGAAAACTTATTATGTACATATTTTGACATTTGACAATACCTTGGTGTGTTCTATTGATCGTCTAGATATCTCAGCAAAGCAGAGTAAAGTAGAATTTGAGCACTTACATTACATACTTTACACTTTATCTTTTCACTAATGTTGTCAGATTTTAGATATACCTATAAAGAGAAAAACTTGTTGAGTAAGTGACACATAGGACATTTTTTCACGGACCATGACCCTGTTGTCAGAAGCACCCACATTACAGTCGCAATTTGCGATTTGATTTTTTTCACTTTCACATGATTGATTAGAGTTTTCACCAACGCTTCCCTTCTTTATTTTACCGCGATGAACCCACTAACATTGACTAACTGTCACCTCAGAATATCACACCCATTGTTATGGTAATTTTGGGTGAACCAAAACTGCGTCACATAGATACACCTTTTACTTTGATATCAATTTATCAGACGACTCCCGCACTTCTGTAAAAAGGACACCATCGATCAAATTTCCATCCATTACTCCTGGTCTTAATATACATGGCCCATGGTCCGGTGAAGGTGTTCTTGGTTGGACCTTGTTGTTCTTTTCTCTTAGATCTGTTTTCCCACATTCACTGTTAGCCCTACCGTCACGTCTCAGGATGTAATGGGGTGACAAATTGCCGCAACACGTATAGGTACCTACATCAAGCTCCCCCAGTCCACATAAAGCTCTACGGGTACCTATACCCGTAATCCAAGGAGATTCAGTCTCCATCAGCTGCACCCCAACTCATCGCAACCCATACCTACCAAAGGCTTTCCCGTGTCCCTGTCACAATGAAATTTATCACCTCCAGGTGTGTAAGTTTGGTGGAAATTGCACACTTCCCCAGTAGGGGATGGGTTCATCTAATACTTTCTTAGTTCAGGGCTCTTTGTGCGTAGACACAGAATCAACATTTCGAAAAAGTGATGGCATCGTGCCTTGATTCCGCGTACCATACTTTAAAATCCAATAAATCTGAAGCACCCACAAACACATAAGGAAAATAATGCGATGTTAACATCAGGAAATGCTTTTAGCACTAAGACTCACTTCGTTCGCCCATGTAAGTCCGAAGAGCTTTCGCTTGCTAACTTGACGGTATATAAAGTGTAAGCTGTATAAGGCCAGCATTTATTCATTTATCGTTCGTATATTAATTTGCAGCATCCTTGTGTGGATTATGTGTGTGCTGGGGAGAGAAAAGATGGGCTGCTGTGATGCGCGGCAGCGGACGGGTTTGTTGCACCAACAGTATGGCAGAGGTTTATTTTCGGGTTTTGCAAGATAATCCTGCTTTCGAACTCATTTTTTTCTGTTGTTTGTGTTTCGTTGTTGCCAAAGAGAGTCATACCATTTTCTGGAAGCAGATGAGCGAGAGATGACAGGGGCGAGGTCGGGACCACCTCGCCTGAATCTGGCTTATAAACTTTACTTAAGTAGATTATGTGGATGTCGTTGTTGTGGCCATGTCAATGGGGGATTTAAAACGGGATGAAGGTATGTTACACATTCTTTGATTATTTATGTTACTCATACAATGGATGAACTGGAATAATATTATGAGGACGAGGAGGATATACTCGTCGTACAAAATAGCAGCTGAGGTAATATGCACTAATTTTTCCTTTGCTCTGGTATTTGGGGGTAACTTGTACGCAGACGTTTTAGTCCTTGATAGCGGATGATTGTCTACATAGCTATACGTACTGTTCTGAAATGCGATTGCATATTTTAGAGAAATTGGGCGGAGCAAGTGCAATCATTTATATTGTGTGTGGTTTTGATTATTTCTGAGCTGCTTTGAACCTTATGAACATCAGTTGCAAGATAAAAGTGAGCAGCTTTTCAAAGCTTGAACTTAATGTTGTAGGTAAACAGGTATAGACTTTGTGGTGTTGAAATAGAGAGAAGTAGCAGAAATTTTGAGTGTTTTGGATTTGAAGAGGACAAGTCGACCTAGAATATCCAATTTTCCAATATAATTCCACATTGGGGTGGACATTCCTATGCTCTGCTGTTGAATCTTCCGAGAGGATGATGTTATACCTACCCCTGTGACACATGAAAAAAAATATGGCAAAATTGTTGCGTGACTGAATAAACTTTGGTCTGGTATCTGCTTTATAAATGGTATGATCTGTCTACATTCCCGGGGTCGAATTGCGCAATCCGTAAGCGAGAAGTAATGGAATTTCATTTTGATCGTATGTAAAATCGACGAAAAATAAATGTATAGCTCAGCATTTTTATTGCTTCCCTCTCACCTGAATTAAAGTTTGAGCACTCTTCAATGGCATGGACCTCTGCCTTAAATACGGCTACAGCATCTGTGAAAGCAAACCATGTATCAGTTAGCAATTTCAATTCCGCTTTCGCTGCAAAATCATTTTCTGAGCAGTCGAAATTAAAAGCGATATTTCAAAACGTCTAAAACATTTATCGTATTATCCCACTCATGCAAAAATCATTTGCAGAAATTCCTTTTTGATCTCGTTATTCGTCAATTCATCCAACCGAAACGGATACTCACCACCTACCCAAGCGTTTGGTGAGTGATCAAACCTAATTAACTTGTCGTTTGATTCATCAACTGAAGCTGCCTACTAAGAAGCAGACACACAATTTGTTGGTGGCTCATTTCCATTTTTCTTTTCTGAATGAATGACGAATTAACTGTTTTTCAGCATCTTTGCCCGCTTACTTTTTGTTTTACTCTTTCATTCATGGGCTATTGAGGAATTTAACTGGCAAACAAATTGAAAGTGTTAAGTCGATATCGATACCTACCGATAGGGTTAACAACCGCATTCAAATGAAAACTTCCTGTTGTCTTGCGGTTTTGCGTTGTTTGGCAAATAACATTTAGCGTACGGGTTTGGTTGGGGTATTTGAATCAACAACGGGTATCTATAGTTACAAAATGATTTCATTTGTGGGGGAGCAAAACACTTGTAAGCAGAGATTATATAAATCGCCTTAAGTATTTATTTGTATGTTTGTCGTTATTCTGATGATTAAAATTTTACCAACGTTTTTCTAAAAGCATTATTTTTCTTTTACTTCGTCTTAGAGTCATCAGAGCTTCACATTTTGAGAATAGACCAAATAGAGGGCCCTGCAGGCATGACGTGTGAATACAGAAAGAGCATCGCATCTTCTTTCCTTAAATTAAGAATTCTTATAAAATTTACATCAACGACTTAGATTTGGACCAACTTTATACAGCTCAAAGCCGTATTATCACATCAAAGACAAGTGATCTACAGGACAACTCATCAAGGTACTCGTGTGTACATTTCTTCCAAAAATTTGAATTTAGAAACTATTCGAAAAATAAATGAGGAAGCATTTTAACAAATGGTAGGCGCAGTGGCGTATTGGTAATAAAAAAAAAACCTCTAGCATCCTCACTATATCTTTTAGGCGATATTTTTGTTCATTTGTCTGAATCACAAATTCCATTCCACAGTCCGCTGTAATTTCCCTCCATGCATTTCTCAGAACTATGTTCGGTAATCTCGTTTCTTCCATTTCAAGCACTTTTAAATAAAGGGTGATTTTTTAAGAGGTTTAGAACTTTTTTTAAAAAAAAAACACAAAAAATTCGAAAAAATGAATGAAATATTTATTTGAATCGATAGTTTGAACCTTGCAATTTAATGTTTAAAGATAATTTCATGCAAATGTTGACCGCGGCTGCGTCTCAGGTAGCCCATCCGCTGAGTCCAATTTTGGCATACTCTTTCACACATATCGGCCGGTATCTCACGAATGAATGCATGGATGTTGGCTTCCAGTGCGTCAATCGGAGCGGGCTTGTCCCTATACACATTAGCCTTGGCATACCCCCACAAAAAATAATCCTAATGGTGTCAAATCGCACGATCTAGGCGGCCAAATGACCGGCCCGAAACGTGAAATTAACTGTTCACCAAACTCGCCTCGCAATTGCGCCATTGTTTCGCGTGCTGTGTGGCATGTGGCACCGTCTTGTTGAAACCACATATCATGCAAGTCAAGAACTTCCATTTCGGGCAAAAAAAAGTTTGTTATCATCGTTCACCATTGACAGTAACGCTGCGATTCGACATTTCGCGGTCTTCTGTCACACTAGCTGATACGGCCGCAATATTTTCTTCACTACGCACAGTACGTAAACGTGTTGGTGGTTTAATGTCCAACAAAGTAAATTTGGTGCGAAATTTGGTCACAATCTTCCGAATAGACTGCTCAGAAGGTCGAGAATGCCGATCATAAAATGGAAGCAGCGCGCGATGAACATTTCGAACCGAGCACGAATTTTGATAGTAAAATTCAATAATTTGCAAGCGTTGTTCATTTGTAAGACGATCCATGGTTAAATTGCAAACCAAACTGAAGCTGTTTGACAGTGACACAAGGTACTAAACACACGTCAGCTGTCAAAACCAGTGTTGCCAAAACCAAACCAGCTAAAAAATCACCCTTTAGTTGGAGTGTGTTCCCACATACACCCCTGCTTAGGTTGGGTTAGGTTAACGGATTGGTAGAGCAGGGTAAACCCTACTATACCACACTTAGGTCCTTGTGGACCTTAACTCCGATTGAGGTCTCGATTCTCAAATTCTTCAGAGATTAAATCTCCATCCCACACAAGTGCAAAATTACTTTCATAAAGTGCTTTCAAAATGCGAATGATTTTGGATGCCACTCCAATTCAGTTTACAGTTTATAAAAGAGTGCTTCTCGCGATATCGTGTCGAATGCTGCACGAAAATCGACAAAAAAGGCATATAGTTTCCTGTGTTTATCTTTATATGTGGCAGCGATGTTGGTAAGTGTAAATATTTGGTCGATCGTGGAATAACCCTTTCTAAGGCCAGCTTGGAATTCTGTAAGAATATTCTTTTCTTTTACCCATTCACTGAGCCTTTTGTATATTAAAGCCGACAGCAAATTGGCTGAAGTGTTTAGAAATAAAATACCCCTGTTATTTGCTGGATCTTTATAGTCACCTTTTTTGTGTAACGGAAAAATTATAGACTTCTTAAATATATCGGGAACCTGAGCTGTGTCGAAGATGCGACTGAATTCTACTGTAAGATATTGCTTAAACTCGTCGATCATTTCCAGGCGCTTTATTTCGTTTTGAGTTGTTTATAGCTTCCTGAATGCCTTGGAGTGTAAAAGGCGCATCTAATTTGTCATCTTTAAAGGCATTAAGAAGCCTGTAAAAGTGTGCTTTATTTCTCTCAACCTGAAACCAAAAATTATTTGAGAAAAGAAATCGATTTTTTTCTCAAATTCTCTAAAGCTTAAAGTCGATTTCTTTCCTCAAAACACTTATCAACACACAAATACCGCGGTGTACTTGCACGAATAAGTGAGAATGTAAATGCTGCACGGTCAGCTGATGCGAGCTATGAGCGCCATTGCTCTGCCGAGCGCCTTCCACCTTATCCACACTCCGCGGCCGGCTGTAATGCGACAGGCTATAGATGGACAACAAAATTCAAGGCAATGGAAAAAAAGTTTTGCTGACACAAAATAATTTATAGTTTGTTTATTTTTCTATATAAATAATGGTTTAAAATAATAATAAAATAATTGTTGTGGGCAATTTCCTAAGGTAAAAATTTTGTTTGCTACCATTTTTTGATTAAAGTTACTGTTAACTTTGCAGTTAATTCGTTGCATAGCCACCTTACCAAGGGTGGGGGGGATAGCTATTCAGAAGTTCGTGTCGCTAACAGATTAAACTCATTATTTTATTCAACTGACTTCTTATTTATACATAATTTTTGCTTACTAACTAATAATGGATTGTGGGTCAAAATAATGTTATGTTGTCGGTGTTGCCCTTATGTTGCCTTTTGCTGAGTCGGCTTCGTGGGTCGGAGTAGGTTAAATTGGTGGTGCTGCTGCTGAGTCGGTGTTTTGGTTATTTTTATGTGCAATACTTGTACATTACCGTTGACGACATTTTTGCAAAAAACCGTTCATCTTGACCTTTGACCATTCATAACATTGGGATATTGTTTAGAACCACAAAACGAAGCTTCATGCAAAAATCCAGTTTTCCCTTAATTTTACCGAAGTTTTACCTTTTTTTTCGTCTTTATTCCCCGAACTATTTAGAGTAAAATAAGAAATACGAGTATAATTTTCGCCTTCGCGAGGTAAGTTAAGATGAACCCTTTAAGTGTGTATCGCTCAGTAGTACAGCAGTGCGCCACTGTGCCCACATACAATTATAAATATAATTAACGCTGTTGCCAATAAAGCAGTCCCTCTTCATTTACACCAGACTAAGATATCCCCTAAATAATGCAGAATTTTTAACAGATTACATCCTTCTTAAATCATCCTTTTTAATCAGGGTTACAGAACGTCGAGCAGGAGGGCACAAATGGACCCATCCAATTCAACAGTGGAGTGCTTAATTGGTGAACATAATGATTGACATAAATACTGAGACCCTACTATACTAGGCTAGCTATGTACCTATGCGATATACCTACAACAATAATGTATTGCACAGTTAATAAATGAACTTCCTAGAACTCGGTCGTGTTTTGTCACTACACCGACAATATTGCATCCTCTCGAGTAGTAATTGAACAGTTTGCCCAGTTGCCTTTGGGGGTTAATTTTCCTTCCTTCTGTTTTCTTTTGAAACTTCTTCATTCAATTAGTCGATATTTGTATTTATATGGTTAGCGTGTTTAAGTTCCTCAAACGCATTCTCCTATCCGAAAAAAATCACCCCCACTAGTTGTAAAATATTTACTAACATCGCTGTGAAGCTAAAATTCAACTGCTACCCTTCCATTTTAGAAAACCAATGGTTCATCTGATCTTTTTAATCGTCTTTGTTAACCCAACACCATACCATGACTAATCCCGATTACGAAGGATAAGCGGCTTGTCTCCGCATTGATGGACATATCTTTCAATCAGCTGCCAAATGATTTCACCCCACATACTCGTATACCTTAGGATTAATTGAGATAAAATACTCCCTGAGCAATAAAGACCCATCCTTCTGTAGCCAGCGTCTTATAAAGAGTTTTAGAATGTGCCCCACTCGTAGAAGGATAGACTTTTCCATTAACCACATCGATTTAACTTGATGCGGCTTCTTATTAAATGACACTTAAAATGGAAACTTGAAATTTTATTTCCATTAATATCCCAGAAGGGCGGTAAAGTGAAACACTTGACGAAGCGAGAATAATGGATGCAGTCATAACACATCCAAAAGGACTCGAACATGAAAAGAGCCCAACAACATCTCCTATTGCACCCTTTTATTTTGCCTTTGTTAAACTATGTGGGAAAACTTCTCTGTTCCCACCAAAGTTCCAGTCTTGACTGAGGATTCATAAGAATGTTGTATAGTGGTCGAAGAGAGATTCCAGAGAAACCAATTGAATTTTTGGTGGGTTGTGTATCTGCATAAGGCTCTAGCTGTGACATAATTTAACATTTAACTTAAGTCAGACTGCTATTGGATACCGGAAAGTTATGTAAGCAGGCATTTTATGTCTATGCATGAAAACATAGCTCCAAAGCTACATCAAGACGATAGGAATAGGGTTATACTATCACCCCAATGATTGAGTGCAGAGACTTTTATCCGTCACGGTCTACTTCACATTACTGCGGTCAAGGTCTCTTCAATTTTGTGTAACATTAAATAAGAATGTCATGCAAATATTGGAAGTTGTTTAATTAGAAAAGTTACAGGACTTTATGGGCACAGTTAGGGAGTGCTTGGCATATACTGTGACTTGAATATTTGTGGCGAGGAATGAACTATTTCATTTGACAATACTGGATGTGTGTGTATATGGGTTTGTTTGTGAATTTGATCAGGGAAGCAGATTGGAAAGGGGAGGAGCGTTTGAATTAAATTTGCACAACTCCATATGCTGAGCTTTGGTATTGATTTTGGACAAAACCGCATCTCATGGAATAAATCTATCCAGGATACGTGGTAAAGTTAAACGTGCATAAGGAATTTGGTAGTTTTGCGATGATTGGTAGTTTGGACTGGTTTAGCCCCAGACTATGTCCGAAGAGCACTCTTTTTCGTTGAAACCGCAAGAACCTCTGCTAATATGCTTTCATTTGCTCGATTTTCTTGAATGCTTTAATAATAGTTGAAGTCCCAAAAACGCTTCTGGACACTATGAATAAAAGTCGTCGCTACAGATTCTAAATATTCGGCAGTTTCTAAACTCAATTCTGTTGGTATCATCCTAAGTTAGTTCTCATCGAGAAACTCTTTACCCAATGCTTATGTCAACCAGTCTAGTCATAACTAATAACAAGTTTTTCTTTTCGAAAAAGACTCCAACGATTTCAACCAATATTGATATATGAGCTTATACCCAGTTTTCTGCTAAAAGATCGTGTAACGGTACTTTTGAAAATCGGACTTTTGAAAACGGTCCATACGATTGTAACAAAAATGTATTCCTAAGGTAAGATGGTCACTTCTAACTTGATAGCCAATTCAGGTTTCCTCTAAATTGTCGTAAGATACATTTTTTAAAAACCGAATTTTACATTGTTTTTATAAATAGTTGACTTAAAAACGCACATTCCGAGATCGACCAAAATGCATTTTTACTCATATGGAGCAAAACTGATTTTTTTCAAAATTATTGGGTCCATCATTTTCCATTCCAAAACGGTTCTCTTAAAAACTAGTCATATTTCGAAAACTCCATTAGGTTCATATTTTGAGGAAACTTTAAAAACAAAGTAATACCTGTTGATGACGTGCACAAAGAAGCAGGTGCACTAAACGCACCCACCCCAACTGAAATTTCCCCCAAAGGAAATTATATCGAAAAGTCAAATGTAAACTGTCAAATGTCAACTGTCAAATAACTTTAACAAAATTGTATAGAGCAATAAAATACATTCTTTTTATAACGTTTCAAGAAGCTGTGGTTTTTCTTAATGTTTTTAGGAATTTTTAAAGCGTTTTTCTAAGCAGTTGCAACTACGATCAGTTTTTTTTTCTGTTGTTCTATTCTGAACAGTACCTTGTACTCAGTTTTTAGCCTTTTGTATTTTTCGAAGCAAATATTGCAATACCTGTTACTATGTTCTCTGGAAAATTTTAGTAAAGCATATCGGTCGATTTTGATCGAAATATTTTAAGGATAATAAAAGAATTCTACCCATACTTACTTTTTCTTAAAAAAAAAAAAATGCATATAAAGCCGCATTAAAAATATTTCTTCGCAATGACTACTAAAATACCGATATGTGTTCAAATATGATATAATTTTGTTAATTAAATGTCTCACTTTCAATAAAAAACGTTGAATGTTGAAACTAAAATCATTTGTCGATCTTTCTTTGATTTGTCATGATTCAGGAGGTGTTTTTAGTGAGGTTAGAGTCCCACACTACTCTAGGTTTCTAACCCCATTGTGTCTTTCGAGATTTTCACCTTCAATAACAAAAAAATTTTCAATAAAAATATAATAACAACTACTCTGTGATACCACATCGATCTTATAAAAATAGCTCGGTAAAAACACCTTCATGTCAGGAAGTAAGAATGTATACTGTAGAACTGCGTAGTTTATCACTCTACCGATTTTCTATTTATAAAAAGACTTTTTTAACTTTCTGCTTTCGACCATCTTGGTTGCCGTCTACTTTTATTCTATCTCTTTCTGTCAAAAAGACCCATTGCTATTGTAACGTTACAAGTGGTCTGGTAGAAATGGTAGAAAATGAAGTGTCGGTAATGACGTAGGAATCTAGGTTCCCAGAAATCTTTGTGTAGCTATGGAAAAAATTGTAATAAGAAATCTGTCCAAAAAGTGGTGATCCGTTCGATGCTCGTACAATCGTGCCTGTAAAAGGTTTCTCTACACAAAATTTAGTTTATAAAATCCACAATTATCCCCTTCGGGAATTTTTTCACTCAAATGGACATACCTACATTTATTGACTCCCAGTTCAAAGCAAGGCTTAAAATATTTAACATCTGTGGAAAAAAACAAATTTTTAAAAAGATATAACTTTTACCAAAAGTTTTGCATTTCAAATTAATAATGAAACAAAAATATATCCTGAGATTAAGAATAACCTTAAAATCCAGCAGTAAATTCTCTCTGTTTTAGAAAATAATGCCAAAGCTCGAGAAAATCTTTACCAAGCAAGTGATGCCAGACTTTTCGGACTGAATTGCCCACGACGATTACCAAAAATACCCTTTTCGCCCATTCCGGCGTTAAATAATAATAAAATGCATTAGTTTTTGTTGTTCTGAACGCTAAAAAAAATTATTTTTTCGCCTTTTTAGTTTATTTTGAAAGGCAAAATACCCACAAAATGGGTAATTACCCACGATGTGGCATCACTGCAAACTACCTACTAATATTGCAAGTCTTGCTGCCGAAAGTCTTCCATTTACATGTTGAATCCAGTCCTATTTCATTCGATAGAATGGAATGCACTTTTAAATAGAAAGTAGCCACACTGGGACCGAATATAAATTAGGTACTAGATGGTCATTAAATGCGCCAAACGCTTAACCGCCAGTTCTTATGGTAGTGAATCTCCAAACGAATCGGTGTCTTGAAATTTGTTTTTTTAATTAGAAGGAATATGGCTTCAACAGGATGCAGTTATTGAGTTGTTGGTGGGCAAATAACCTCAATGGTAAAATTGTCTTACGAACAATGTATCAGTCGATCTAACGCGACTGCGTTCGTTCTTTATGCAGACAAATTTGTAACGATTGCCGCTTTAGAATAAAATACTTTTCAAAAAATTACATTAAACCCTCTGCTCCAGTCGGATTTGACTAAAAGAAAATTGTTGTCAAAATATATGACGTGTAAAGCCCTAAAGTCCTGAACAGGAAGAACTACACCTCACACTTTCCCAAACTACATATGAACTATGCAAATTTGTTGAATGCTAAATCACCGACATGGCAACATGGTCCTTCCACCTTTGTCCTCCTCTCAATCCCCATCCACCTATAATCGTGATTGGAACACAAAATTGACAGCTATTCCTACTGTCCATCAGGATCCACATTCGACTCTCAACGAGAACAAAAATGTATGTACAATCCCAAATGCAATATCTATGAATATGTGGGGCACAATCAACTAAACGCTACACTATACAGCCCCCGAAACTAGGTTACGAAAATACTCCATACAGCCGAATGTCATGTTCTCCACAGCCAAGTTGACATACCACAGAGTACGTTTAACCCAAGTTTCCACTAGGCCATAAGTGATTTTTAGCAAATATTTTCGAACATTGAATAAATTTCTTATGATCAAAGATGAACAGTAAAAATGCTAGTGCTATTCATATTTAAAAATACGAGTACGTCACAATTTAACGTGGCATTTAATTGGATTCTGCGATTTGATCTCCGATTTCAGATTTCGCAATTCAATTCCAAGAATCCAAATTGTTTTGATAGTTGTTTGTATTCGCATGCTTTATTCCGTTTTATATAGATTTATTCTTTGACAAATTTTATAACAATGTATTTTTAAATGTCTCATTTTATAAAAATAAACTTCTCTAAATTATTAATTAACAAATAAAGGAGCACTCTCTCTCTATGTGTTTTTGGAATACAAAAATTTACCAAAAAACTTTTTTAACTGTTTTTAGTCTTTCACATAAATACGAGGTTTTTTATATTATGGCCTAAATTTGAGCTAAATTTGAGAGCAATAGTAACCACGGCAAAACATACTGAATTAATTATTTTTGGAGTTTAACAAATGCATACTTGCGTTTATTATTGCGCAAGTATGCACTTTCAGTACCAATTATCTTATTCCCACGACATACAAAAAAAAAAAAACTTTTCCCTAAAATATTTCTGCTCTCAGTAGACCATCTAGTTTATATCATCTTTAATTCGCACATAAGCTATAAAATCTGATGCTCCCGTGCGATTGCCTTAATAAGCTCAGAGCAAGACTGGTGTACGCAGTATACCTGAGAGTAAAATGTCTTAAAATACACGCCGCATCATCACGGTGATGAATTAATGATATATGGATTTACATATTTAAAAGCAAATTACCCTTACACTCTGCGAGTGACCTTATGTTTGCTATGATAATTAGCCGTTCGTGAAATATATTTCCGTTTAGTATGGTGAAAGTATTAACATTTACTTTGCGCGAGTCCGAGTCTCGTTGTACGGTGCGTCGCAGCGAACTAGAGGTTGCCAAACTTTAGCACGACAATATGGTACGAAAGTTCCCCACTGACCACATTGCGTAATTTGATTCATCTTTTCATCGAAAAGGTTGTGCAACTACAACAATATGAATCCACCAACATACAATTTAACGACTTTTGTGAAAATATAGGTAGAGATCTTGTTTTTTTATAAGTGACTTTCAAATATCCACATGAGTACAGTAAACAGGCTGTAAGATGGTGATAAGACGTCTTATCACCGGCATTAAACCATATTGCAGAATTACTTAATTTGAGACGATTGTTGAAGTAATATTGGTGCTTAATTTTGTAGTTTTCGAATTATGATAATGGATAAATTCTCCACGAGATATATAGAATTTCCATTCACTCTTCACTCACGCTGGAACGAAATGTGTTGAAGAATTTTTGGGTCAAATGAATCCGGTATCAGAGTTCCATTCAGTCTTCTATTTCGTCGAGCACTCACCACACGATGTAGCAGTACTGAATGAATGAATTCATTGGATGCAGTGATTAAGAGGTTAGAGTACCTACTAGAACACAAAAGGTCGCAAGTCTTACCCCCAGGATAAGGTTGGACTAGTTCTTTTTTTAACTCATTAAGTAAATCGTTAATCGAAGCTGCTGCTATGAAGAGTCATAGCCGGTAGACAGACGTTGCTAGCGCTTACCTCGTACCAGCCTCTTCTTCTCAACATTCGGGACTATGCGTGAGTTATATCACTTGAGTTCAACTTCTTTTATCTCTAATACAAACACTTCAAAATCCTTATTTTCATGTATTTTTTCTTTTATTGTCTTTAAATATTTTTGTTGCTTAATAGTTTAATTATCATTATTAGTTTTATTAACAATTCAATTTCGGTAGTTAAAGGCCCGAAGACAAAACCCAGACTGAACAAGCACTTGCTTGTGGACCAAAATTATGCCAAAAGTGCACATTATCATCTGAACGGTAGCTTCTTGTTGTTTCTATTTCTGTTCAAACGCTGGATGGTGATAAGGCGAAAATGCTGCTACATGCTCTTCATAATTCGTCCAATATGAACTGTTGTTTGGCCTTGGATGCATTGTTTACAAGCCATTCTTCCTGCAGTTCCTATGGGCTTATCTGCTTGCATTTTAACATGGTCCGATGGTTTGTTTACAAGCCGATTTGGACATGAGCGTTCGTTGCTTTGTTGACAAGTCAATCTGGTTCTGATGATGATGATGTTGATGATGCTTGTTGCCATGTTTTGTTGCTATGTAACTCGTGCACCAAATTGCCAAACATCGCATATATTCCATTATTTTTTGTATACTTAAATAACTATGTATACAATTTGTCTAGTACAGTCCAATACGGATATAAGAAACATATAAAAAACATCAGGATTTGTTTCTTAAATACGAGTTGTTCTTATAAGAAAACAAAATTTCTTATATAAAAATAACCGATATAGGTAAGTCAACACGAAGAGAGTGGCCGCACTCAAGAAACTAGTCATCTTAAGTCGACTAGATTGGTCTGGACAAGATGTAACCTGAACCCAAAAACTAACTAGATTGGTCGGGAACGTCACGCGACTGTGTTCGACATTTTTGGTGCCCATAAGTTACCCGGCGTTCACATCGCAGTTCAGTTTGAAAGTTTTTATAGTTTATGAAATTGTTGGAAAATGTAATTCTTGATATAATTTCGTCACGTCACGGGAATATCTAGCAGAAATCCATTTCATGACAAAATGAAATTAAATGGTTTTTGCAGTAGTTGTTGTAATTGCGTACTGAAAATCCTATTTTCCTTTGCTTTGCTGACTTCGAAGCTAAGAAAAACAAGCCTATCTTGGAACAATAACACTTTTTGTATTTCAAAAACACTTAAAGTACACTTGTTTATTTAGAGAGGCTTATAAAAATATCAGTGGACATTTCAAAATACAATGTTATACAATTTGTAAAAGAATATATCTATAGAAAACGAAATAGAACATGCGAACACTAAAAATTAACAAAACAATTTGGACTCTTACGAGCGATTGAATACCAAAAATCTGAAATCAGATCAAATCGCAGAAACCAATTAAATACCACATTATACTGTCTTTTTGTAAGAGTTAAATCATGTATGTAGTCTTTTTACGGATTTATTTTCCGAGAATAGGTAATATATTTTTTTTAAATATGCATAAATTTCCATTTTTGCTGTTCTTAAGTAACATCAACACTGTTCACTCTTATTAAACCACAGAATTCCCGATCATATTTTGATTTTGTACAAATACGGTGCTAAAAAACGAAGTAATAGAAATTTATGCAATGTTTGGGAATATTTTAAGGAATTCACTTTTTCCCTAGTGCAAACTTGGGCTTAACTTGCAGGGTATCTATTTACATATTTTTTGAACAACTCCCAAAAGGAGATGAATTTAATTTTGCTGTCAAAAATATTTTTCATGTAAAGATAACTAAAAAAAACCTGAAATGTGAATGGATGAACATTTTTTGGCGCTTTAGATGGATAGAGAACAAGTAGAGCTATCTAGAAAACCATACTCAAAATGTATTCCATTTATATTTATTGTTATAAATTCATTTACAAATTGTTGTTTATTGAAAAAATTCCCCCCAACACGGAATCAAGGAGAGGAAAAAAAGAGCGCGCGAGAGAGGGCTGCCTCTTTGCTCACGATGACATCCAAATAGATGTCAACTTAGTACTCAGTCACGAATTTCTTGACTAGATTCGTCGGCTACCCCTCCATAAACGTCAACTGCCAAAACTAACCACGTGACAACTCTGGGCCAATCACAACAGAGATAGATCTAGTCAGACAGACGTCAGACTTAATAAACTAGATACTTGAACGCCCTCAGTATGTAGGATGATTTGGCGGGCTTTTTCTACTGACAGTAGCACAGATGTCATTGTCATTGAAATGTAGATACCGTAATTCGTTTACATGCATAGTCGAGCTGTTTTTGCATTTAAACTGAAATCCAGCTCAGACAAAGAAAAAAATTATGTTTCTTATAATATGTGTAATGATTTCAATATAATAACAAATTGTGTGAATAGAAATATGTTTCTTATGTACGAGTGTTCCTTTTAAGCGAGTTTCTTATATGAAAACGTTTTATGTGCATATAGCAAAAAAATGTTTTCACATGCGTTTCTTAAAAGCTGGTTATTCTTATGAGTGTTTTTTATATCCAGAATCGACTGTATTATAAATGATTGCACTCTTCATTCTTTTTTTAACATTTTACGCTACTCCGAATATTAACGATAATTTTGTTCCCTCTCTTTTTTCTGTCTATTGGAATTTTGTCAACTACCTGCAATTAGTCTCTTTCAATTTAGACCATCAGCGAGTGCGGATCATATTCATAATTGGTAAAAAAAAAACATACTGTCACACAAGAAAAATAAATATTACAGTCCATTCTTTAAAAAACACTTAAAGACAAACCGGCTTGTAGTATAGTCTGAATAAATCTAAGGAAACTTTCCTTTTGAATTATTTTTGCTTCAAAAAATTTGTCAGATACGATTGAATTACCCATTCTCAATGTTGGCAAAACAGAACTTTTTACTATACAGCTGATGTATCAAACAATTGTTGTACAGCAATAATTTAATTATATAATAACATAACATTTACTTAGACATTTGGATACTCTCACAGAAAGCAGATTTTAGGAAGTGCTGCCGCCTCTGAGCCTAGGCCCCATAAATACGCAGTCGAAAAGAAAAATAAAATAATTATTAATTGCCCAACGCACTGATCGCCAAAACTTTTATCCGGAAGAAGCTGAAGCTAAAGCTGCAAACAATGTACCGGCAATGGCAATGCCAGTGGCGCTTCTATTATCAATTTTTCCCCCACCTATTTATTTAGCGATGAGATATTATATTATGTATCATCCCTCAGCTGGTAAATTTAGTACCGAACACAGAATTAAATAAAGTCTTCCCCCCCTCACACCACCACCCGCAAAAAAAAAAGGTAATTAAAGATAACTTTCTGCGCTAGGCTTCCAGTATAATTGGATGTTTCGTTTGGTTTCTTTTTGTCGGCGGCCAGCGCATTGTAGTACCAGTAGGTATGGGCTATCCCCTCAACGACAATGAGCACTTCAGAGTTGGAGTTCTGCTAGACATTTTAATGGATCCAAAAAATAACAAGAACTTATGCGCGCTTCCAGTTGGTAATTAGAAAATTTCTCAGCAGAACGGTAGACTGTGCGACGATATTGACGACCACGTTTTCTACCATTCAAGCCACTCCTATTCAAGGTGCTAATTACCCAGTAAAGTTGTATTTATTATGCCAAATTACACTCTAATAGGTATCATTTTTGCAATATCATTGGGCATGCTGAAGTTTGCCTAACAGCTACGAGTTGCGGGAAAGGGGTTGATGTTTTAGGAAATTAATTGATAGAATGGGTGTAAGGGGTTCTCGCATGTGAAGTGCCAATTACATAAAGGTGTAGCGGGACATTGCAATAGGAATTGTGCTGATTCTTGCAGAATAGCTATGTATCTCTATGTCGATTCAATTGGTATTGGTGTAGGAATACACAAGGTTTGAGGCATTTTTTTTGAGCTTTTGACAGGTGAAAATTACTGTAGTTCATGTTTTCCATTTGTTGTTTAATTTTGAGGGAAACTTTGAACTTATTTCTTGGACTCATGAGCCAAATGAATGAATGAGCACTGAGTGTTGAACACGAAGCAAATGGCAACATTATAATGCTCTGTCGGAATGACTGGCTGAACGAGTCTCAGGGGTCTTACATGAGCCCCTCAGAAAGAGAACACACAGCGAATGAATCCACGTGATTAGATCAATGGTGATGTCAACAGTCAAGATGGTAGATAAATTGCGTGAGCTACCCTGACATATTTGGAGCAAAGGTCAGTAAGAATTTTTGAGCACTAGTCAGGGTACTGCAATTGAGATGTTGGTGGATGAACCCTCAGCTTTCATATTTCCGAAGTGGATAAAACAGAATCTCAAGCCCCGAAATGACAAAGCTAGATCTTACACACTCCCACCCGCACATAAAATCGCTGTCATACACCTCACTACTTCTGTCGCTTCAACAGGTAGGAATAGGAACCGATTTCTTCTTTCAATACTTACAATAACTATCTAAGGCGTCGCTGTCCTGATTTCTTAGACCATATTCATCAACGAGTAAGCAAATGAGTAACGAGCAAAACCCCGGGAACTGAAAACAAACCCCCTTCGGTGCATCATCATACTGGGTCCAGATAGACCTAAGTGCAAAGAGTCGGATCTATCATCACCTACCTACCTACATATATATCTCAAGGTCGCTTTCGCCTTGCAGCTTAAAACTCACTTAGTCACTAGAGTGTTGTGTCAAACAAGCTGACAGAAGTCGTGTCCCTTCCAAGTGCAAAGCTTTCTCCTTTTGATCGCTAAAATCATAAAAACAAATCTGTCATTTCTTTAAATAATTTGTTATATGAATCGTCTCCAGACTCAATCCAATCAAGTCGTCTTTAACATTATTTATGAAGTACTCAACGATTAAAGCAATGTAAGCCCAAAGAAACGCATGTTGAATACGCGAAATATTTTTTTTTGATCTGTTCATCTTGCTTCCATCCCACACCAATCAATTTTTACTTTCCCCGTCAGTAGCAGTCGATTGACAACAAAAAAAGGTTAAAAATTATCGGAATTTTAAATGGGTGCGTCCTCTATAATCCCGCACATAAAACCCGTTGACTCTGTCTAAAACACAAATTAAAGCAACTGGAGGGAGAGATACAAAAGTGCTTTCGTCGTCTGATCTGTTGGAATATTTTTTAGTTTTGTGTTAAACTGCCGAAATATCTTGCATAAACTTCAACTTGGCATAACTTTTCGGGAGAAATTATTGTGAATAATGGAAAGTTCCGAATACCAATACAGTGAGCATCAGAAGCTTCAACAAATCAAAGCATCTCGCTGTATAGTCGGCCCAAGTGGATTTTCCCACGACAGACGATGTCGTGATCATGTTACCTTATTGGACAGTATATTCGTTTATTGCCATCCTTAAGGTCTTAGAGGACTTACCGACTCCACACCACGTATACCAAAGAGCGCCACCCTCCCCCCCCAAAGTGAAAAACGGGAAATGACTCGTTTGCAATTTTAGAGGTGATTCTATTGCAAGCGCTTCGTCTCCGGACGGCAAACACATAATCGTAGCTTAAGTGGTCTTTAAAATTGGTAAGCCGCCAAACGGCTTTACGCTTAACAAGACTAACAGGTTAGTCGGTGTTGCACTGCTGCGGTGTATCTGCGATGACTCTTATAGGGAACACGCATCTGACCAATGTCATAATGTCCAGCTGAGATACAGAAAGTGATGTGTGGTTTGTTTGTTTTCATTATTTATCCATCTTCATTGTGTTCCTATGATGCAATCATCTTTGAGATGTTCAAAGCGACAAACAAGTTACAAATATAAATGAATAGATACCTAAAGGTGGTCCGAGCGGCGAGAAAGGGGAGCCGAAAATAACTTTCGTTTTCGTTTTTTTAAGATTTTGTTATCTGAAGACGACGACGACGACGAAGAAAGCAGAGTGGAAGAGAAAACGACAAGTGAAATAAATGTTATAATGAAAACGAAAATATCTCTTGCTATTTGCTTTACAAATATTTTCAATGGATGGTAATGGTTTATTCAGGGATGGGCCATGAACGACACCCATAATAATTACTGTGTGTATACATCTGCCCGTCGAAAGGCAGATACTCGTAGGTCGTAGCATCGTCAAGAATGTGTGGCTCGAAATGTTTGTGTTAGCTTTTGTTATGAATGATGATATGAAAACATTTTTTTTTTTTTTATTATTCACAAAGTAACGTGAGCTTGTGACTTGAAGATGTGAAAGACAAACAATACATATTAAGTAAGTGGTTGTCGAGGAACTTGTACAACTGTTTGAGCTTAATGATGATAGTCAGATGGACCAATCTGGCATGTATTTAGTTAGGAATCAATGCCTCCTAGTTGAGTTTTGAAAGGGTGAAGCAACAAGTCAGATATGCATACTTTTGAAGAACAATGGTTGGCAGTAGCCATCTTGACACTCTGGCAAATTTTGGAAGACACGTGTAAATTCAAGCACAGCACTCCTTTATCTGCGGGAAATTCGAATTGCAAGCCAACATTGCAGTATAACTTTTTTACTATTGGTATTTTATCTGGACACAAAAAAACAACTGAAGCTAAAAAAGAGACATTGAGCAATGCAACAACACAACCAGTATTTTAGGGGATACAAATTCTTTTTATCTTAAGCATGAAATTTATTTAAAAAAAAAATTCATAAAACAAATCTGAAGCTGCACATTAAAAAGCGGGCCAGGACATTCATTATTATTGTATATCTATAGGTATCAACATATTCAAATTCAGGAGAAATAGCTAGTTGTATTTTCTACTCACATTACCTTAGCAAATCTAACCCTGTAAAAAATAAGGGCTGTATGGAAAGGGTGAAAATGTGCGATTTTCTTAAAGTAAGAAGATACGGACTTGGACTCCTAGCGAAACAGCGTCGTTGAAATTTATCAACTTCTTAGAGTTCTGAAACTTTTAGCCTGTCATTTATATCTACTAACGAATAATGAAAAGTATCACAGAAACCTTAAAAAACATTTTTTTTAACTATGCATTTTCTTTTATTTGTCATACCGATATTTTTGTTATTTATTTTGTTTTAGCATTGTCGAAGATGATTTGTTAAATAATAACATAAGCTATCATTTTTCTTTCTTTCTCTTTAATCAGCTGGCCGTTAATATCTGGTTTAAATATAGATTTCCCAAAAAATAAATAAGTAAATTGTTGCGCAACAGGTTTGTTTTATGTACACTGAAGTTAAATTTCACTTTGGATGTGGCCCTTTTCGAACTAATTTTAATCAAAATTGCTCAATTCTCTTATTGCTTGGTACCAATTTATGTAGCTAGACAATAAAAATAAGTTCTAAACACCGCTAATTCATCAGTCTTTTTTGAATGATACAAAATTGTATAGAAAATACTTAAAACAAATATGTACACGAAATAAGTAAAGGGCAGTGAATATTCAAGTTGTAACATATAAAGAAAAGGATTATTTCTTTTTAAGCCATTCCGTAATGAATTTTGTTCACATATTCGCCACAGAATTCCCTTTAAGTTTCGCAACCTATTTTTTACTTTCACAATTTCACATTTACATTTTTTATCGATATTCGCAAGCGGTTTCTCTTTCGACAATGATCGATTTGTTAAACAACTAACAACATCAATTAACAAAACTGACAAAGTGTCCTAAAATAAATTGTTGGAACAAACAATAATTTCAAATGTGCAGTCATCATTTTGGAACAAATTATGCTTATTTTCTACACTCAAGATGGTAGACAACTTAATTTTAATTTTGCACATCATGTAATAATCTCTGTAAATATACATTCATAAAATGTCTACCTAAAACTTTTCAGCAGCCTTTCTTTTTGTACCAAAAATAAAAAAGAAAACACTTAGTAATATAAAAGGTCTGATCACTAATGATATGCATTCGTGTGAATTAACAAAAATAATGTAGGCAGCAGAACGTAAATGCGTGACGCATATCCAGGGTCACAAATTATTAAAAATGTTTATTTGAAATTTTGCTGATATACAATTTTGAGTTTCGATCTTCCCAGTATATTTTAAAGAAAATTAATTAATTTTCGTTGATTGCATCTATTGAACTTGTTTCCTTATTAAAAATTAACACTATTCATATTTCATAATTCAAATTAAATTTGGTTTTTCAATTTTTTCCGTTATTTTTCAAATTCTATATTCTCTTTCTTTTTTTAAGCAAAAACATTAAACATTTTCATGCTGAATTATTTCAGTATAGCTACTACAAAAACACTCCAAAGTGCCGATCGAAAATCAAGAACAGAAAAAGATCAAGGGCAAGTCAAGTGTCATGTGCAATTATTTGGGAGTTACTTTGACTAGGTTATACTTTTTGCTTCTATATACGAAACGTAGGACCATAAGAATTCATAAACGCTCTTTATAAATATAACCCACTATACTTATTACTTAAGTTCGTTAACAAACAAAATGCTGGAAGTAGATTTGCCATTCATAAATTTCAGCCAACTAAAACTTTTTTAATCATCCCACAGCTAGAGTGCAAGTCCAACATTGAAGAAGGAAAACACCACATGCAACATTTAATCAACGACTGTAACCTTTTTGTACCATCAACAGAGCAATTTCCAAAGTTTTGGCATTTGCAAGGAACTGTCACACACACTATTCGAATAAATTTCTCACGTAATCTACACCTCGAGAGTATCAGATTTCGTTTGTCCATAGATGCGACGATATTATGAAAAGGAAGAGATACCCGAGTACGGTTACATTTGCAGTCAATCACACAGTTAGAGTCCTTTGCAGGTTTGGAATTCAATTTTGTTTCTTTTTTAATGGGCTGTCAGTTGTCATAGGTGTCGCACTCAACATACACGCACTTGGATGATAATAGTTAAGCGTCTTTGTACCCTAGCCATGTGTGGCTCCAAAACTATTTAGCAATAGATTTGTAGGGCATATAACGGCAAGTTTTGAGAATATTCTATCTATCCTCTATTATCACATCACATCACATAACACTATTATATAAAGAGGTAATGTTTGTTTGTAAGAGGTTATCTCCCGAACTTCTGAACTGGTTTCAAAAACTCTTTCACTAATAGAAATCTACGGGACAGAGTATTGCGATAGGCTACTTAATTTTTTTGATTTTTCATTTTCAGCTCACGTGATAAAAGCTACAACTATCGATCGATCCACTCCAATTCACTCTATATTATTTCTGTAGTGTGCATTTTTAATATGATTCCGGGAAATACTTTGCTTTCATTCTTCATGCCCGTACAAACGATGTCACTAAAGAAAGTGGACGGCCGAAGAGAGTTACAGTCATAAGAGTAGTGAATACATAACTCTTCAGTCTTCACACGTATTCACATTTCACACTTCACAGATAGGAAATCTAAGAGAGAATTTTCTTTTCAAAATTTGCGAGTGAAGTGGGTTCGATTTTTACAATTTTTGGCTTTGAGGAGGTTGGATTGGGGATAGAGCTTTGTATGGGGAACTGCACTTTGAAAAAAATGGACTGGATAGAAAAACGGGTAGTGTCACTTCCAACACAACAAAACTTATTTGAATTTTTTATTTTTTAAATTTTTTGGATGTTCCGGGCTTACTGATACACAATTTGAAATCGAAAGCCTGCTATAATTTTGTTGAGCAACCCCAATCCACCGAAACTTTTAACCGGATCGCTTCCAATTTGATTGTGATATATCTGAAATCAAATGTCATGGAAGCGACGATTTTGACTGGAATATTCAAGGCAAACAATATTATAATTCCGCGGATTCCGCTTATTCAGAATGATTTGCCATTGGTTTTTAAGCGTCTTCAATTTCCCATGCGTCTCGCTGTCACTATGACAAAAAATAAATCGCATTGGCAATCGCTGGATATTTGTGGCATCAATTCTTGAATTCCCATATTTCTCACATGGTCAATTGTATGCTGCGTGAGTTAAGTATCCATAGCAAAACATATTGAGAAAAAAGATAACATTATTTGTATTCAATGATATCTTTAGTCTCTAGTACAGTCTTGCACACAACGCTACAATGATAACATATGTAAAAGAGATAATATCGTTTGTATACAATGTTGGAATATTATCTCTTCTTCATTATCAAGCAAGACGATTGTACGCTTGGGTCTCCTTGTAGATAGATAAGAAAAGTATATAAATACGACTGTATGATGAATTTATCAACAGTCTTATTGTAACTACATAGTAGCCTTAAGCTCCTTTTAGAATTAGTAAAAAGTATTTCAATAATAAAGGACATAGTTCCAAATAAATATTGTTTAATTTTAAAAGTAAGAAACAAGTGTTTTAATTGGCGATCCTGCCAGGAGGTTAAATATACTTTTTAACTTCAATCGAGCGGACCTCGGGAACAAGTAGTGAAATCTAGTATAAACAGAACACTCGCGTTACCGGTTACAAGAATTACCTAGCATAGCAGGTACAAATATAGCTTCTTCGTACGAAGCAGCAAAGCAATTCAGTGAAAGTGTATATGTGGAGAAAAAAAACACACAAATTCGACGACAACAGACACGAGTTCAAAATGGAACAACTCGCAGTATTAATGGCAAGATTAGAAGCTTTAGAAACCAGGAGCAACACAGTAACACAAACCCTAGAGCACACACGCACAGAGAATGCAAGGTTAGCAGCAATCATAACTAACCAAAATCAAATAAACACTAATTTAGAAACAAAACTAAATGAAGTAAAATCTGGATTAGGCATAGTACCAAACATACCTGTGCTAGAGGAAATAAGAACCACATATACAGATGGTAGTGAAATACAGTTAGACGCATTTAAAAGCCTACCTATTTTCAACGGCGATCAATCAAATTATCGGTCGTGGCGCGAAGAAGCATCCAGATTAATGGACAGCATTAAAAACTTCAAAACACACAGTAAGTACGCAGCAGCATTGACTATAGTGAAAAGTAAAATACAGGGTGCAGCCGCGAATGTGTTAACTAATTATAACACAATTTTTAATTTTGAGGCGATACGTAACAGATTATAGATTATACGTACTCTAATCAAGAACCTCTATACGTGCTACAAGACATGATGAAAGCCATCACGCAAAAAAGAAGCACACTGTCTGAATACCACGACGAGATAAATAAAAATCTCAATTTAATAATATCAAAAATCACTATGTCAGGTGATCCGCCGAATATAATCGACAGACTAATTAAAAATGCTAACGACGACGCAGTTCGTATATTCATTGATGGTATGAGTGACAACTTTACAAGAGGATCATTATATTCAGCTACAATAAATGATCTAGAACACGCATTCGCAATTGCTCGCAGAATAGAACATGATAATGTGCACAGGCATTTACATCTCACTCAGGATAAGCACCACAAAAATATGCCACATGAACGCAGAAACGAAAGAAGACCAAATTATTCGAGCCAAACAACGAATTATCAACCCCAGAAGCAATACGATAATATGCAGCAACACAATCAAGGACCACAGCCGATGGAGATAAACTCGAGACAAATTGTACATGCACAGCGACAAAATTGGAATCAATACAAACCCGATGTATATAATCCACCAGCGAAACGTGAACACAGCGGGAGTTTCAACACACACAACAGACCGCAACGATCTTATCAGCAGAACTTCAAGCAGCAGAGAGTAAATAACTCCCGACAACAACGCAGAGACGATGTCAGCAGTACATATGCAGAAGCAGATGAAACGGAATGTATGGTAAATAATAACATAAGAATAGATCATTTAAACTAGTAGACGGGTTGCCCTGCTTAAATTTAACTAGTACTATTTCTAAGAAAATTTATAAAATTCTTATTGATACTGGTGCAACCCATAATTACATTAATAGAAAATGCGACTCTAGCAAAAAAATTAAAATTAAACCTATAAAAATAAAAACAATGCATGGTTATTCTATGGTAGATACAAAGAAAGTAGTTAGGATATTAAAGAAAAATATAACATTTTTTGAATTAGAGGATATTCAGTCTTTTGATATGATATTAGGATATGAAGGACTTAAAGTTCTAAACGCGGAAATAAATTTCAGTAATATGACTCTAACTACCATAAGCAGTGTCGAATCTATTCAGAAAATTAATTACATAATTGGGGAAAATAATATTTATAAAGCAGACATAGATAGACTGATGAAGATTAATAACAGCATAGGACCGTTACCCTTTACAGATACTATAGAAGCAAGCATTAGGACGACCAATGATAATCCGGTTTATGTTAAACAATATCCATATCCCATAGCAGATAACGAATTCGTAAACAAAGAAATACAGAAACTCTTACATGACGATATAATAGAAAAAAGCCATAGTCCTTATAACAGTCCCATATGGACAGTACCTAAAAAAGGTTTGGACGAAAAAGGAAAACCAAAACGGCGCATGGTTGTTGATTTCCAAAAACTTAACGCTCACACTGTAACAGACAGATACCCCATTCCGGATGTCAACATGACAATTCAAAATTTAGGTAAAGCCAAGTACTTTACAACATTAGATTTGGAGTCAGGTTTCCACCAAATTAAAATCAAAACAGATGATAAAGAAAAAACAGCTTTTGCTATAAATGGCGCAAAATATCATTTTAAACGAATGCCTTTCGGGCTCAAAAATGCACCAAGCATATTTCAGAGATGCGTGGACGACATTTTGAGAGACTTTGTAGGTAAATTCGTACACGTTTACATTGATGACGTATTGATATATTCTTCATCTGAGGAAGAACATATACAGCACATAAGTCAAGTATTCGACGTACTCAATAAAGCCACATTAAAAATATCTGATGAGAAAAGTAAGTTTTTTCAAGAAGAAGTAGAATACTTAGGTCACATAATCAGACATGGTAGAATCACTACGAACCCTGAGAAAATAGCAGCTATAGAAAATTTTCCAGTCCCACAAACGGTAAAGGATTTGAGAGGATTTTTAGGTCTTACAGGTTACTATCGTAAGTTTATAAAAGGATACGCAAGCATAGCCAAGCCCCTGACATTATATTTACGAGGAGATAACGGTAAAGTAAACAAAAAACAAAGTAAAAATATTAAGTTAAATCTGAATGATTCAGCATTAGAAGCGATTAGAATTTTAAAAAATTATTTGAAAGAACAAGTCGAACTTTTTCAACCGGATTATAGTAAACCATTCGAGCTTACTACTGATGCATCCAACATAGCTATTGGAGCCGTACTAAGTCAGAATAAGCAACCTATACACTTCTTGTCAAGAACACTGAGTAAGACAGAAGAGAACTATAGCACAAACGAGAAAGAGCTATTAGCGATCATATGGTCCTTACAAAAACTCAGAAACTACATATATGGTATAGCAGACTTAACCATATATACCGATCACCAGAGCCTTATATATTCTGTATCAGAAAAAAATCCCAACACAAAGCTGAAACGTTGGAAGGGAATCATTGAAGACTTTGGAGCAAAATTAGTTTATAAACCAGGAAACCTAAATCTTGTAGCTGACGCATTATCACGTCAACGCATAAATACTTCTACCATAGAAACAGCACATTCAGCTGAAAGTTCTTCTAATGATATAATAAAAACTGTGAATCAGCCTTTTAATGCATACACTGCACAGTTCGAACTTATTGAAGATATAACAAATAATATCGAAACACAAATCTATTTTAGTAACAAAATAAGACTCATAATAAAGTTTAAGGACAAAGACTCTTTACTAAGGCAGATGAAAGAAGTTATACAACCCCAAAAGATTGTAGCTTTGCATACGAAATTTGAAAACATATACAAATATGGTGAAAACATAAAAAAAGAATTCCCACTAGTAAGATTTATATTCACACCAAGAAAACTTCAAGACGTGACAAATTTGGAGGAACAACTAAAACTTGTAAGGGTAACTCACGAAAGAGCACACCGAGGGTTACGTAACAATATACAAGAAATCTCAGAGAAATATTACTGGCCCGATCTAAATAAACAAGCAAAGAGTTTCAACAGAAAATGCATAGCATGTCTATTTGGAAAATATGAAAGAAAACCTATCAGAGAACCTCTGAATAATTCAGAAATACCAACACATGTGGGAACACACATTCATATGGACATATACTTCAACGACAAGTATACTTTCCTTGTAACAGTAGATAAGTATTCTAAATATACAATCCTTCGGGAAATCGAAACTCGAAACAGACTGTACGACGTTATGGAAGAGGTCTTATCTAATTATTTCCCAAAATGTGAACGACTCATGACAGATAACGAGAAGGGATTCAAAACAGAAATGGTGAACCAAATGTGTTTGAAATACAACATAACTAAAGTAGAAACTCCAGTATACAGATCGACAGCGAACGGTCAGGTAGAACGTGTAAACGGTACAATAACTGAACTGTCTAGAATATTCACAATTCAGAATAAAACAAGACTTATCGAAGAAATATTTAGAACAGTGCGTGAATTAAATAATTCTATACACTCAGTTACCGGTTTGAAACCTAGAGACATTTTCTTTAATCAAAATAAATATAGCAATAGTGAAATTATAATAAATAAACTAAACTCAGCATCCAAAAAAGTGATCGAACGTCTAAATAAAGGAACTCGACACAGAGAGTATAAAAAAGGAGATAAGATAATGGTAAGAATCACAGGTCTTAGAAAGAAATCTAACGCCAGATACATAACAAGAATAGTAGAAGAAGATAAAGGAGACACTGTAATCTCTAAAGAAGGAATAAAAATTCACAAGGATAACATAAAGAATTATCATTTTTCAGATGACGAAAATATTAATATTCCTAACATTACTAGGAATTGTACAGAGTCAAGAAGGGCAAGGAAACGTTCAAATAACTGAGTTACTAAACAAGAAGTTTATACTTACGCAAACAGATGACGTGTATTTATTCAAAGAACAAACTTATTTGTTACATGCCACCAACCTGACTTCGATATTTCAACCTTACGTAAATATCGTAACTAGTAAATATCAACCTACACAAGAAGAAAAAATTTGGTTAAGTAAAATTAAGAATTTAGCAGACCAATTACAAGAACATACTAGGCATACTAGATCAATTAACTTTTTAGGAACAGCTTTCAAATATGTGTTTGGTAATCCTGACCATTATGACTTAGTTAACATAGAAACGAGTATAAATAATCTCATAGAAAACAATAATAAACAAAAAACTATAAATTCTAGATTTGAACAAATTTTGCAACAATTCGAAGGTCAGAGCCTTAAAGAACATTTAGTAATAGAACAAGTGTACGAACAATTATTATTATTGACCAGAACAATTAATGCAGCAAAAAATAATGAATATTTATCAGAAAGCCTAGACTTAGATGACATTAAAAATATTATTCAACATGAAATAATTCAAGTACCCATAATAAATATACTTGAGTACTCTAAAATATTATTAGCTAGAACTGATGAATTCTTCATCACAATATATAAATATCCAGTTCTAATTAAATCATGTAAATTGTATAAAGTAACACCTTTAAATTCAAAACATGGAAAAATCATTACAGATAAAACAATTGCCTTATGTAACCAAACTTATTTAAGAACAAGAAATTGTCAAAATCATCTAAGTAAAAACATTTGTGAAATTAACTTTGAAGAAGAAAATTGTCTTATTCCACTTTTAAAGAATATAACTTCAAAATGCAACATTAAACAAGAATACGATTACGACTTAGAAATTGAATCCGGTGTTATGTTATTAAGCGGTAAGCATAAGTTAAATAATCAAACAATTAATGGTATAAACTTAGTTACTTATGAAAATACTATAAATCTAGACGATAAAATATACAAAAACATGCATAAGCAAATTAAAGAAGTTATATTAAGAAATCATAATTCAGAGTCTTACATCGACCAAATAATTAAAGAAGATACAATGTACAAATTCGATAACATAGATACTTTAAAAAAACTAATTATTCCTTTTGAAGAAAAACCGATACTATCAACTATATACACAATTGTAACACTGATTGTTATTCTAGCATTTACGTACGTAATGATAAAAACTATACAATGTATAACAGATCGTCAAAAACAAAAAAAGATTGACGCATATAACAAAACTTATGAAAGAGAAATGTTAAAAATAGCGTCGAAAAATCGGGACGATTTCGTTTAACAAGGGGGGGAGTTAAGTATCCATAGCAAAACATATTGAGAAAAAAGATAACATTATTTGTATTCAATGATATCTTTAGTCTCTAGTACAGTCTTGCACACAACGCTACAATGATAACATATGTAAAAGAGATAATATCGTTTGTATACAATGTTGGAATATTATCTCTTCTTCATTATCAAGCAAGACGATTGTACGCTTGGGTCTCCTTGTAGATAGATAAGAAAAGTATATAAATACGACTGTATGATGAATTTATCAACAGTCTTATTGTAACTACATAGTAGCCTTAAGCTCCTTTTAGAATTAGTAAAAAGTATTTCAATAATAAAGGACATAGTTCCAAATAAATATTGTTTAATTTTAAAAGTAAGAAACAAGTGTTTTAATTCGTGCTCACGTGTGAGCAAAACCTCCCGCTTTGTACGTCGTGTACCGTAAAGCATTTTAGTGAAAAAGCGGAAGGTTGGCCGACACGTCAATCATTGTGGTTTGATTAAGTATAGAACTAGACCCTGATAATCAAAATTTGATGACAATTGTATTTTCAGTGTCATAAAGCAAGCTAAAATTATATTTAAGTGTGTTTATATTTTGCCAAGCTGACAGACGGCAATGCCATGACAAATAAGGTATTTATTTATTGTACGAATATTTTTCTTTGTATCTATATTATTATGTATTTTTTTATACTATACTAGCTGAGCCGGCGAACTTCATTCCGCCCAAAATCGTTGATGAAATTAAAAGAGTAATTCCGAGCATGCACATGCTTCTTTATGTAATTCGGTCCTTTGAAGTTCTTTATTCAAAAGCGAAACTGAAGAATAAGAATTTCGATGTTCACGACACTCTTCTTTTTCAGTGAACATGTAAGTTCGCGACAACGTTAGTGTCAAATAAGAAGAAGGAAAAACCAAGTGACAGCGAAAAAACTTTTGGGAACACAAAACAGAATTTAAATAGCTGTAACATAATTATGTTAAAAAATCACTGAAAACTTTTAAATAAAGTACCAAAACAGAATAAAAGCATTGTAGGATTGATCATGGTTTTCAAATGTATTACGTAAAAGCCTTGAAGTTAAAGTAATGAGAATTGTGCGCTTTTCAACAATATTTGATCAAAACACTACTCTGGCCGTTATTACAATTGAATAAAAATTTCAAATTGTACGGAAAAAGCAAAATCCGTGAAATAAGAACAGGACTGCTCGATTACTTCTTTATTTAACGAATTTTTACTCAATGACGTTCCTTTACTCGACAAATTCTCAAAACAGAGAGTCATAGAGAGAGCAAGATATATACCCCTCCACTGCGAATCTTACTCAACAAATTTCTTGGTATAAGAGTTTGAAAAGTTGTCCGTCACCTGAGTGCATATCCTTTTCCATTCTTACTAAAAAAGTAAAGGAACAAACCAACATCTGCCTTCGAATTTTCCTTTACAAAGTTTCGGTGGATTTAGGTTGCGCAACAAAATTATAACTGAGCCGACTTTCAATTTCAAATTGGGTGGCAAACTACCCAAATCCAATTGTACCGAAACGAAATCAAATGCAGTTGGTTAACCTTACTCTTCACAATGCAATTTCGATAGATATCTAAACAAACACAATAGCAAACTCCGTCCAATTCCATTGGAATGAGGAAATGAAAAGGACGCACTTTTCATATTGCGCAATGGCAAGTGGATTCCCCATACTTCGTGCATTATGACTGCGACGTGAAAGGTTTGACCTTTTCAGTTGCGGCATACGACTTGAAAGCACTGAAATCAATCAATAATATTATTTAGAACAATTTCAATAATTGTTGTATTTGAAGTCACACTCTTCGTTTTTCTATCCAGTTTATATTTTTTAAAGCGCTTTTCCTCACACAAACTTTCATCACCTTAAAGTTTCGTTTTCGTGACAAAAAGTAGTCTATATCCTTCCTGGGGCCAAAATGAAAACATCAGGCCTAAAATCGTGAAAAACGAAAGGTCTGTTCTCGAGTTATGCGTGTACACACGGACTCTTTTAAGATATTTAGAAGGTAGAAGATATATGTACATAAAAAAACAAAGACGGGCTAGTTACACCATTTATAACTGAAGAACGACTGGACCCGACTGCGAATGTACTCGCTTAGTCCTACTTTTACCGCGTATTGAATTACCTAATGAAATTCATGAATTATAATAAAATAAGCTTAAACCCTATTGGACGTCTATTAAATTAATCACAACAGTTTTGTGGGATTATTGTACAACAACGAGATCAAGTGTTGATTTGAATCGAGCCGCGTTTCTATACGATTTTACAATTAATTCTAGCTCACATCAATTCGTTCGTATTGGTCAAATGGACATTATACGTAGGTAATGTATCGCATTGAAGTTTGCTGGCGGAACGCCTGGATAGTGTTGCCTTTACGGCGAAGTGAAATTGTCATTATTGAGCGAGATCAGACATTGCGGTAGCAGTTGCTTCTTCTGGAATAGCGGCCACATTGCTAGAAGGATGTCGTACGGCTCATTCAGCAATCAAATTGCCGTTAAACCTTAAAAATATTGAACAACCGACATGTAACACTGCGAAACACTCGGCAATGGGCAACATTTTAGTAGCATAGAAAACCATCATCTGGGACGAATGCACAATGGCGCACAATCGAGCATTGGAAGCACTTGACAGAACATTTAGATCTGCGTAGTGACTAGTTTACTGTCTGGCGATTTTCGCCAAATTTTGCCAGTTATTCCAAGATCGACTGCTGTCGATGAAATAAACGCTTGCATAAAATCATCAAATCTGGGCGCTATACTAAGAATCTTCAGCTGACAGCAAACATGAGAATTGAATTGCTGAACGATCCATCTACTCAAGATTTTTCAAAGCCAATTGCTGACTATCGGTAATGGCAGTGTTCCTGTCGACGAATTTAGCCGATTGATTTAATTTCCTTCCGATTTTTCCAATTTTGTCTCATCAGAAGACGAGCTCATCAAAAAAATATTCCCGAACATCATTGCTAACCACAAAAATAACGAATGGTTGAGTCAGCGAGCAATTTAACAATGTGAATGACTTAATTCATTCATTTAAGTCTATTGACTGTGTAACAAACGAAGACGAAGCAACAAACTAAGCAACTGAATTTTTAAACTCCTGGGTTGTGCCTGGCTTAAAAGTTACCACATCACAATTCACAACTAAAGGTTGGCTCGGTAGTCATCATGCTTCGAAGTCTCAACCAAGCAAAACTATGCAAAGGAACGCGTTAGGTGATAAAAAACTGATCAATGTGATTTTCGCGACTGTACTCAAAGGAAAATTCAAGGTGAGGAAGTTCTTATTCCGTGGATTCCGATGATCCCAACCGATATGCCCTTTGAGTCTAAAAGAATTAAATTTCCGATTCATCTTGCATTCACAATGACGATTAACGATGACGATAACAAAAAAAAATTAAACAAATAAAAAAAGAAAAAAAACAATCAGCTACATTAAAGTAATTATCTTCCTGACAGCCAATTGAAATAATTGATTTTTGTACTTTTATTTTCTTAATGTACATTATCCTAATGAACTATTGAACATAATTTAATAATAAATTGAATTTAGCTAAGAGGTATCATTAAATTCTTTCACCGTTAGGCGGTACGAAGTTCGCCGGGTCAGTTAGTAAAACAATTTAAATAACATGCATTGATTATTATTAACATTTTTAATCGACTTAATGTGCTTCGGAATTTGAACCTGTTTCGTACTAACAATTTGCACTTATGACAAATTCCACGAACTTTTTTTTTTGTTTTTATTTTACTTTTTTTGGATAACAAGGTGCAAAATAATTACCATAAATATATGCTTCAAAATTTTAAGCTTTAAGGTTTTTATAACTTAAATAATGTCAATGGTGTCTTGGGCGATAAAAAATAAGTATTACATATTTTTTTGTTTTAAATCGGTGTCTCATTAAGCGATAAATAAAGGAAGCAAATAAAAAAAATTAGGTTGTGGCACGGACCACGTTTCTCACCGCCAACGGTTGCCCTTGCTGTCCAAAAAGTGTTAATTTTCTCCTGTTTTTTCTGGTATCCCTAGGGGCCCCAGCCAATGGAGTTCTGAACAGGATTGTTTCCGATTTTTGGAAATTGATTTTCAACTTCCAATCATCGCAATACCTGTTCATTTGCCCGAAGTCAATCTGCAGAAGGATGGTGATGACCTCGATTTTTGGTCCTGACCTGTACGCCACTAAATCGTCTGCGTACACATGTCTGAGGGAACCTACCAGAGCACTTGTGTAAATATGAAACAGGATCGGAGAATATATTAAACTGTTCCCTGTTGTAAGCCGGTTTTAAATTCGAAAACCCTGCTCGAAGTCACATTGCCAGCTTTGACAACGAACTTATTCCCTTAAGCATGTCGTAAATCATATAAAGCAAAGGTTTTTGAATGCCCGTTCTGGTCAGCTTATAAAAGAGCCCCTCTAACTTTACGGTATCGAAAGCCTTCTCAAAGTCGACCATTTATTTACATTTTAAATTCATTTTTATTTTTACTTTCATTAAACTTACATCCTAGACAAAAACGATTAAATCTAAATTAAAGCTAACATTTGTCTTAATTCTAGCTTACTGGCTCTTAGCGAGCACTCTAAACTTAACTATATCCTTAAAATTACTGCCTTTCGGCCTTAAATCTATCAATATTTATTTTTGTTTGTTTTTTATTTCCAAGAAACCTTGTAAAACTTGAATTCTTTTATTATTTTTTTACTTACAACTACTTAAAACTACCTAAGCTACTTAAGCTAAATTACCTATAATCAGGGTGGTGAGCAATCTCATCGATTGGTCACCATCCTGATCGCGTCCATGGTCGCCTGACAGCCGCCCACAAGGGTTCATCATTACCACCGAGACTCGAGCGAGGCTATACGCTTCGTTCGAGTCTCGGTGGCACTATCATGCTGGCTAGCCCGGCACCTCTCAAGGACCCCCTACTCTAAGCCTTAACCTACAAACTTAATCTAGCTTAAAACTAGGGAGGATTCTCAAAGTCGACCAGGCAGGCACCCGTGTATTGATTCTTACTTTTATTCCACTGAATGTCGGAGACCAGTTTCAATGCGGCATTTCTGTTGACATTTCTAAGAATTATTTTGAAACGGTTGTGAGCTACGAGTACATAAATCTCAGCTTATCTGCTCTTCGCTGTTTCGTAAATAGGTTAGGTTAGGTTTTAGGCAGTTTGCATTATTCGTTTTGCAAATAAAACTAAACACCCTTTTGTATGAAAACCCAGAATTGAATAAATACAATTTTTATTGAACTTTTCGGCTTGATAATATTTCCATAGCACGAACCAAATGCATCTTCTTATTAACAACAGCCGGCAGGTGGTTGAGTAATACCACCACATGCAAGCCAAATCTCTCTGCAACAATAAATACCAACAAAAACAAGTAAGTTAAAAAAATTATCACTTCGATGTTGGATAATATCGGCCAGAGGCAAAAGAAAGTAGGTATATCAGAACGAGCTCAACAGACAATTCGTTGTCGTTACCCAGCGAAGATGGGGATGTGCCTATAGATAGCTTTGGATGCGGTGTAAATCAATCATTACGATGGACCCTTGTTCCTTTCTTAATTAAAATGTCCGGCTCGACGTGGCAATAGGTAATCCAAGTGAAATACACGTATTACGAGACCCTCGGATACCATTGCTTTTAAGCTGTGATACGAGTATAAACCTCGTTTTATCGCATACGAGGTGTCAAAGCGAGGTGTCAAAGTTTACCATCATTATCTGCGAGCAATATTGATTAAATTTTAATCAGCATATTAGAATGACAATGATTTTTACCTCCACAAAATTCTCTTTCGTTAACAAATATAGATATAAGCTGTATATAGAGGCCAACTAATGAATAAATCATTTGAATGTCTTGTGTCAATCATTCGATCATTAATCCACTTCATCCACGATTGAGAGAGGTCGACTCGTGGGCTTGGTTTTGACATTTCCATATCTTTGGCTATATGAATTAAGAATTTGGCGAATGTACAATCGGGAGATCATCCGCTGGGGTGTGATGTCTTCGACACAATAGATATGTGTGTCCATTTGTTTGCTCGTTTCTCGTTCATTTGTATTCATAAGGAGTTGCTCTAGCTCTAGCCGTATGGCTGTTTGAAGCTTGTTGATTAATAAGGTATGTAATTGTGAGAAGTTGGTGGCACTGTAGCATGATTTGCTAATTACATACAATTTGTGAGTAGACTCGACTGGGGCCAGCGGGATATAATGCTGCATTCAGGCGTTCTGAACCAGTATAGGTCGAGAAGCTGATTTATATGCAGATGGTGCGTTTGATATATTTTTTTAAACTAAGTAAGTGTTATACTATTATGTTTTGAAAAAACTATTATTATTTGTTGGTTTTGAAGGGATAATGCGTTAGCCGTGCATATTCTCCTATCCAGGAAGTACAATATTGAGAAATGACGCACCTAAAAGTTATTTAATTTAAGAGATCCAATAAACTGTTTCTGAGCAAATATACTCTGAAGCAGCCCATATGGCAGCAGTAAGGCTATTTCTAGTTATTGATTCTAATTCAGTGTTATGTCTTTGAAAACGGAGTTTGTGTGAGGTTGAACTTTCAAAAGGTATAACATCGAAGTTTGAAGCGGTTATTTTGAGTAGTTTTTTCATAATAAGCATGTTTTTCTTTTCCTCTGTAATGGTTGGGGTTGTCGTGAATATACTCAAAAAGTTTTATAACAGAAGTGAATATCCTAATCGAAGCTAACAACAAACCACCTAGTTTTCAATAAAAGAAAATGAAATGAAATAGGATAAAGTATAGCGTGAACGTATAATTGAAAAAAAATACTTTTCGAATTTGCATTTCCACTTTAAACCGCGTTGTTCATGCAACAGATTTCCAAGACATCGTCAGGGACCAAACCTATACCCGCAGCCGCTTTTCTTCGAAACTTGCCAACTGTATAACGAATATAATTCCGGCTGGTCTTTACATACCCACTCAGGGTTCCTGATTTCAAAATGTGGTCATCCAATTCGGTTTCACTGTGAAAATGAAAACATCATTAACAGGCACTCAGCAACAGGACGCGTTACCATTGCGAGGTATAGCATTCTCGAACTTGGAATCGGCTCAAGGACTTTGTGGGGGATTTCCACTGATAAAAGGATGTGCTGGTGCGTAAGAGCCGCAGACAGGAGGCCGTGTTGTAATTTCGCCTAGAATATGCAAAGTTGAAGGACGTTGTCGTGTGGTTGTCAAAGCTGCGGTCTGGTTGTCTTTGCGAGGGTAGTGTGCTCTTCTTGTAGCATTGCTATGCTATTGAGTGGTCGTCGTTATGCAAGTTACACTATAGTCCGTTAGAGTATGGTGGGCAAATTGAAAGTTACACATTGAAGCTGGCAGGACAGCGTCACCTGACAGAGATGTACTTGACCGAAATAAAATGGTAATTTACGGTGTGCAGAGTGGTGTCCTGAGTCGCCTCCATATACTGGTTATATACACAATAAGACCGGGTAAGAAGAATGCTATTTTCGATGGAGCGTTAATTGAACTGTTTCAGATGTTACTTGCGAACAGCGTTATTGTAATGGTGGTGCTTACTTGTGATGGTGGAAGTTAAATGCAAAATTATTCATATGATGTGTTGAGAGCTCTTAAATAGGTTTTACGACTTTAAGGAGTTGGTGGAAATTAGAAATGAGCCACAAAGGCCAGACCATGCACTCCTGCGTTGGCCCATAACCTCTAACCAGGTGCTGAGCTTATATTTCCCTACATGCTAGAAAGTGCATTTGACATCTAAAATAAAAAGTCTCCTCACAAGCAATTCATTCAAAATGACTGAGGGCGCAGCTATATCAATCGTTTGCTTTGCAATTTATCGACTTGTCAATTGAATTTCGCAACTGAAACGGAAATTGTCACCACTCCAGTTTTCAAACGAAAATACCTACAAATTGTAACCGCAATATCTATGTATCGGTTCGTTGCGGTTATGTATTAATGTTGCCGCTTGCTGACATAGATAAACCAAATAGTCCGTTGCTTATGTTTAAATTGTGAATAATTGATAATTATTTATTTGTTTTTTGTACTTAGATGGTGAAGAATGCTTGCATTCGAAACGACGATAGCACAATTATTGAGCCGAAGGTGTTTGCCTTTTTTTTAAACGTTTCTGTCTGCCTGTTGCATGGTATAAAATAGAAATCATTTCGAAATTCGAATGCGCAATTGCTTACCACAACAATTCAAAGTGTGGACAAAGGTAGAGCAGATTATGTATATAATGTAAGCAATGGCTTAAGAGACCATGGATATATATAGACCGACATATAAATATTAAGGGAAAAGGCTCATTACATGGATTGTCCAATCGGTTACGGTTTTAGACTTTCAGGCGCCGTGAGCAGCATTTTATTCAGCGACCTTTATTTCTTACGCTTGTGATATAAAGGTAGCTAGTAGGTACTAGGAAAATCAGGTAGACTATACTTCGCCGCGTTATAGGAAAAAATATATATGTTCAAACCTACGTTACGTCTTTTGATGAGACAACACACAGTCAACAAAATGCATTTTATCCGCCAACTCTGCACTTCTATTTCAGAGTAAATAAGCCCGTGAAACCATGGGGCGACCGGCTCATATATTTTTAGGCAGCACAGCAGTCCTTTTTCTTTGAAACGTCCTCTATCATTCTATCATAGATTACGAATTTATGGAAACCGCTACGACAAAAAAACCTATTTATATGGAAAAATTTACCTTTTCCAATATGGAAAATACTGATTCAGTCACGAAAAAATGTAATCCATGTCCGTCTTAGTATCACAGACTAACCTTGTGTCAGAAAAACACACAAACACACATGAAATAGGTACACGTCTATCACAGAATCCGTCGTATTTGGAATTTTTCTACGAACCCCGAAAGAACTACCACAGAATCCGCCGCAAACAATTTCCCCTACGACGAATTTCGTAGCAAACATTTTCCCCTACGACAAATTCGGTGATAGTTCTTTCAGGGTTCGTAGCAAAATTCCGAACACGACGGATTCTGTGATAGACGTGGTAGTTTAATATGTCATGCGTCTAATGGATTCAATTATAAAATAATTTAATTAAATTATACGCACTGAGCTTTTGAGATTTAAATGATTAATAAACTGTCTCACAAATCGAAAATTTACGAGTTAGCACACGCACACTGTTTATCTGCTATAAGCACCTACGAAAATAAAACAAAAGAGGACACGAAAAGCCAGCTTGATGTCTCGTAGTTGGCACATTTTGTCGCGCCAATCCTTGTTTGAGTCAAATAATATTTCAAGGGCCACTTTATCCATGAGAGTTTTTGTTCTGTACGGGAATATTGATGTAAAAAAGGCGATTTTGTTTTTCACTATAGGGATTATTGATAATATTTTAGTTTGTTATTCGATTTGCATAAAATGGGTTTATCAAAATGTATGTGTATAAATTTGGCGCAGTCAGACCAGCCAGCTGAAAGAAATCGTCACTGCCTTTTGCATTGTCTCACGATGACGATATCCATTGAGCTTGTTAAGCAAGACAGACAACCGTATTTGAGTACAAATATGCCAACAGTTGTGACTCCGAACGAGAAAAGGGGCAACAACCGCTAATATCTTCGAGCCAACAGCGTAACAATCAAAGGAAATTTAAAAAAACAACATTCAATGGTGACAGGTTCAGCCTTGAGGCGCATTGTATTGTAAGGGTGCCCATTTTTCAGTATTGGCTAAAAAATGGGGCTCTCCTCTGACCATGGCGCCCCGGGTTCTTCTGGATATACCCGACAACATGAAAGCTGAGGCCACCTGCAGCCTGTTAGCGGGCAGTATTTTTAACGAAAATTCAAAAGTTGTCAACCTAAAATGTGGACAATCTGACATATAAGTACTAGCAGCTTTCAATTCGGCTTTAATGGTCTGTGTCGCAGTAAAATTGGTTGAATTGCGCTTGTAAATTGTGACCCTTTGTCGGTTTAAAAAATCCAAAGACTCTAACGTCCTTTTATTGACAACAAATCGACTACCCGTTGGGGTACTAACTGTCAACTGCATCATTAAAATATGGAAAAAGGTTATGCTCCTAAACTCATATCTCTACCATTGCGCAGACATCCAGCTCCGCTTTTGCAAGAGCTGTTAAAGATAGCCCTACAAGTTGATAAGAACAATATTTTTTGTCTTATTCGGATGGTTTCGTTTGTTAGATGCTACAGCGAAGGTAATAAAAATTGGATTTTCGTATTACTACAACCTTCCTAACATATTTTTATTTTTGGGACAAATGGAAGGGACCTACAAATTTTGTTCAAACGGTTAATTGAGAAGTTCATTCATCACAGTTATTATACTCTCGAATGTTTGTGAGACGTTCGTGTTCATAGCCCAGTACATGGTAGGTGGTAGTAACGTATGTTCCTATTTGGCTAGCTGTCTCTAGTTGTGCAATCCAAATTGGTTGAGGTCCCCTTCCACATAAAGCTAAATTTTTCGCTACTACGTTGTCCCGCTGGCGATGGGCTGGAGTCGGCCCCGAGCCGTAGCCTTCATCCGCTTTACATTTTTAAGTGACTAATTCTCAACATCCTGACGTTTAAGGTGTTGGTTCGAGTTTTGACGACCTTAATGAATCAACAAGAGTAGGAATACCATCGTGATTCTGTATAATCCGACAAGTTTTGCATACAGGCAAAAAATACGACTCATAGCCCGTCTCCATGAAGCATAAATGATGTCATATGCGGTCTTAAAATTAATTAACAGGTAGTGGATATCGATCTAGGCTTCGTCAGTTTATTTCCAACATCTACCAACCAACCAACAGCTAAACTAGCGTAAATATTTGATTGTGGTCATAAAGGGCCCCACCTGTGTTGTCACAGTTTGGGTGTCACTATTCTGGATGTCAAATGTAAATCATTAAACATGCACTCATTAGGAGAATCTTCCAGAAGTTTAACCATGATCAATGGCAAATATTGCAAAAGTTGATTTGTTTGTTTCTATATCTGACCTAGTAACGGAAAAACAGCAAAGGTGCTTTAAAAGTAACACACATTTTATATAAAAAAAAACAACCACCAAGTTTAAAAAGAAAAAAATAATCGACCTAGTCTCATAACCATTCTTTTTGAGTGAATTTTATTTTTTTGGAACGAATGGAAGGGGATCTATACAAGTTGCAGTTTGGTTCTTTTTTCGGGATTCGAACCTGAGGCCCCTAGCTTAGTAGTCCAACACACTAACCAATAATCCACTGTGCCGAGCCACCACGTTAACGTTAATTAAAAAGAAATAACTTAAACATCAAAAGAAAAACACGAACCCATGAAACTGAAAAGATGCATTCAACTCGTAATTATTCTTTAAGGTTTCGAAACTTACAGCGTCGATCGATATGAATAACTTGACTTCCGTGTTTGGGTTTTAATTATTGGTTCGTTTAGAGAAATCGACAAATGTGCGAACTATTACCACTGCCAGGCGGTCAAACCGTATTTATTTTTCTTTATATCTCTATCAATTATTTTCTATTACCACTGCTAGGCGGTCAAAACGAATTTTTTTCTTTGTATCCCTATCAAATAATTGTAGAAATTATTAACTTCATATGGGCACAAGTATGTGTTCTTGCGTTGAGGCGTTAAAGCCGGACCGCGGAAAGCGAAACAGAATGAGCACCCATTATCGAGGGTTTCATGCTTATTAACTCGCGTGGATTTCTAAAATGCCCACGTTAATTAAATGAATGAAAGGGTAGCTCCAGCGCCAACAGTCTGAATCTGAACAGAAATTGCTTTCGATTGTAGTTCATCGTTCACCGAAATAAAAATACCATGCCGATGGGTATATTATTTGTGGGTGGTAAAGTTCGGACTATGAATTTATGCATAAAACATATTTATATCCAGAAAAACCCATACTAGTAGTGATGACATTTGTAGAGAAAATTCATTTGTTATCACCGCATTAGATTTATAGCTAGTTTTTGGAAAGCGAATATTTTATTTTTAATGAATTGATGAGTTATAATGCTAATTAGTTGGTGGTACGTCAACAGAACAAGATTATTCAGTTTGGAAAATGACTACCACATGTAAGATCAATATCACATGGACTTAGTTATTAGTAATAATTTCCGACTGGTATTTATTTTGCGATTTGTTTCTTGATTTAAATGGAATGATGTGGATGCTTTTTCATAAGTTATTTGATTATATTACATACACATCTGGATATTGTTTACATTTAGGGTTATTGTTACTGTCAAGCTTGTAAATAAAGTTATCAGTAAATCAAGTTTCGTTCTAAAAATGAAACATCATAAACAGTCAATGAAACTTCGGCATTTTGATAGTTATGGTCCTATTGGATTGGGAAAGACAGACATACGATGAAGGCTGTACACGAACAGGGAACATATAGAAAAACATCTACTTTAAAGAATACAACCAAATATCACTTTGGTTGTGCAATATACAGACCTATTGCCTCAGTCAATATACGATATAAAGTTCGGGTCAAATTATAAAAAAATATTGACAACTACGTACTCAATTTTAATGACTAATACCTACATTTTATCCGTTCATTTGGAAAAATCCTTACTAAAACTAACGCATACTGTAAATAGGGGTTACTATTTCTAAATTACCTACTGATTTATGATAACAATTCACATAACGTTTTCAAAATAAATTACGATAAGTCAGACGGTTTGTAGATATTATACACAAATTTAATTTGGGCATAGCGTACACTATCTCTATACAATAATTCTATACTGTGTTTATACACAAATTTAATTTGTATAATTTGTGGTTCAGATGGTTTGTGCATAAATGTATCCACAAAATTGTGCGTTTACACAAACCGTCTGAAAGTAGCTTAAGTATTAGCAAGACCTTGCAAAAAAAATATTTAACATATTTTTTATTAATCAAACATAATAGTTACCTTCGTTGACATTTCTATAGAGCTAGCCTACCCTGATCTGCCAAAATATCCCAATCGATATTAAATTTTATCTATTTGGCATTAAGGTAAAAATTGGTTGTGGATCTGACAGATTTGGGTATTTTGATGTATTGCTGGGCTGTATATTTGTAATATTAAATTGTATAACTAAGTAACTTACACAAATTTAATAAGAAAAACAACTTTAGTACAACATACAAATAATGAAGTTCTAATTTGTTTGTTTGGCCTTCTTTCAAATCCTTAATAGCGTTAACGTAAACACTTTTCCATGTGAATGGAGTCACTGATATCTAAATAAAATTATAAAGTTGATTTAAATTCTGCATGATTTTTGCATTTATCACTTTGGCTATACCTATTAGGTATATTCGGTCAAATCTTATAAATGAACCCAGAAACTGCTCAGAAGTAGTGAAGAGTAACAATAATTTCATTTGGAACAGGTTGACTTTAAAACTACTATCCATGCCGGCGTCATCCGCACAGATCGCAATATCTTCTTTTTTTTTCAAATTGAACAAGCTAACTTTCGAGAGGTCGAAAAAACTTATAGGTACACATTTATTTTACTTTGAACAGCAAATCTAGCTATTTGGAGTTTGAGGAAGACGAAGAAGAGGTAGAGAAATCTATTGCTACTGGTCAATAAATGGAAAAAATAAATTCATATATACGTATTTCAATTTATATAGGTAGCTTTTATATTTATGGATTGATTTGTTTGGTTTTGCTACCTCCAACTTCTGGATTTGCAATAAACAAATATTAGACACTAGACCACTTAAATCCACATCTTTCAAGATATCCTTCATATCAGACATTTCGTATTATTTTTTCAGTTATTAACGTGAATCAACAGAGCCCTTTTATAAATTGATCGAGTTATTACGACTACCTCGATGAAAATATTAGGGAATTCCCCTTTTACTTTTGCAGTATGTAGGTATTCCCAGCTGGGGTACAAAATATAACTTGTGATGTGACCAGCGCTCACTTTTAGAAATGTAGGTACCTACTAAAAGACACGAAAAATGAAATGAAAAACGGCCAGTCAACGACATAATTACCCTTTTATTTTTGTTCATAATGGCTGACTTGGGAGCCGTATTTATAAATAAACAAATAAATTAGTTGGCGCAACAGGTCCGAGGGACCCAAGGCCTAGCTTCTCACAACCATTCGTTTTGTGTGAGTTTCATTTTTGGAACGAATGGAAGGGATCTACAATTTTATGCCGATTCCAAACGGCTAATCGAGAAGCTCTTTCAAGACAGTTATACTCTCGGATGTTTGTCAGACGTTCGCGAGAGGTGGCGCAGTGGAAAAAACCCTAAGTTCGAATTTGGGTTTTTGCGGGTTTCGAACCTGGGACCCCTCGCTTAGTAGTCCAACACACTAACCACTAAGCCGTATTTCACATACATTAATTCTCTTTCACGGAAGTTCGTAGTTTCAATATGGTCGTGCCTTCTACTTACTTCTTTTTCTTAATACTAGAGGGCGTATCTATCATATAAATATTTATATATTTCTTAAGGTACCTACACTCACATTCATTTTAATACTATGTTTATATACAGTATGAACTAAGAGTTTAAACATAAAGTTGAACATTTTGGCACAACTCTTTCGTGGTACGTATTGTACCTACATATAATTGAAAAAATATTTTCACGCTTCGACCTAAAAAGATGTCTCCGTTTTTACGGTTGGAAAGCGTTGGAGCGCGGGGGTCCCAAATGTGCGGGACCTGCGTGGCTATGCATATGCAGTGGATTATTAAGACACAGATTCGTGTTAAATAAAATTTCAACCGCATTTTCAAATCAAAATTATAAAAAATCGTTTGCTTTTAATTGGTATTCCATTGACTGCTTTTAATTATCACAGTAACTATACTCTTGATGATAATTGAAAACCTCGGGAAGCATTTGGTTATTAAATATTAATTAATTTTGGTGAGGCTACAGAAAAAGTTATATTATAACAATATTATTGTGATATCACATAATTTTTATAGCGTTCTCATACGTATTGATGTGCTGAGCCAATTTACATTCCGGTACATGCGGTTGATATAACCAATCCCGTCAGATTGACGCAATAGCATCACTATCAATCACAAGGCAAATCTTTGCAGTGGATTTATAATAATGGTTGAATTGACGCTTTCAACCAAGTCCATATTGAAGGGTGGATATCTTCCTAAGAATTCCTTTTTTTTTGGTTGAGACACTAAATGATGTACTTTTTTTTTATAATCGGCGCAGTTTGAAATATTTACGTTTAAAATTTAAAAAAAATATAAATAACTACCTATAGTTCACCCGTGCTCTATTTTCCAGTTTGCCCAAATTCGAAACCCTTTATAGCTTAGATTATACAAGCCCGCTTAAAATGTTAATACTGCACCAAAAGCCTAAAACGGATATGAAATATAAAATTCAACATTATTGCTCGGTAATAATTGAAGGTCCTTGCTTGCCTCCTTTCTCACTGACTACCTACGTCTTCCGAATATTTGCTCTTTATACTAAGACATGCTTAATGTTTTACATTTCCAACTGAAGTGGCTTCAAAATTATACCGAATCCCCACTTGAAAGAAAAACGAAACCCGACAGTCATACATGATGTACCTTTCCTGGGCTTGCATTCATAAATTTTGCCAAGGTTAATGATAACTAAAAATAAACAGAAAGCGCATGGCGAGAAAAAATACGAAACCTTTAGAAAATGTATGTGAAAATATTAAAAGAAGTGAAACTGCATGCCAATCACGAGAGACTCTTGAATTCACATGACAGCTACTCGTACTCGTACTCCAACTCCAGCATCCGAACAAAACTCACACAGCCTACTGCCTACATTAACTGGCTATTGAGTGCACGCACACTTAAAATGCACTCAATGTACAGTCGTATTCGTTTTTAACTCGTTCAGTGTGTTAACAAGACAACTTCCGATTCCGATTCCGATTCCGATTCCAACTGGTGTAACTCTGATGTATTCTCCGAGCTTTACTCGTTCGCCAAAGCCGGATGAAGCGCGTGCGATTATTCCATGCGTCAACCTTAAGTTAAAACTCTTATGCGGGCAAGCGAATAGCATTTTTTTAACATCAGCTGCACCGGTTTCATTGAATTTGCAGGGGCTCTCAGTTGAAAAGTATCTACGTCTATGCACTGCCAGAGGCGAATCAAGTCGACGCTTTTAAAGACGCAGACGTGTACACTCTTTGGGTGTACAATGTACAAGAGCGAGTGCGTGGCGTGTCTGCAATTATGGAAGTTTTCCCCGATTGCGGGCGAAGCTCCCTATACCAATCGATGGTGAATTCATTCACATCAGGTATCTATAATTTAGATACGTGTTGTATACGATTCGAATACCATAGAAGGAAGCCGAAGCAGTCTATTTCATAATGTTATGAGGTTGGCTTGTAAGTGTATCACAAACGTGATGGTAAATGACTATGATTTAGATTCGGGGAACTTGTGAATTTAATGAAGTGAAATTTGTTACACTCACAGCTCTTTCGCTGTGGGATTATCCAATAAGTCATTATCTCTTATGGAATGTCATTCAATTTCGGCGGATCTGTAGATTGGTAGTAGTTAAGTATGTTAAACATAGTGCTTAGCTACTTGAAATGTTTTGCTTTTCAAGTAGGGTACAAGTTTTTTGAAACAGTTAAATTAAAAACCCACTAACCACAGAGACAGCTCTTTTATCTGCGGCTTAGCATAAAGACATCCAATGTGATACGTCCATGTATATATATATGAAAGCTTCCTAGCCTCTGCAAAACTGATTAGTTGCATAGCCCCAAAGTAATGTTGTTAGATCAATTTTCAGTCACTATTACATAAATACATCATTAATCACATTTTTTAAACTACGAAAATGGGATATCATCAGAAAAGGCTCAATGTACCTGTTGCGTAAATTGAATATAAAATTGCCGGATCTTACATAAACGTAAACGAGTTATTCACACTTAGAAGAAATTTATATAAGGAGAACAAAATGCTGTGCAGATAAAGAGGCAGTCTAGTGTCTAGCGGTCCTAAATAAGACCCCCATATTCAGAGTCCGAGCCGATTTCTACATGCATTTTCTATAAGTAAAGGGATGGGACCCGTTCGCGAACCAAATGACCCATCAGGAGTTCAAAGTTAATGACAATAGGTAACGCGGTTTGAAAGCTGACTGGGCTTTGGATCGTTTTGAAGAGGAACTTAAATTTTGGCCGAAAAAAATCATCTTAAGCGATTAGTTCCATTCTTGGATGAACTTCTATGTTAACGAGCAGAATTGCCATAAATGGGAGGACGCAAACCTACACGAGGTTCATCAAAAATACTCTTTGGTGTGGATTTTAGCCAGGTAAGGTCATCATCATCAAAGGATAGCGCTCGGAATGACTCTAATCGATTTCTTTTGGCACAAATCGAACGGTATGCCTAGGTAGACGACATGTGGTTCCAGCTGGACAGGGCAACGCAGCACGCCACGTTGGCCATTCTGCATGAACAATTTGAGGTGATGGTTATTTCTCGCAGAGATTACATGAATTGGCCACCAAGATCCCGCGATTCGTACCCCGCTAACACCGATGTAAGGCTCACGTGGACTTTTAGCAGCACGACAAACTTTCGAAGTGCATACAATGCGGTTAAAATGTGTCGGTTTCACGTTGTTAACCTTTTGATTCCGATTTTTTTTTTAATTTGACCTAACGTGTAGCTTTTCCCTAGAATGCAAAAAAAAGAATGGAAGTTAAAAAAAGCAAAACAAATTATAGATTGATAGATTTAAGGCCGAAAGGCAATAATTTTTAGGATAAGCTTAGAGCGCTCACTAAGAGCCTATAAGCTAAAATAAGATAAATGTTAGTTTAAATTAGATTCAAACGTTTTTGCCTAGTATATAATTTTAGTTAAGGATAAAAATAAAAATGAATTTAGAATGAATGCAAAAAAAAACTTTGGCCGTTGTGTTTTCCTAGTCACAACAATTAGAAAGACAAATGTCGTGTTAAATAACATCCCTTCATTTCCGCCAATGTTACAGTTGTGATACAACTTATTTAAACTATATCTCTGGTTTGTTTCATCTGTCAATTTGTGAATTTGCGCCAATTTCATCACAACAGAGAGACAGGTCCCTCCTTTGTCAGTGTCACTTACCACCGAGGGCGCACCTCAAATTGAATATTTTCTTTTCAACAGCATACAGGTACCCATATTTCTATTGTTGGTATAACAGTCAAAGAGATGAGACACAACTCGTTTTCACTGCGTGTGTGTCAGAAAATGTGTCCAGTGAAATCACGCTTGTGATGTGTACACTTTCTCGGCCAACAACAAACAAGGAGGAATTCCGAATTGGATAACCATATTATAATTATCATGAATGTTAATTGATAACACTTCAGATGGCAGCAAAATCGGATAATGTAATTCTGACTGTTCCGCGAAAACCCTATGCGGGCGTTAAATATTCATGCGCCATGACTGATCGCTTTAGATGATTTTATTTATACATAATTTTAATTTCGCATTCCTTTTGATGGCAAAGTATTCGGCGTATACGAGCAATTTCCTGACTCTACAGTTCAATCAAATATCCGGCTGCTTTACGAGGATTTATTCATAAAAATGCCCACGCGGGGCATAAATTATTCCATCGATGTATCTACTAGATGAAATTGTTAGTCGGCCCGAAGCCCCATGACAAAAATGTAAACCATTTACGGATTTTGTATTCGAATTCAAATTGATGCCACTCGCTGAGAAGAAAGAAGAATGAGTGGATTATCAATGATTGAAAATTAGAGTGTGTATCCATTTCAACAATAATCTAGATTGAGCTGTAAAATATTTGACGAAAAGCTTCAATATGTGATTAGATTGTGTTTGTGATACACAATTGTGTAGAATGTTGTGCTTTTACAGACTGTCGCTGGCACGAGCCCGGAGGCGACGAATCAACGTTGTTTTCAAAATGAAGTCAATTAGGCGTGTTGTTTTCAAAGAAATGCGTTAGTAACACAGCTTAGGTGTTACGAGAGCAGAATAAAATTCGGTTGGAATAACTTAAGTTCTTCGTGTTACTGAAAGAAATGGTGAGTGTATAGGTTTACATAACAGTGGTCGCAGTAGCAGTTAAATCTTCATTTTCAACTTGAGCCCGGTAGATGGATTATTCATTTTGTTTTGCAGAAGTAGTAACGCCTTTTTCGACGTGTTTTTTGAGGTGTTTTCAAGTATTTTTTTCAAATTCAGTCTGTCTGTCCGAACCCACTAGACCAATTTTATACCTAGGTCTATCTCAGAAACTAATTGACGTAGAAGGCTGAAATTTGCATACACCATCCGGTATAACCTCTAGTTAAACGACAAATGGTAGTGATTGACTGGTTTTAGAGTAATTAGTAATTTGGTAAAAAGAATATATTCATTCGCACAAAAAGCTCTTTATTTCTTGATTTACAAAAAAATGGATATGTACCTTTTTTGTAGATAATGCTCGTAGCTATATATGTGCCGAAGATTATTTTGCGGAAAAGTGAATATTTTAAATAAATTGTCAATCACTATATAAAGTACGTTCTTTTCAACCAGTTTTCATTCGTTATTAATGTGTTCTCTTAATCGATTCCAATTGGAATTTTTATTGAATACTCAACTAGCACTAGTGTTTGTGCTCTCGGTCATTTGCATTCTCGAATTCTACATTCTTTAAACCGTGTTTTCTTAATCGTTTTCCTTCCATTGGAACTTTTCCAATGGATACTCATTCTTATCTGCACAGTGGACAGTGCACATATTATTGATTTTTGTGCACAAATGTCCTCTCGGTCATTCTTGAAGCGTGTTCTCTACACCTACGCTTACATTCGTGTAGTTTACCTCATCTGCAAAAAAAATCCTCGCAATTTCCAAATCTAAAGAAGTACGAAACCTTCGGTGCGCGAGTGACACTCGCACTTGTCAGGTTTTTTTTTTAATTGTAATCAGTTTTTAATGGAGCCTTGGATCCGAAATATTTGGCCCTGGCGAGGTATCCGTCGGATCGGAAAATTGTCCGCAGCGCATATCTGTCGGAACCACACATCGCATTCGAGATATCTGTTTTCGGAAAAAAATAATTCAAATGATGACGCATTGATTTCACATCCTCATATTGTTTGGAAACACAAATTGAGGAAATAAATACAAAAAAATTCGTTGCTTTATTGATTTTTCTTTTTATTGTTCACATTTATTAACACTGCAAATCGTAAATAAATTCCGCGACTGATTGTTGTCGGAGGATATCGGAAATAGTTCGTATGAAGCTGTCGAAAATGTCACTCAATAACAAACTTGATCGCACTTCAACGCAAAACGCTGGTGTGCGTTGTTTGCATATTTAACTGAACAGTTGTTCCGAAGAATACATTGCAACAAAAATCATCCGAATCGTATAAAATCGGAGAAACGCGTATTGCAGATAAGCGGTGTCGACTATACCTATCTACTTTTAAAGGTAACACATTTACTCATTCCTTTGAACTCTTATTGATACAACTCCTCATGCATCTCGGACTAAAACCCTGCTTAACGATGAAGTCCATGATTGTTTTAAGCTATTATTTTAAAAAACTTGCGGTGATGTCATGGCAGTTTTTCGAAGTTTTACCCGGAAAGTAAGAGCTGTGTATTGTGTAATATCTGGCCGCCTCCGATTGCAGGTGAACGTGATTAATAAGTCGCGTTTTCGAACTGTCGCACATATTTCATTGCGTCCTTCTCATATTAGTGCATATGTCTCGGTCTTGCAATATGTATAAAAGACGCTATGAGAATTGTAAATCTGCCGAATCTTAGGGATAATTATGATCTTTATTCAAATACGGCAACATCGCTGGAAAATCGCTCTTCGTCGTTGTTTTCATTCATATAGCGGCAACGATGCGCGTCTTGTCACTCTTCGATTGGAACTTGTTTGCTTTCTCCCAGCAACAGTACGATTTGACGCAGTTCTTATAAGATGCACTCTCACGTTGCTAGCTAATGAACAACAAAACGAACAAAACTAAAAAAGAATTATAAAAATCTTGCCAGCGGTCATCGAGTTTCACACCCAAGGAATTATATATAAGATTTATTTAAATAATTATAACAAAAATTTCCAAAATCGAAAGGTTTACCATTAAATTGATAAGGAGACAAAAATAAATGCAAAAGGACATGATATAGCAAGTAGGACATATTTTTATTAATATAAGTAGATATTATAATGTTTCGTCGTGAAGAAAGTCAGAGTTCCACAAGTCACATGTGGGACTCTTAGAGTTGTCTTGTCGTAGACATAAGCGACCGGTCCAATATAGATACTACCAAAAGCGCACTGGAGACTGGAGTTTTCTGCTAAATGTCAATATGATTGAGAATATTTATGATAAATATTATTAGTCAAATATAAATAGAGTGACTAAAAAAGTTCCAAAATGTTCTAGTACCAAAAGGTATAATTATAACGCTTTCTATATTTAAGGTAATTTAATGTGATTTTATTTCCGCATATAATACAAATTGCATCACAAAAAGTAGGTACCTATCGAGGTTATTATTTAAAAGAGAACTTGAGTGCGGTGAAAAGGAAAAATCACCGAGTTTCTTAGGAAAAATGAGAATAGAGTACGTACTTTGTTTAAATACTGGTTGCCACCGTATGCGACAGATTCTATGGGACTGCTTGTTCCGTTGAATACGTCAATATAGACGGATCCGTCGATGCGACGGATGAAACGGATTCCATGGGCTTGCTGGCGTATTTCCCTTTTAACATGTTTTGACCCCACATCTGAATCGAGCTAAGTGGAGTTCTTTTCCAAGGGTCCCCCAAAAAGTTAACCAACCCTCCAACCAAGAGCTAAATCTCATAAAAATGACTGATATGACTTTATCATCACATGCGAGACACGACCTTAGACGTTATAGACACATGTAGCTATGTTTTCTTAGAAACGCAACTACAAACTGATGCCAGAATGTAATTCAAGAGTTGAATGCGAAATGTGTCCACGATTTTAGTTGCGTAATAATGTATGAGACATCTCATAATTAATGGGCCTATAACGACTTGCGAATGTCTGGTACACTGTTTGCAAAAAAAAAAAAAAACAGCGGAATTAACTCTTCACTAGCTTGAGATAAATATCACTTTTTAAGCGGCAATAATCTACGCGTACTTATTCATGGCATTGCGAGTTGTATCCACGAAACAATGTTGCAACACCTATTAGCAAAAACTGCCAACCTGGTAATGCTTATTTATCTTTTTACAAACAGTAATTAACTAATCGCTGCGCTGCTACAACAGCTACCAGCCTATTTGTGTACCGCATTAGCTCTCAATATATAAATCGCACTATATCTTTGGCTGGAATTTCAAATATTTGTAGATATTTGTAGATACACCTATCTATGCCCTTTGTCGACCTATAATAGTAACATAATTTACTAACCCGTAACACCGCACCGTAAAAGTTTCACAGCTGCAAATTAAATTAAAATCCAAACTCATTTGAATTTAAAATATGCAAAAGCAACTTTCCCGCTTATCGAGATGCCGCATTTTCATATATCGGCACCGAACTCACAATAACCAAACGTTAACCGCCAGCTCACGTCATACCTCTACCTACCATCATCATAATGCTGGCTGTGCATAACTACGGCGTTGGCCATGGCAATGGGCCAACCAGCCAAACAACCAGTCAACCTGACTCAATGCGGCAGAGTTTCAAAGTGCCGAAGCGGAATTGTAACTCGGAATCAGACAATGCCATGCTACAGAGACAGACTGCGGCTGCGACGAAAAGCAAAAGTGGTAAAAGTCTTTCTCTCTGCTTTGTCGTGGAAAGGAAAAAAGAAAAAAAAAAAAACATTGGGCTTAGTTTACCTTTGGTCTGGAATGACGATGCGCCTCTACGAAACTGGTCTCGATGTCGATCGTGAACGTGATCGTGATCTCTCGCGGTTACATGGAAGCAAAGAGTTGAGAGACCGTTTTTGGCTCAATTTGAATATGAAGATGATGGTCGTTTTTACGCACCTGAAGCGTTTAAAAGCCGCCCTGGTGGGGAGCTGGCTCACTTACTCAAAGATACTTTTGCGGTGGAGAAAATGATTGTACTGGCTACTGGAACATCAGATCAGAGAAGGGATGGGGACAACTCGTCATTACCTATGCGATGTGATGCGGCAGTGGTGCATATTATGTGAAATTCGTCATATGATCGCAGCGCCGACAAGACAGAGAATATAATAGCACCCGGCGGCATCAACTGCCAGCATTTATACTTTGAAAGTGACAAGCGACGGTTCGCAAGAGCTTGTTACATTTATCCGAACGCATCCGTTTTGCATTCCCAAGCCAATACATTTACATAAAGAAATCGGTGGTGTAACTAGTAACTGTGGATTAACTCGACGAAATTCCTTGGAACCTGCACAACAATAGTGGACTGTGATTTATAAAGAGGATTATACCTTTTAAGTGTCAAAGGGATTATACAGTGTCGACAGCAAACAAATGGTAGGACGAGAATATTATTTGCATTTATTTTATACCATGAGGTGATTTAAGTGAACATTTTATTTAACATCGCAAATTGTGAAATCACATACAACCGTTGTGTGGAAGTCCTTTTTCGAACATCAATCCTTTTATTTACCACAAAAAAAAAAAACAAAAAAAAACGGTTTCAGTGCAAAAGCAAAGAGACTCTTCGCCAGCGTAACCACATTCATTTCCAAAGTTCGACCGAAAAAGCATCTGTGTGGATATGTTTTTGGCTGAATATCTCTGATGACCATCAGATACTCTGTTCCCTGTTCTATGGAAATAAGTTTTGATTTTGGTTGCAACCAAAATGGATTACGGTTTTTTGATGTTGTGCGCTGTTGAGCGTTTTAGCGCAGTTTAGCTCCGTCACCATGCCATGATTCAAACGAATCAGTGGACACGAATCAAGCGAAATATTATGTGGAGTTCTCAAATGGACTATTTGTGTGCATGTGCATGTTTGTTTGTGTGTGTTCTCTTGATGGATATATTTAATATTTTTGCGGTTTTGAAATATTGTCTGTGTTAAGGGGATGCGCTCTCGATGCACTAGCTTAGAGTATACAGACTGGTGGATCTGGACAATTTACATTATTTTTGAAATATACACAGAGGGAATGGCGAATAACTTTGTTGAATGATGTTAAGCTTTGTGGTAGGGTAAGCTGACCATATCCTTTTATGTCGAAACAATATAAATTGAAGTCTGTGAACGGCATGAAGTGAAATTTGAAAAGTTTTTCGTTTTTGTGTTGTGTGTCTCTTGTTTATCATTTTATCGATGGAATTTTCCGGAAGAATTAATATTTTATGAAGTTCGTCCTGACGGTCTTTGATTTGTTTAAATAGCTGTCAGGGAATGAAAGTTTTTTTTTTTTTAATATTGAGGGTGAACTTATATTATATGTTTATGGGAGAGACGATCTTAAGAAATTCGATTGATCTAAAAGCCTCCTCGTAGGCTCTATTGTCAGAACGGTCGAATTAGAAATTTTCTTCTTATCATCTTTCCAATACCTACTTTAAAGAAATTTTTGACACGGACGTGTGCGACTTCCACTAGATCGTTTATAAATTTAACAGGATTGATCACAAATGTATAGCTTTTCATAGATCCCGTCGAATTGTAGTCTTAAACAACGGATCAATATAGAACTGAGTGCGATTTGCGAGGGATGTTTTATCTTTCCCAACCTAGCAAACATTTTGCAGTCCGTACTAGATTGATTAAACGTTTCAATGGCAAGCTTCTAAGTACCTACCTAAACTTAACCCCACTCATCAGTCTGCACTATTCTATCAGTTTTCAAAAAGGAGCCGATGTTAGAGAGACTCTGAAGCTCAGAATGTTGTATGGCGATGTTGGAGGCACCTACTTTCATTTGGTCTCTTCATAGGGGCCCTCAAGTTTTGGATAATCAGTCCGCAAACAATATTGGTCGCGTAAACATTTAAAGAAGTTTCACCTACGACACATTGATTTATTAAAGGAAAGAAGCTCAATCATAGGCCTTGTGAAGAAAAAAACTAGCTAACGTGGACAAAAGTCCCAAGAGAGTTATCTTCACATTGACGTTGGTAGGACTTTTTATATAAAAGATTGTGAAAACTTAGATTTCGTTGACAAAATTGTTGAAGTTCAATTTTGATTTTGTTGCTCGCAATCCTCTACTGCCAATAAAATTCCAGATGTTGCTTATGCAAAAATATATGTCAAGAGCTACAAACGTTCTATTAAGGTTCTTAAATACAGTGTCACCTCCTGGCCGAGTCCTAGGTGTGGAAAACTCGTCCGAAATTGGATTAAGCAATTCATAAACTGTATTCAAGCACGCGGTGGACATTAAAAAAAAATTCAGCCAATGTCCAACAATACCTTTCAAACTCGATATTATGCCAAAGAACCATATATCTGTGCGTATGTTTCGGATCCATAAGCCCATCGCTTTATTTGTATGCTGTAGATGCACTTACTGCGCTGCGAATAATAAAATTTTGTACACATAGCTTCTCAGTTCTCACAATCATTCGAAGGGTGAATTGAGAAGCTCTCTCATTACAGTTATATTCTCGGATGCTTGCCTGATTTTCGCGAGAAGTCCTAGGTGCATTTGAAAAAAAAAAAAAGAATTCCTAGGCGCAGTTGAAAAAAAAAAAACGTGTTCTTCCGGTGTTCGAACCTGAGACGCCTCGCTCAGCAGTACAGTTCTCTATTCACTAAGTCACTGCGCTCATCTTATATCAGCTACAACCCATCGAAAACCATTTAAAGTAGCATATATTATTTGACCCTGATCACCTTGCCTCGCTAGTTTCATTTGGAAACCAACGCAATTCGGCATAGGCATCGAACGTAAGTTTCCATTCGTGATAATAACAGAAAAGATACATAAGCAAGAACGGCTATTTCTATTGCCTAACATCTCTGTTTCTGGCCAGTCGATTATGGTAGAACATTGTCAAATCCGGATTCAATTTCGTAAAGTTGTTTTTAAATTCACCCCAGACAAACACCTACAAGCCGGCCGGCAAAAAGTAACAGTTATATTTAAGTCAGTAATAACCCTTAAAGTGATTCGTTTTAACTTCTCAGTTGTCACAAAAACACTGGGCATCAATGTATGGATATGTGTTGTTATTGCACACAGTCTTTGCCTTAAAGGTGGTTTCTCTATCTTTTCTTGGACAAACAAACATTTGATCGCTGTTATACGCTGCCAGTATAATAAGAGGTTTCGGTATAATAGTCGTCATTAAGAAATTGACCGATTAAAGTTTGATGGGTTCAAAAGTACTGTCCAACAAAATTGAGTGAGGATAAATTATTTTTTTTTTTTATTGCGCTGAATCAGAAATTCATTTAAAATTTCCATAATTTTTGCGCACCGCATTTTTAGACAATCTTTCAGTAAAATCGTTGAGAACAACAATTACTGATGGGTAGGTAGTCCTGATGGAAAACCATTTACTATGCCACACAGTCGAGCACAAACAAGATTCATCATCATCAGTAAAACAAATTCATCCTACCACAGGAACAAATAAATTGTCCTTTTTACACCCAAACTCGAGAAAAGCAAATATACCTACCAAGTGTCCTCGAAGAAGGAAACAAAAAAAAAAAAAAAGCAAGACCGACCTTGAAACTTTCGCTTGTATCCAATTTAAAATGAAAACACTTTTCCATTTCGCAATTAGTGGCACTTAAGGATATCATTTTGTCCTTAGTTTAGAGGATTTAAACGGATTTCTTGCCCGCCATTCCTTGTTTTCTGCTCCTAGTGTACGTTGTAAATTAGTACTTCTCTCTGTTTTCGTCCTCTTTTTGCGATTGCAGTTTGCCATTTCCATTCGTTCACTTGTATACTCTTCAGTTTTTATTTCCAATTAAAGAGCCCACTAACAGTATGAGTCGCAAAAATAAAGATATTATACAAATATATAGAAGGCATTGCCGGCGCGGCGCAGGGAGAGTAAAAAAAAAATAGGACATGGCAATGGCAAATCGAAAATCAGCGCACAGAAAAGAGAAAGTGGACCAAAGCAAATGCGGAAGGAAGATTTAATTGAATTTAATTTATCATCCCTTGTTATCAGTCTGAAAAGTTTTAATGTTGAAAAATGCGCTAAAGTAGTATAAAATAGAGAAAAAAAATCCTATCAAGGAAAGACCGGCGAAGGAGCTGAAAGTTTATCTTGCCCCTTACAACTAATAAATCCGCATTTGATGAGGATTTACAAGGGATTTACTAAATGAATCCGCCAGGGGTAAACGATGAAAAGTTGGACTTGTATTCTGATACGGATTCACTAAAATCGGAAAACATAACCCGACTAGAGTCCCCTCAATCTTGATGTGGGTATTCCGCTTGTTCGTTTGTGATTATTATTATGCTCATAATTTTGCCAACAACTCTGTGTGCGACAGCGGCGGTCGTCAATTTGAGAAACAGTGCGGGGGAAATAAATTAAATTATAAAATTGAAAGGGGACGAATAGAGGGGCTGATTGTCGGTAGATAATTGGAACCGAGAGGTGGTATTAAAAGGATCTCTCGTTTTCTTTTCAAATTAGGTAGATAATATACATATACAATGCACCTCTTTAACGTGATTACCCCCAGAGAGTGGTCACTTAAGGGCCTTTGGGTGCGGCGAAATGAGTTTTGATAAGTTTTAATAAATCTATCTGGGGTCTGGCATAAATCAGAGGCAGCCTCTTGAACAGGGATAATAATTATTGGTGTTATTTTTCTTATTACACTAATTATGATAGGCAACCGCAATGGAATTACATTTTCGATTAGCGCGTAGGAGGATTGCAAATTGAAGGACATCGTTCATCGGAGAGTTTGTTTTGCTTTGTAAATTTGGGGGAGTGTTGATGTCTTTTGGTTGGGAAATTAAGTGGTATAGGGGGCTTTGAGTTTTCGGTGGCCAATAGAAACTACGCTTTTATATTGTTCTTGAGACGCATGGTTCCAAGTTCGATACTCGAAAAAAAAAGCAAATTACATCTTATGGTTTTTCTTTTTCATCTTTCACGAAGTTCTGACAAACATTCGAGAGTATAACTGTCATGAAAAAACTTCTCAATTGGATTTGGCAAAAAATTAAAATCCCTCCTATTCGCCCAAAATATTAAAAACTCACACAAAACGAATGGTTTAGAGGAGTTAGGCGTAGGGTCCCTTCGGACCTGTTGCGCCAATAATATTTTTTATTTTTATTTTTTCGTTTGTTATATTGTTCAAATTGGACAAATGAAATCAATTTGTGTCGAGTCCTTTATAAACGTATTCTATAAGAAGTGATACCTTGAATGATTCGCCCAATTGTAGTTCTGCGTTCACATTGGGAATTTTTAAATTGGGATCGGAGAGGTACTGACAAATATTTCGAGAATCGTGAGTATTAATGTGCTAAAAAGACTTTTTAATTGAACAATTCGGACTTACCCTCCTCCAAAAAATTTAAAGACAAACCAAGGAATGGTGCAAGATGATAGGCTTAAGCGTCGATATGTTTTCTATGTTAATATTATTCTCTTGTAGGTCTTCTCGAAGGGATGATATATAGGCAGTCAATACTATGTTGTCATTGCCTTTGTACATTGGTGGATGAATGTGGAAGTTCACAGTTAGTTTTCACTGTGTCTGCTTTTATAAATCGGTGTTTTCCCTATTGCAAGTCGTGTTCATATTTTCGCACTGTGCGAATAACTTCTCTATTCCCCCATTGTGTATATCTGTTAAGGACTTTTGGTAAATTTCTTCTGCAAGTTGGATTCTGGAACTGTCTCAAATCACAGCCATCTATGGGTTCTTCATACCGTTCGTTTTTCGGTCTACGGGTGTATCTGTATATCCAACCGGATAGCCTATGACGGCTTAACGTTCACGGAATAAAGTTGATTTTACATGGGAAACAAAAACAAATTCCGTCACGTTAGGCTCGTGCACGGATGATGCGATTCGACCCCAGGTTCGGTTTTCCTGCTTCTTTCAACAGTAACATGACGAATTTCCTCGACGGTGACGTCTCCACTGCGTGTCGATATGTCGACTTAACGGGCTGATTTTCGTCTTAGATTTATTCAGATTCAATCGCAATTTCTTTTGGTGCAGCTATGGGTATTTATATTTAAATATATATATTTCATTCGTTTGCATTTACGTTAAGTGGCTGTCTAGGGCTTGAACCTACGCCACTCACATAACAAGTCAAAATCCTCTATAGACACCGTCATTCAATTAGATGTGAGTCTAAGTGAGTCATTGTATATTGAAGAAATGGGAAAAATTATGGCTATACTGAAAGAACGAAGGATACCTATACCTAGTAAGCACGTGAGACAAGGAAAAGGATCCCCCCATGAATTGCCAGATAATAAACTCGCGTTGATTAAGATGGTATGGACATGAACAAACAAAACAATTCAAATTAATGGATGCAGAATATCCATTTACTTGGAGGCCTTGTAGCCTTATTATAATATTGTAATAACTTCCAAACAGATCAAAAAGAAGTCACTAGCACAGCGAACAATTAATGAAAATTGCGTACACGCACAACGAGAGCATATCCGAGCATATATCAGGCAAACAATTATCAGGCCGTACACGCACTTGGTCATCGTGTTTTGTATCAACTTATAGATATTATGTATCAGACCCGTCTTTCCCAGTGGGCACTTTGGGCAAGTGCCCAGGGCCCCGCGATCGATAGGGGCCCCCCTCAGATCAACTGTGTCAGTAGACCAACAACAGTTTTCCAACCCGAAAGAAATATCACACGATCTCGCCGATTATTTTCATGAAAATTGTACAGAAAAAAATCGCGAAATATTGATTCGTAAGGGATCTGCATATTTTCAAAATAAAGATTATGACTTTTCCGATACATCCAGAACCTTCAAAGATGGTAAAAAATCAATAACTAGGTATTTCAACAAAGCATTATTTATTCGCAAATTGAAGAACAATGAAAGCGTCGAAAGAAACAATTTTTGGCATCGAGAGGGCTTTCGTTTCGCGGTGACAATGAAATCCTAGGATCTCCTAATAATGGAAATTATTTGGGATGTGTGGAATTATTGAGTGAATTCGATCCATTTATAGCAGACCACTTAACAAAATTTGGGAATCCTGGTAAAGCAAACATTTCCATGATATTCCCATAAAAGATTGCAAAGGACAAAGCTACGACAATGCTTCAAATATGTCGGGGAAGTATACTCGTCTACAAGCAAGAATCAAGGATAAATGTGAATTTGCCACCTTTCTACCATATGCGGGACATTCATTAAACTTAGTTACAGAGTAAACAAAGTTTTTTTGAAATGGTTCAGAAAGTTTACAACTTTTTTTCGGAAACTAGAGACGAAGCCCTTAGTCGGTCCAGAAAAATGTAAAAACTACAATATATTATACTAACGGAAATTTGGAACTGTATATTGAAAAGAATAGACAAAATAAGTAACTATCTTCAGAAAGAAACAATAACACTGGACGGTGCAACTAATATGTTTACTTCACTTGATGGTTTTATTATTTATCTCAGGGATAAATTTGATTACTTCGAATCGTCTGCCAAAGAAAGAAACCCGGAATCTGACTACAAGGACCTATCTCAAAGAACAAAACGCAGAAGTTTTCGCCAGAGTTTTTTTGATAGCTCTGCGCCGTCAGTACAACTGAATGGAAGAGAGAAATTTAATTGATACCCTCAGCGTTCATTTAAAACAGCGATTAAGTTCGTATAAGAATATCAGTAAACGTTTTGATATATTTTTTCGCTTGAAAACTCTGAATTCTGAAGAGTTGAGCCAAAGTTGCAAAGAATTTGTTGAATTTTATTATGAAGATGTTAATGAGAAAGATTTAGAAATAGAATGTTTTCATTTAACAGAATAAATACTTTGAAAATATATCAAGTTTTGAAAGAATCAACATTTAAGACACATTTCCAAATGTAGAAATCGCATTGAGAATCTTTTTAAGCATGACGGTAACTAACTGCAGTGGGGAACGCTCCTTCTCCATATTAAAAAGAATTAAAATGAATTGAGAAGTACAATGCTTCAAGAAAGATTAACCAGTTTGTCGCTGATGTCCATAGAATCTGATGTGCTAAAAAGCATAGATTTTGAAGAAGTGATTAACGATTTTGCCCATCTGAAATCTAGAAGAGTTCCTCTTCAAATAACATAGATTTTTAAGCACTAACCTGTAAATGCTAAAAGAGTTGCTTTTGTGGACTATATTACATTTATCTATTCGTTTCATGTGATTGTTAATAAAAATAAATATTTAACCGTGTTTAGCTACTTTCTTTGTCAATTCTAACAAAATATGTTCTGTCAAAGTCATAGGGGCCCCTATATCCTAATATGCCTAGGGCCTCCAATAGGTTAAAGATGGCCCTGCTTATTATAGCTTACCAAAATTAATATCCGCCTTGTTCCTGCTCGGAGGCCACTCACCGCGGTGAATTGAAATTTTTGTCACGTTTTCGAAACAAATAAATCAAAAATATCGTGTCCTCCATCCGTAACCAGAGAGCCTCCCAAATCAACCTGCAAACTAAGTGAAATCCAGAAGACAGACACAAGTGGCTACATAGGTATGTTTTAAGCCAATTAAAACTCAACGATCGATCTGCACAATGATTAACGACCGTTCACCAATAAACGGAATTAAAAGAAACCAAACCTATTACCCGGTAGCAAAAGGCATCTACCAAAAATTAGATAATAAAACCTCATCAACTTCGCCGTCTTCTTCTATTTCTACTCACGAACCAGACGAAAAGCAACAAATAAATTCACGAATTCAAAATACCGTACGTGAGGTTATTGACTGTACCTCCTCTCCACAATCAAAGAAAAAAAAAAAATGAAAAATTCCAAAAGGAACAACTCACAGTGTTACAACATAAATTCATCATCAATTTTCAACTTTCGATTTTTTGTACAAGTAGGTATCTTTCCATCTTCCTCACGAATAAGTGGTGATTTTTGTTGGTTTCTGCTTTAAATGGCATTGGCACTTTTCGTGTAAATTTTTACAATCGAAACAACAACATACTACACATCGGAAAAAAAATAACAGCGTGGTGGACCATCAATCGGTGCATTGCCACCCGTTGAAAGTAAAAGTTTAATTTTTTCAACTAGTGTTGTTGTTATTTGCTTATTCGATTTGGAAGAAAGTGAAGATGGTCAACATGGTTGGTATGAGCAAACGAAAAAGGGAAATTTACAAAAGTGACATGAACCGGTTTGCAGTGTGTGCTTTTCCGGAGAATTTTTAAGCAGATGCTTCATATCCGTGATGTATCCATAATATAGTAGAGTGCAAGAGTTTGGCGGGCACATTTCTGTGTGGCTGTAAAAGGGTTTGTTGGTTATTCACGACAGTCAGCAGTTGAATGGATGATACTTTCTTCGCGAATTCCTGTCCTGAGATCGAGACTATATACCCTTTCCCTTTTCGTGTGAGCTGCTGTCGGTAGATGTGTTATATTGTCAAGCACCACACAATGGCCCACATTTACTTTTACTCGAAAACGAAAGTATTCATATATATTAATCTCGTCGTATGAGATGTCTGACGCCTGAGACTGTGTCGAATCTGGGTCGGACCACATCACTTGTCGCTATAGTGGTACTCCACTACACTACAATATCGGCGAATGCAATCGAATACCCACCTGAATGTATATCCCATCTAATGCCGTGTTGGGTTATTGGTGGCACGAGTTGTCGTTGGCTCCGTCAGTGTCGTCGTTGTCGTCTGAACTAGGCGGTGTGAGTTAGTTGAGCGGTTTTTGTTAATTTTGTCTTCTTCATTTGTCACTTTGACTGATTGGTGAGAAGAGGGTCAGGCAATAAAAATGACAAAAAAAAACCTGGAATTAATAAATTATCACATTTAACTTTGCTCTGCTTATGTGTGAGCGGCTAACAATAGTTTACTTCTGTTATTACTGGAAAAAGTGACTGAATGAATGGATTTCAAAGTGGGTACACTTCTTATACGAAACGATTAGCAAAGAAAGACTTGTAGTGATGCTTTATTCAGAAGCACTGTTGAGTCATTAGTAGGTAAAATAAAAACGTTTAGTACTCTTCTGGCCAACAATGACAGTGACTTTGACTGCTAGCAATTAATAAGAGACGGTGATATTTATTTGATTTTTCATATTTAATTCATTTTTATTTATATCCTTAATTAAACTTATATACTAGACAAAAACGATTAAAGTTAATTTAAAACTAACATTTATCTAATTCTAGCTTACTGGCTCTTAGCAAGCGCTCTAAACTTAGCAATATCCTTAAAATTATTGCCTTCGGCCTTAAATCTATCTTTATTTAATTTTGTTTGCTTTTTATTCTTCAAGAAACTTTGAAAAACTTGAATTCTTTTTTTTTTTTTTTTATTTGAAACTACTTAAAATATCTAAGCTACTTAACCCAAAATACCTATAATCAGGATTATGAGCAATCTCATCGATTGGTCAACATCCTGATCACGTCCAAGGGCGCCTGACAGCCGCCAACAAGGGTTCACCCGTGCCGCGTCGGTCGACTCTCGGAAGCCCTATTCATGTTGGCTAGATCGACCCCTCCCAAAGACCCCCTACTCTAAAATTCGGTGAACTGCTTTAAGGTATCAGTTTTGTTCCATTCCGCAATTGCGGTAGGTACTAAAACGGAGGAGCTCCTGAGCATTGGCGGTGTACCCATCGTGGATGACCCGCTTGTCCCTCGCGCCGCGGTGGCTGTGGTACAATATCGGCACACCATCTTTTGACTGGACTATCACTTTCATATCTACATAAAGAAATGCCTCAGGCGGAATAGAGCCAGACCGAAGCGGACTTGTCGTACATTTCTTTGGGGTATTGAGCCCCAGAGATCAGGTTATTATCACTGGCCATCAATATTTATTTGATTTTGGGCAAGTATACAACAGTATACAAACTAGGCTTGGTAAAAAACTTTGTGATAACCTATCTCATAAACTAAAGACAGTGTAAATTCGATTGCAGGGTGCGCGTCATTCAGTCAGTTAGGTGTCGCATTGGAAAATGGCTACATTTATTTAGTTAGATTTTATATTTTTTTAAAGAATTAATAAGTACATACTTAACTCAGGAGGGTCATTTCAAGGAAAATGTCCTACAATTGTAGGCCGTGCCCAAACGACAGATTTAAGACGATCTCAATATTGTTAAATTCTCATAACTAACTATGTCAGATGTTCATTTGCTGTCTACAAACGGCACACCCTCGTCAGTTTTCATTTTTTAATGTTGCATAAGGTTGTCGTTTCCTGAGAAAACTTCGTTAAACATTCGTCATTTTATTGATACATTGTAGGCTAAAAATAAAAGCGAACTTCGGGGTTGTAATTTATTTAAAGAAATCGCGACATAATCAGAAGAACTTGAGTTTGCACATTGGTAGAGATTCTACCAAGATATTGGAAAACAAATTACAAACAGCATTTCATTTCTGCATAATCTTTCTAAATTTTAAAGTCATGGAAAATAACGTCCTCCAGCCTCTAGTTGGCGACAACTTTGGTTGAGTGGGGACTGTTTTTCTGAAATTGCTTTATCGGAAAAACCCAACTTGGTCCATGTCTTCAATTTTTTTTTTTTTAATTATTTCCTAGAGATACATAAAAAAAATATTTATCGTATGTATGATTTTTATGAACAGTACCGTCATCTTTTTAAAACTACGTGTGCGTACGGGATAAGTGCGATTCAAACATTTTATATTTGCACATATTAACACTGTTATAATACACATGATGTTTTCAGTCAGCCACAATAAACCGTGACTTGAAGTCAAAGTAGCTGCAGCTGTAGCTCACAGATTATTTTTTCGTAGTTTAGTAAAGCTCAACAACAGACATAATTATTATACTTATTGACAAAGCTAACGGACTTTGAAAGTGAGTCCGTTTGACACTTTCAATTTCTCAGGAAAAAATAAATTGTATTTATGTTTTCAAAAAGAGTGGCGGGCAATAATAACCGACTTGTAAAGTTAAATAGCAAGTTGACTAAACTAAATTCAACACCATTCTTAAGAACTTCTCATATTCGTTTACAGAGTTTTTGTCAATAGAAGACATGCTTTCTTTTCGATGAATGGAGAAAAAGTGTCGAATGTTTACAATATTTTCAAAAGAGAAACAATGCCTTTGAAAGTTACTTATTGATAAATTGAACTTAAAGTTATGTGAAGTTCAAGCTAAAAAGCGGCAGACTATTTTCAGCTTTCAGTCACAGTTTATGTTGATACAAAATCGATTTGGGAACTTCTTGCATTCAGGGAACTATTATGTTATATTGCTTTTCGCAATATAGAGGAAAGGTTGTGAGTTTTTAAACAAAAACTAATTAGTAAAAAAAGTCAAACCACGTGACAGTCTCATAAATGACCCTAGAAAATATCATATCATAGAAAATATTTATAACATGTTATCATCAAGATAGTTGAGCCCCACTTTAAAAAAACAGTGTAACTTTTGCTATTTATATATGAAATTTAAAAAACAGGAAAAAATCTTTGTTTTGAAGACTACGCTAGACCACCCTGTATTTATATTTATTTCAATCAAGATGACTGTTTATACCTTTGGAACTGCTTGACTGATTTATAAAAAATATTTTTTATGATCATTCAGTAACGTAGGTAAAACTATGTTCAGACGATTGAAAAAATTGTCCCAAATGTCACCAAACCGTGTGAACTGGCAATTTTGTTTTCCAATATTTGCAGAAAAGTCATTGTCGAATAATTGACAGGCCGCCATCTGACAATGAAATTTACAGGTATCTGCACAATCGTCTGAACACCCAATGCTTTCATTGTCAGACCATTGCCAGACTTGTAGGACATTCGCAGACTCATTTGCTATTGGCAGATGTGCTGTGGTTGCGACATCTGCATATTTCTCATTTGTAGACAAATATTTTTCATAATTTGAATGAACCAGAAGAAGTTTCGGTGTAGTTTTCCTTGCGTTTTTCTGCAGATTGGTGCAAAGTGTTTGAAATAAATAATTTCAAATATGTACGCCGACGAAGAAGTCGATATAGAAACGAAAAGGATCAAGGAATGTTTATAACCCTTTCCTTTTTTAATGATACTTCTAAAAGGATCTTGAAATATTTATGATCCTTTCTATTCACTTTTTGTTTTAGGTATATTTTAAATTTTTCGTTTTATGATGCTTATCATCATTCTTAATTACTTTTTGTTTTGTCATTTGTGTTCTTCCTTTTATGATCTTTGTAAAAGGATCTAGAAATATTTATGATCCTTTTCAATTGGGTTTGTCTTATATTTATTTCGTTGTTATATTTTCGCCAGGAAGTTCGTTCAGATGCTTTATGTAATTGGCAGAAGGGGGGACAGTTGGTATACACTTTTTGAGGAAGTTTCGGTGCTGTTTTCAGTAGATTTGTGCAAAATTAATGAACTAAATGATTTCAAATACCTACGTAAATGATGCAGACGATTCAACCTTCGCAGCTGCGATAAAATATAAACCGGAAAAAACCGAAAGTGCAAGATTCATACAGGACAAAAGTCGAAAGTGAAAGTGCGGTCACAGGAACAAATTTTAAAACTGATTGTTGAAATTGAGGCCCCTAGAATTAGAAATCGTTTTCTGTGCATTGTGTACATTCAATTAGGTATAATGAAATGAAATTACTTGAGCATGTTTGTCCACAAGTACTTTGGAAATTGCATCCAGAATATGTGGAATGATGGACGAGAAATCGGTGACACAGGAACGAATATTGCACGGACCGAACATTTTCATCGGTAGCTATAAGTATCGTTGAGTCAACACAAACCGCTCAGATGCTGAAGTGCTCGAGCGCATTTTTTTTTTCATGTTTTTGGATATGCGGAGTCACCAAAGAGATCATCGAATTGCGGAAAAAAATGCGTTGCAATTCTGGCTCTTCAGCTCTCAATTCCACCAGCAGGTTTGTGCAAAATCCCTCCTACTGTCAGCGGACCACCCAATCCCTCATCCAAAGACGACGACGTTTGGGCGTATCTATTCATCCTCCTCTCTGCTTTCAAATACGTATACGGGGCCAAAACAATCGCAATTGCATCTTTTTGTTCCATTTAAAATTTTTCTCTTACAAGACAATTTTTAATTTGTCTGACAATGGCTGCAAACGGATCTGCAAATATTTCGTTAACAAACATCTGCCAACCGATTTCACACGGCAATTTACTACCTGACAACATAGCAAATAAAATTGCCAGAGTTTCGGACAAAACCTGGCAGCCGTGTGAACTGGCAATTTGGTAATGTAAGGTAGTTCGCTATTATTAGATCATTTGCAGCTCATTACCAGATCATTTGTAAACCTGACAATATTCACAGATCTCGCAATTGTCTGAACATAGCTCAAGTGCCCCAATAAATTCTGTTGAAAAATTATACTCAGTTGAGATCTTAATTTTAAATAATTATGTTGTTAGTTTGAGAAGAAAAAAAACATTTTTGTTTACAAAAAGTTTGGCGGTGAAATAATTTTTATTTCGAATGACACCATTAAAAACAACATAATGGTGTCAAAACGAATAACCATTTCACAAGAATTTACTAACCCAGTCAATTTAAGTAGATTTTTTTTAATTTTTGATTTTCTTCAAAAACCTTTTTAGTTTAAAAAAAATATAATATTCATAGTTATATACAGATCCGAAATGTTTCAAGTTTTCTTCGTATTTCAAGGAAATTAAAATACATATTTCATACATGTTTGCTTAGAAAATCAAGCTTAAAAACCAATTCAACAACACATTCTCTTAATAATTAGGTAGGTATATCAATCACCATAGCTATACAATAGTTGTTTTCCCCACTCGTTCGGATTCGGAGTAATTTGCGAAATCCTAATTGGAAGTTGAAACAATAAGGCACAAAAGAAAATTCTAAATTAAAACTATAAACATGTCCGAGCTGTATGTACATATTTACGGAACGAATGATCTCTGTGCAAAAAACAGAGTGCATCCCCGACTGCAGTCTTCTTTATTTTTTGAGAGTACATAACATTTTTGTGTGTAGGTACTACACCAAATCTCCCCCACTTTTGTGAATGGCTCTGGCATTTTTTTGCAGATTTAATCTTCCACTATATTCTGTGTTGTACTATACACTTGTCAAGTAATTGAAATGTTGAATGTGTTTGCATACGGAAAATACTGGATACAAAAATGCAGATACACGGACGTACCCGTATACAATGTGAACGAGTAGATTCATCTCTAATGGAAAAATCTGTGTTGAAGCAAAGTCAAACGTGTGCGGTGTGAGTATGCACATTACTTTTCGATGGTCTTATTCGGCGATTCATAGTCACATCACAATCGTTGTCCTATCTCAGAGCAATTACTTCCGTCGTCGATCTGTAATGCCTTATAACATCAGAGCTGACATAATGCACACTCGCCAACTCATACACTTTAAAATAAGAAACCATTTTGCTTTCACTTGTCATCTCTCTTTGAGATACCTGCAAAATATATACTCGTATGTGAGGCAGTGTGGCACTCGTGGGAACAATCGTTCGATATTTCTGGTGTTAAATTTCGCCCCAGCTTCAAATTTTGGTGTCTATCTGGCATTGCCCACACCACAGCTGCCCCCATTAGCCCCCATGTGCAGCAGGCTGTAACAACTGACAACTCTATACATGGTACATGGAGCATAGATACGAGTATGTGGCGAGCCAGTATAATGCGGAATGGTTGGGCCTCGGGCACATTCATTTGCATGACTTTTAATTAAGTTAACCGCACACTTCGACGGCAAATAATCCATCATTAGGCATGGCGAATTCGTCTCCAGGTGAAAGTGAAATACAATTAATTATCCGCTGGGCGGAGTCCCACATATACACACAGGTACTGGTACGCACTGCATTATATCACTTTAGGTATCTGATATGAAGTACTTTTCGCTGAAAGCAAATGGGTATAAATGTACCCCAGGCGAAGTTTTGTGCATCCAAGTAAATCATAATCTCCGGTTCAATGTCAGCTTTTGCCTGGAAAGTGTACAGCTTCCCGGGTACAATGGTCAATTTGACTGTGCGTTGCTTATCGCAGTCAAATTAAATAATATTGTTAATGAATTGGCTGTGTTATTGCGATGGAGGACGGGAGGCAGAGATTGATCTTTTAGCTTCTCAAGCAAAACTTTCACCCAACTTGGCTACAGCGAATGTGTCTCTGTAGTCTCGTAAACACTCTTGTCTTGGTTTTGCGTTCACCCACGGCCAGCACGTTTGTCTTTTTTTTGCATCTGTCAAGTTAATGAAAATAAGTTAAAAGTTTTTGTGCTAGGATATTTTTTGGAACTTTTTCGAGTGAAGCAGCTGCCGGGGACCGTTTACAACTTAAATGCAAATCATATGCAAATAGAGTGAAATGCAGGGTATCATCAAGATAAATTAATTTGATGAATGAGTTGAGCGAAAAGTTGTCCGCTTCCACTTGGGAACGGTCGTTGACAATATTAATGATGCTATTTTAGCTTGCACTATTTTCATGGCACATAGAGTTTTTCCTCATTATGATGATTCTTTCTAAACTGTTCTTGTGAGCAGATACAGAGTTTTTTTTTGGTTTGAAATGGAGGTGCGCCAATTAAAATAAAATAACTGCAATGGAATTCTACCAAGTGGGTCAGAGCTGAAATTGGCGTAGTGTGACTTTTATATTCATGATGAAAGATCTCCTATAGCCCGGTTCTACATTTTTAACTTTCTCGATTACGTATAGTAAGAGAACGATGTTGTATTCCCACAAAAATTTCGAACACGAGATGTTTATCAATTCTGACAATACGATGAGGGAAGAAGTCAAAAAAGTGTGTCACGAAATTCTGTCCGTCTGTCCGTCTGTGCCGAGGACTACAGCCTTAACGACTGACCGGGTGCCGTTCCAGCTGTGGATTTTGAGTTTGGGGCTTACAGTTCGGGGCGGTTTTTTTTTTGCAAGGTAACCTCAATATTAATGGTATCTACTGCTCATATAAAATGTTCATACCAGTTCGATTTGTTCGAAAGCCGCTCTAACGATTTCAACCAAAAGTGGTATTTGAGCTTAAGTAAGTGGGGCTACCAGGAATGCATAGGCACCCAGTTTTTGGCTAGGTAATCGAGCAATGGTACTTTTAAAATTTGAACATAATCTCGAAAACGGGCCATACGATTGAAAACAAATTCATTTCTTGAGTAATGTAGTCATTTCTTACTTAGTAGCAAACTCTCTATACTATCGTACAATGGATTTTTTTAAAAAGACGTTTTTGAACAATTTTTTAGTTTCCTGAAAACGGCACAAAATGCATACTTAGAGTAAGATTGATGTTTCCAAAATTATTGTGCCCTTAATTTTCAATTCGAATCTCCGAAAACCTTCATTTTAAAAATCCAATTTTGGATTTCGATAAAACTTAAAAAAAAAGTATCTATAAAACTTAAAAAAAAAAAGTATCTAATATTTACATCCCGAACAATAGCTAATACTCAGTTTTCAGCAAAATAGTTAAGCAATAGTATTTTTCAAGCTAAACATTGCAATATAATATTACTGTTTTGTCCGTTAAATGTTAAAAAAATCTGTTCAACGACTCTGATCAAAATACATCAGTTTTTTAATTCTGTCTCTTAGAGTACTACCCAAAAGCCGATCTGTGTTCACATACTCATATTTTTTTAAAAGTCAATACCGCACTTTTATTAAAAATGCAACCAATATGCACCTTAAAATAGTTCCAACCACTTGGAGTCCACACAATCAGAAAATCTCACTTCATTTGCACCCCCACACACGTACATCACGTACATTGTGATATTGACAACTTAAGCCAGCGTCATTAATCTATTCCTATCAAAAATAAAATCATGCCCTACCAGATAAAAAAAAAGGAACTCCTACTATGCGCTTGTCCTCGTACTGGAAAATCTCGTAAAGTATAAGAGCCTATAAAATAGCGCTTTTAAATTCCTTGTTACTGAGAGCTTCACCTTTTAAAAACTCACTGCCAACTACCATATCAGATGAATAGCTAACTCAAAAGTGAATTTTATTTAACACTATTCCTTTTTCTACATATTTCATGAATTATTATTCATTTATCTAGCATTGCTTCTCAGATTTTTACCTACATAGGTACATAACAAAATAAGAAAACATTGATGAACGAGAAAGTTTCGTTCGACACAGTCGTGCATTTTATTTTATTTAAATTAACACAAATAAATGTAGACGGAAAACAAATTTACTTCAAACTATGGTTATTAAACAAAGTTTAACTAAATTTTTAACATTAAATAAAAGTCATAATAATTAAGTTAACTAACATGCATGTTTAACAAACAAGATGTCAAACAAGATTGTCAATTTTACAATTCAAATTAAGTTCAATCAACAAGATAATTTTCAATGTACCAATCCATAAAGTCGGCACCTCGTCTTATAAACCCTACAAAATCCACGGTACAAATTTGTTCCTTTTTATTAATTTATCGACCCATTTGCAATATTAACATTTCTGCTTTGTTTGCCTGAGAAAATGTTACAAGCGCTAAGCACGGTATTGACAAACTTTTTTAATAATTTGTCAACTTTGTCCACTACCTACTTTATTTTAGATTTATATTTGAGTATTTGATTATAAAGCCGTGAAGAATGAAGGTTGGCTCAGTTTAATGCTGGGATTAGAAACTCACTGGAATACGGATGACCGAGGGCATAAACTAAGTGGGTATATAGGTAGGTTTTCTTCAAATATGTGTCTGGCCCCCTTGATTAACATTGACATAAATTCATAAATTCAGACGAGATATGCTTCCTCCTTCTTTTTTGACCGAAGCTGAGATCTGCCTCCTGTTCACTTATCCCGTTAAAAGTTTGTCGGAAAGGGATTCAAAAAAAAAAAGGATTTGTGCCAACATTTTTTAATAGTGGGTTTTAGTGCTGTTTAAAAACTACTTCTCAATAAACCAAAATCTTAGATTTTCATCCATAAATATTTAAGAAGAGAAAATTTTCCCAAATATCACTTCCCTCAGGGGTAGGAAAATGTGTATTCTTTGAAGACTGTTTTTACTTTTTTTTTTAATGATTACTTCTTTAGGCGCTTTGGGCACTTTTGAGATGGGAAGAAACTCGCGACACTGTAAGCGACACCGCTGTTCTCTTCATATTTATAACAAGATAAAGAAAAAGAAAGAGATATATAAATGCCACACTTTCGAATTGGGGATTGGGGTCGGGGCCAGGGAGAGAAAATGGCATTGTCAAAATCTGAAAACTGTTTTAAGATTGTACTGAAATAGATCCAATTGTATTAAAAACTATTTTTCGTGTAAAAAAGTGAATTCGAAACATGTATTTTATTTCCAGAAAGATATACAAAAATTAATTAACAAAATTAAATAAACATTAATGACTTTATAACAAAACCATACTTACCTAAAAAAGAAATTGCTAGTATGTATGTTAATCTATGAGCTCTTAAGGCTTAATACTCTTATTTTGCACATTCATATTTAAAAATGTTGCCCTCAACTTGAAACTCATGACAGTTTTTCCCCCAGAAACATTGGAATTACACTCGACACAACGTTTGAGTAATATTGCAATTTTTTTGTACAGCATTACATGAAAATGAAAATTGTAACATAATTTTTGAAGTAGTACCTAGTTAGAAATAATGAAGAAAAAACACTTAATTTAAAAGAATTTCCTGCGCAATTAAATATTTCCTTACGATTCGAAAAATACACACGTAATTCTTCAAGTTTCTACTTCTGTCGGCACTCCCGGATTGCCAATGTTTTTGTTAACACTGAAGGTAATAGCTTTCCCCTAAATTCTAAAAAAAGTTCCCATTTTTGTTCTAAGTGAAATTTACCTACATTTTTTATTTTCGTATACAAGCTTAAACATGCAACATAAAAATATGTATAGAAAATATAAGGATCTGTTTGAATATTAGTTTGAATTTAAAATGATTTCCTTTTCTATTAGATAAAATGTCAAAACAAGTGAATGCATTCAGATACACAAAAACTCTTTCGTAGACGTTCGATGGTCTGTTTTCTTTCATATTTATTTATTATTTCATTCGCAATAAGTTTTGGGACACTCTTTCGTTTGGCTCAAGCCACTTGGTTCTATCTCTTTTAGTTCTCAAGTTACAGAGAACTGTTTTGTTCAGTATGAGACTTTTGCCATGTCATTTTGTTCTGTATAACATAATCACCTTTATATTTCCTCTCTTTTTGTGTTTTTTTCTATGTTGTTCAGTATTGAGTTTTTCTCTTCTATATCCACCAACATTTTACGAACTTGTTGTCACTCCACACAACTTTGCTCAATATCCTGACTTTGTTCAATGACTTCCTCGTTGATTTTAACTTATAACTTATTTAAAATAAAAGAAAAACAATTTCTGTGACTTGATTCATAAACAAAATTGTCAAGGCTTTCAGAAAAAAAAATCAATACCAATCAAATAATTTTCTGACATAAACAAAAATTTTCAATCTGAACTTTAAAAATCGATTTCCCAACATTTTTAAAAATGGACATTGAACAAGATAGCATTTAGCCGACGATATAAAAATCCATGTATATTACCCGATTGCTTATGTCATGTGTATCTGTATACATATGTACACATCAGTGGCGTGGCGTGAATGTTTTAAAATGGGAAGTCGAAGCAAAATTAATCACATATAAATATAAAAAACCTTACACCTGTGTACCTTGAAAGAAAATCATTCATTATACATTTGCAAATTGGGTTCACATTACTAAATTCACTTAAGTCCTGCACTACAGTCTGCCAACTGAATTTGTAAACCAAAACACTTACACCTACCTCAACAGTCAACATACTACCTGCAATTATCCTCACAAGAAGACAAGCAGAAGTAGAATAAATCGAATAACTCGAAGAAAAGCGTGTTATTTTGTTCATTTCGTAACCAAACAAACCCATACGACATACCCAAACACACAACCCAGTGGCCATGGCCAGTACCAGTAACAAGCTCTGGCTCTGGGAAGAAAAAAAGAGATACAAACAAATGTTCACTCAGTACTCAGCAGTCAAAATGAACTTTGTGAGAACCGCGAATAACTCGAAGAAAAGCGGGTTATTTTCTACAATGGGTGTTGAACAAAGAGGTGTCAGAGTAAGACAAACTACTCAGGGAAGAAAAAAAGAGATAACAAGCAAATTTTCCCTCAAAATGAACTATAAAGTGAGAACTTTAATAACCCGACTTATTTTGGGTTACCTTCGCTTTGTCGCCACGAGACGATGACGACGTTGTATGAAAATGGATACACACACGATTTTTATATGAGTGCTTTTGTGTGTGTACCATTTGGTGAGTATTCACATTCATTTGGTAGTGTTTCATGTATATTCGGTTTTTGGTAGATAGATAGTGTTGCCTGGTGGAGATTTCAAAAGGTAACTCGGTAGGAATCGAGTTGTATGGACGCCACGCCACTGGTACACATAAGTACTCCATCCCAAAAATTCGAATTCTTAACATGTTCAGTAAAAATCAAATAAAACGAAGAGAATAGTTTTTTTTATATTTGTAAATGATTTTAATGTCCAGTTCTCCAAAAGCATACAAAAACGAATAAGGAATGATCTATAGTCATGTCATTTGTGCAATTAATTCGTGTGCTGTTTTGAACAAAAATTGGATTGTTATCTTTCATATATTTTTCCGAAATTTGTGTAAAACAATCTAAACACAGTTTAAAGGGGTTACACGGTTGGACAAGATTTGAACGTTCATTTGTGAAGCAAATCACGCACAGGATTCTTGTTTCATCGGCATTGCAAGGATCGTGATCCACAGGATCTTGGTCTGCTTCTTCTTCACTCTCAGGACTATATGATACAATTACGTATTTTTCTTCAACAAGATTTGATTTAGGAAATCATTGTGTTACGTATGGCAACACTTGCCATACGTGTTATAATGTTAAATGACATGTAAGAGTTAGTTCTCGATCGGTCTTCGGCCGAGAGAGACGTGTTTTATACCGAGGAAGCGGAGAGAATAAATGTGGGTTTTTTATATATTTTTCCCACAATAAAAATCGTACCGTTTCTCATTCTAATCGGTGTATCATACACATTGATTGAAATTATTTTTGTATCCAATTTCTGCAATTTGTTTGTGTTGTGTGTTTTTGCCTGACTTTAAATTTATTTTTTTGTGAGCTCCAAGATATTATACTTCCCATCTAAGGCCATGAGGAATTCCCTTGATTTAATGAAATCCTCATCTAGCAAGCAGTTAAGAAATTTCAAGAAAGTGCTGTGCTTTGTTGGTTTTGGACTGAGGCAACTGTTGTAGCCTTCAAGAGCACTTGTCGTCCTATTCGGTTTCCCAAAAACAGAAACAGCAGATGGAGTTTCCTAAATTAGTTATCTTCCTTAAAAAAATATGTATTTAATAACTTCAAATAATGCATTAACTTCTCCATCCAATGTCGTTTATTTTGAAAAATCCTTGGAAATACTTTCACCATTAATGGCTCTGAAGGCTGTACTATATGCTTCGGTACATAGTAGATCAAAGGCTTGGTATAAATATATAGTCAGGCCTCAGCAGTGGAAGAACTAAGAACTTAACTCTTATGAAGCGAGCTGACAAAAGACGCTTTTTGGGACGTCTTTCTTCGAACAGTCAGACTTTTCCGAACTGTGCTCTTGGGAAAAGCTTCTTGAGGCTGTTTCTCAATGCTTTTTCGTAATCCGTTACAAAAGAATTGGGTTTAAATTGAAACAAGTTTGCTTCGATATTTTGAAAACGATGAGATATATTTGTTCCGATTTGTTACTCATGAGCACGTAAGTGAATGGGTAGACCTAAAATAATTGTCTTTTCTTGGTACAAGGTGGTATTACATTTACACATTAATATTCAAATTCGGTTTTAAATACTAATACTAATACTTATGCACAATAGATACATTCATATATTATATATAAATAATATTTAAGAATGTTAAAATAAAATGATAATTATGAATACGATGGTATAAATATTTTTCGTGGGTATAATAATAATGTTAAAAAATTATACACCCGAATTGTTTGCTATTATTTGTTTTACAATAGTTTTTCTTATGAATTATGCTATTTACAAATTCTTATGAATTATGCCTTATTTGGCTTGGCCTTACGGCACCGACTGTAAACAAAACCCAAAATTGGAACTAATTCTTGTTTGTGAATTCAGTTCGGATGTTGTGTAAATTTGCGCCAAACGCATTTCGTTTTGCAAATGTCAGCAGTCCCTCCGAAGAAGAATAATTTCACTTATGAAGCTAATCACAGCTGATGTCGGTTTCAGACAAAAAGTGGTTTGGAATAAGCTACTGCCCAAATAATACCCAAATCCACTCATTACCTGTGGAAAGCAGAGCTGAAACATGTGGACGTACATTTTAGTGTTGTTCCAAAATAACCCACTAGTGGTAAGATTTGTGTGGCATATTTTCCTCGTTCTATCACTACTCTACCTTTGTTATATACGCTTTTAGCGTTCGTTAATGCGGAGATATTTTCCTTAACAAGAGTCGCTAGAGAAAGGTAAATACAAACTTTAGAAATTCAATTCAATAAATAGCGAAGCATATCATTTATTACATGATCCTCCATCCCCCAAAAGTACCTTACGCTTCGGTTAAACAGATAAAAGTTATCTTGTGCACTTTTAGCAAACTTCCACACTTGAGGCACACATTTGCTATCCTATTTGCAAAAAAGTCGTTCCTACTATCCCAAAACACCTCACAACAAACTAAGCCAAATTTCTTTCGTTGGCCACGCAACGCCAAAATCCAATCTCGAATTAATCGCCCCGATCAATCTTTGTCCAGGCGTGACAGGAAATTTTTGTGGTTCACGCGCTTCTACAATCCTATTATTCATATAGACACAAGCCCACACACATACCCGCGCTATACTCATTTGTGTTACCTTAGGGAAACTAGAAAACTTTTTCACTTTTTCTTACCATCTAGTTTGCCAACCCCCTAGGAGCTGCTGCTGTCTATACGTACCTATACTCGTAGTTGTACCTAACCTTTACCATGTGCAAAGGGGAAATCCCTGCGCTGATTTTATATAGATTCTCTGATGTTTATTGTTCGTGTGCTGTAGCCGGTATAAATTTGTGCAAAGCCACAGAATCATAATTTCTCTTCGCAAAAGTTCCTTGAAGCGAGACCGCACGCGTGAATGAGGGCGTGGGGCGGAAACAGAGCAAACTTAAGATGAAAATGTGACGAACTCGTAAACACCCAATGTGGGCTTATGAGTTTGCTACAGCACATCGTGCATACTAATACCGTCCAGTTGCGGCATCACCTGGGATAGATATTGTGTTCAACCTCGACAAGGAAGGGTTACGCGGCATGGGGTTACATGGCGAACCTCATTCGCGAGTGAATCACAGGGTGCAAATTTTCACCTGCTGCCGGTGCATAAGTATATGGTGTTAAGCACGTTCGTGACATAATGCAATTCCACAGGGCGATATCAGTAGTTTCCATATAAAGATTATTTTTACCATTGCCACACGTAGTCGGAGCGTATTTTTAACCCGGATTTGGTTTCTTTCATTGCAGACGATTCTACGGATAGCATGCATTTTGGCAATTGCTGCGGTCCCAATTGGTGGTGTATTGAATAATGGCGGGATTTCGGATACCTATGGTCCGCCGCCGAGGGGACTGCCGGCGCCCTCGTACGGACCACCACCGCGAGCACCCCACCGGGAGTATGGAGTGCCTCAGCAGATCCCGTTCCGAGAGTACGGGCCACCGGCACTTAAGTACGGACCACCGAAGCTGAACTTTAACTTTGGACAGAACTTCCAGGGTGGATTCAATGACCAGATAAAGACCCACTTTGGGGTGCCAAAACCTTTCTATGGTCCTCCTCATTTGCAGCACAAGCCGGCTGCGCACTACGGTCCGCCACCTCAGGGTAAGCCGTTCACTGCATATGGTCCGCCTAAGCCGCAGCTGTCGTACGGTCCACCGCGACCAGCACCTACTTACGGACCGCCGGTGCCACAGCCTCTGCCATTGGTACAGCCCGGCCCGATTTTCAAGCCAGGCAATAGCGGATTCGTCTCACGACCACACACCTCATATGGACCCCCACCCTCCGGGCAATTTATTAGCAAGCCCAACCTCAGTTACGGTCCACCTAGCCCTGGCTACGGTCCACCACCACTACCCAATTTCAACCGCGTCCCAGAGACAACTATCATCGTTACCAACGGCGGGAATGGCGGAGGCATTCAAGGCGGACATGGTGGTCATGGCAGTTTCGGTGGTCTCGGTGGGTTTGGGGGTCATGGAGGTCATGGAGATCATGGAGGTCATGGAGGTCATGGAGGTCATGGAGGTCATGGAGGTAGTGGTCCCCAGGTCGGTCCCGTGAAGCAGGTTCAAATCCAGATTGAAAACCATGGCGGTGCTCACGGAGGTTCCGGGCATTTCCACACTGCTTCATGTGACGGCTGGAAGCCAATTCCTGCACCCGTCGGACACTACGTAGAGCAGAATAGCATCCAAACACAGTCAGGCTACAGTTCGGTCAACAGCGGGGGCTCCTCCGAGCAATCTGTCACTCAATACAGCAAAGGAAATGTTGGCGGCCTCACCGACGAGCAACTGGTGGCTGTGGCCCTTCAGTCCGGAGGCTTTGATACAGCACCTACCCAAGCTCTGCCAGCTTCCGGACCAGTCGATTTCCTCTCTGGGAGCGGAGGCGACAACCAACTGAACTCAATCGAATCCGAAGCCCTACAGGTTAGTAACGCTAATAACGTATCACAGCGGTGTGTAATACCGACTCATTTTAGATCACACTGGGAGCCATTGACGACTCCTACTCGAAGGCCCCCCAGGACTCGTTCGCACCCAACTCGATCCATGCCCAGAAATACAACACCATTGGTGGCGGTCAATCAGGTTTGGTTCCACCAAACAGCTATGGCGCTCCTCCAAGTGGCAACGGCGATGGCTTCCAGGACAACATTATCCACCACGCTGAAGGAAGCACCAGTTTTGCGGCACATAATACAAATCTGGGAATCCACTACGGCACCCAGACGGGCAATCAGCGTCCTTGGCTGGGCAATGGTTCCCCCCCTAGCAAACCAGTTTCCTACCGCCCCCCAGTTCCACAGGGACTCCTAGAGTCGATTGGAGAAACCGTCCAACACTTGGATCAATTTGGAGTTAAGCCACCAAACGCACCGCAAACGTACATTCCTCCACCATCGCAGGAAATCGCCGAACCATCGTCGCAGTATGGTGCACCGCAGCAAGAGCTTTCCGCCCCAGCACAAGCAAATGTCGAATTTCATCAACATGGCGCCAGCCAGAACCAATACCAACAGAACTACTTATCTGAGGAGCGTGGTAACTCCTTCCAACAACAGTATCTGCCACCCACACGACCGAATCTTAGCTATCAAGGAGGCAGTAACAACTTTGCAACATCTTTCGTCAACGAACAGCAATTCGTGCACTCTCAAGGACTGCCGCACATCCACGAAGCGAGATTCAATCAACCTCAAGACTGCGGCCACGGACCCAACCTAGTCGGTGCCAATTACCAGCTACAACAGCAGCAGCACCAGCCACAGCAAGTTCTATTGTTCCAAGAGCAAAATCTTGCTGCACCATCCAACAACTATGGCCCGCCACCACCACCATCCAGCTCATATGGTGCACCCCCTAGTGGTGGCGGTTTAGATGTCATCGGGTACGAATCAAAACGTTCCAGTGTCACTTCCCTGCCCGATGATGTCAGCTCCGCCGACAACCTCCCCGGATTAGATGGCCTCAATGTTATCTCAGCCCAGAAATCCCAGTCCGTTTCAATCCCTGTACAGAACCAACAGTCATCCAACTACCAGATTCAAATCCAATCATCGAACCCCTCACAGACGGTATCGTCCAGCGATGGAAACACCAACCACGAGGAAGTTCTATCCCAGGGTCTTCTGCAGTCGATCCTTACCGCGATAGAGCAGCCCAACCCGAGTGGCAATAACCCGGCGACGACACAACAATTGCAAAGTCGTTCCGACATCGATGTGCATCCGGAAGAAGATGCCGACGACAAGGATGATAGCTCAAACTTTACCAACGCCATTGCGGCGGACTCCAGCGAATCGTCGGAAACCACCGAAAAGTCGAAATAAGTCATCATCCTTAATTTAGAGAAAATTCTTTTCCTCTGTGAAAACTTCTTCCATTTTCTTTTTTTAATTTATTCGCGTAAAGTATTCGTCACGTCAATTTAATGTAGTTGTTAAGATATTCCATTAGTTATTTATTGATACCGTATTTATTTTGTACATTGTTCAGGGAAGAAGATTGTAGAGAAAGCTTTTATAGGCCGAGTATACAACAGCTGTTTGCCGTTTAAGATCAGTTGCCATACTAGCGGTCTGAAAATAGAACTGTTAAGCAGTTAATTGAGTGACCGCACGGAAGTTGTCTCTGATTGTTTAATACAAATGTTAAAACTTTATCAAAAATGTGGGCTCTTTGGTGAAAAGGAGCCAACTTCAAGTCATCATCAATAAATTATTACGAGTTTTAAGTTTACATTGACGGTTTTTGTTGTTCCTTTTTATTTCTGTATTAAAATGATGGTCGCTTTTCAAATTTGTTAACAGGGGCGTTACGCCACTTCCCAACAGTGGTAGGTACCATATACATTGATTGATAGGTATTCCTGCAATTAGTGGTGCGTAAAACTGCACCCTATGCGATGGAAAATTATAAAGAAGGAAGGACCAAATCGCTACACCGAAATTAGCATGCATTCGTAAAGACAAGCATAATGTGAACACTATTGAAACCAATTTGGGGGTGCTTGGAATACCTATAACCGCAGTTTAAGAGATGTTCAGAAGGAACTGTTTGTCATCCCCTCCTTATGAGTTTTGGAATTGGTATTCTAGGCCCTAGGGAGAACTCTGTCAAATGCCTACCTAGTGTCTGCCATAAAACATTTCCATTGAAATGGGATCGAGCATTTTTACTCAAACCGTAGGTTCTAAATATAAAAAAAAAATCTAGTAAGACGACAGTAACTGCTGTTTAGCCAGTTGATAACTCTTACGCCAGCCTTTATTTTTATACGGAGGTATGAGTCTACTCTAAGCAACTACATGTTATCAACTGTGGTTATATTGGCAACAAATGAACCTTTTGTTATTATTGCTTGCTTTCTTGACAGTCTACGGTGTTATTTCAAAACGGATTTTTATGAAATTCAAAGTAGATAAAAGGAACATTTCCGTAGGTGAGTGTCCTTTATGTATAAAAAATTAATAAAATAACATACATCATAAAATATCAGAAAGGAAGTACAGAATTGCATATCAATGGGCTACACCGTTTATTCTATCGATTGTGCATAGATACAATAGAAACAAAGGCGAGACTGCGCTGCCGTTAAGATTATAAAATAAGGGTATTCACTTAAACGCGTAAAACCCGCATAAACCTCACAAACTGCAGATATTTACCACCTCGTAAATGAACTGTCAGATTTTGTATGGAGAATAGTTTACGCAGGCCTCATAATTTTCCGCGATCAATTAGACTCGGAAATCGAGTGCGGAAAGTTAGACAAATTTACAAAAGTCAAATTGTGACAAGCGTTATCCGCGTTGAGTGAATTTCTTTTCAATATTTTAGAGTTGCATCATTGACGGTAAGAATTTAATTAAAAAAATATTTGCTTCATCGTTATTCGCAGCGATTTACGAAATCACATTTCCGAGTTGTGTTCACTTAAAGCACCGCAGAAATGTATGAATTTACGAGCTGCATAAAATTATGAGATTAAGTGAATACCCTTATTATGTTTATTTATCCTTTGGGAGGATATTAGTAATAATTGATGAGTTTTAGCAGAGATAAAAGTAGCAAGCTTATGACTCAAAAAGTTTAGAATCGCATGATGAACAACGTTTTCGAGAAGTTTCATTTTTATATTTTCTGCTGGTTGAACAGTACGGAATGGCTCTGAACTGAAATGGCTCCTATTTACGCAAGAGACAAATTTTCCTCACTTTTGTGATATTCTTTTTGTCGAAGGCCGTAAAATCCGAGATCTTCCCAAAGCCACACAAAGAGGTAAAACTTAATTCTTTAAACACTTACAACTACAACTTAAAATTATTTTATGCATCAGTACCTACTTGTAGCAATTGTAAATTTGTAAATTTGGTGCGAAATTTGGTCACAATCTTCCGAATAGACTGCTCAGAAGGTCGAGAATGCCGATCATAAAATGGAAGCAGCGCGCGATGAACATTTCGAACCGAGCACGAATTTTGATAGTAAAATTCAATAATTTGCAAGCGTTGTTCATTTGTAAGACGATCCATGGTTAAATTGCAAACCAAACTGAAACTGTTTGACAGTGACACAAGGTACTAAACACACGTCAGCTGTCAAAACCAGTGTTGCCAAAACCAAACCAGCTAAAAAATCACCCGTTATTTTCTCATTTTAAGGCGCATCAGTATATAGAATAAACTATTTGAGTGATTTATTTTATATGAAACAGAATAGGACAGATGTAAACGGACGAAAAAAATTATGAAATGGGACCATCGTATTTTATTCAATCACTTTCAGGTGTAGGAATACTCCCCTTTATCCGTTGCACTCGGTGAGGACCGCTTTTATCTTTTTGTGATCCTTATTACATTTTATACTCAGAGGCCTTCCTCCTGATGTAGATACTTGACACGTCATCGCTCATCGTCACTGTCCTCAATTTCATAACATTTGATTGTTAATGTTCCGTTAAAAAGTTCTTCATGTTTTGAAAGAAATCTTGTCAAAACAGTCAGTCTATTTTTTTTTCTTAACGAGAGTATAAATCTTTGGAGGATCAAAATTACAAATTCTTGAGAATTCGAAACATTGATCAAATGTTCTAAAATGATTCTGTCTGGAATATTCATGTTGATATTTAATTTTCAAGCTCAGTTCTTCAGTAAAGCCTTTTGATTTAACCATTTATCCATTGTGGGTTTATTTACCAGCTCCTGCACATATTTACATGCACAAAGATTGTTTTATTAGATCATTAACTAATAATCCACAATTAAATATTTATTTCAACTTTTTGTAATATTTAGGCAATAGATCAATTAATCCCTTTCTTTTTGCCAAGTAAATCCGTGTTTACGTATATTTTAAAAATAAGAACAATAATGACTTACAATAATTTTGTTTTAGGAGGAATTTATTCAAATAGAGTCGTTAAAGTGGGCGGATTACAAAAACACATTTATATAAAAAAGGGCATGGAATTGGTTAGATTTTTTTAACGATCAAAATAATAACAAAACAAATTGAGATAAGAAGGAAATTCTACACTCTCAGTTCTATTAATTACAAAAAATAATTGAAATATTCCATAAGGAAATTTGCTTTTAAGGTAAAAATGTCAAAAATGAGAACGCGACTTTTTTTTAAAGAAAATTACTATTTCTCCGAACATTGCTAATAAATAGTTGCAGATATAATTTTATATAATCTGGTTTGACACATAGTAAGGGTCGACTATCGTGGTCAATTTTCGCGGCAACTATTTTTTTTGTATGTCTACTCAAACCAAAAAAGTGATAAAAGAGCACAAGAAGATTTAAAGGTTTACTTTTCAACTATTTGGCAAATCATTGATAATTTCTATGTATTTATTAATCTATTTTTTGTTTTCTTTTTTTATTGTTTGTTTTCTCTTTTTGAATTTCGATTTCTTTTAATAAATAAGTAATGATGTAAATAACTTTATAAATACATTAAATTCTAAATTCTGAAATTAATTTAAAGGCTTTCAAAATTTATAAGACTTTTGTCCTACTTTTTAAGCGATTTTTTGAATTAAATAAATAAATAAATAACAATTTTTTTTTTTAATTTATTAAAAATATTTTTTTTTTTTTGTTAAAATTTTAATTTATCTATATATAAAACAACTAGACTTCATTCCAGAAAATAAAGATTTTTAGTTTGATTAATTGTCATGCAAAAAGAAAGTAAAGAATTTGGTTTTTTTTTTTTTTTTTTTTTTAATCTAGAACCAAGTTGACCAATTTTGAAAAGATCTATAAGTCTAACCATTTCCTGAATTTGAATTTTTCTATTTCCATTAGAAATAAAAAAAAATATAGAACATTCAATTTTGAATTTTTGCCACGAGATTTGCCTGTTTGGACCACAGTGCGTCGGCCCCAATAAATGCGGGATACCTATAATTAATATTTGTATATGCCAAGCTCACCTTATCATATGAAAGTGTAAAGAAATTATGCTGCGCTACGCAATGCAAGATTAATAGTGCAATGTACTTTTCGAAACATTTACTTTTTACGCGACTGGACACAGGGACGGTTCTTATTTTCACCCGTATACTATGTCCGTTCCTACATTTCGGTGTCATATTCTTCCCCGAAATGTCATATGCTAAAAAGATAAAAATACAAGAAGTTAATTAAGAACTCAAAAACCCGACTGACTGTAAACTTGAATGTGTCTTATTCATATCTTTCTTTTTTTGTGCAGTCAGTCAGGAGTTTTGGTTTTATTAATTAGCTTTTTTTATTACTATAGATACTCCCGCACTCATCGTTGTGTCTCTTTGGTGCGAAAAATATGAATTCAAAGTAACAGTAACAGCTTACTATTTGCACTCGTCGCATTGACAAGCTACAAGTACATATTGAGGGCAAAAAGGAAAGGGACATCTTGACGATGTCTGCCCTGAGAATCCTTCAGCCAAACTTCTCGAGAGTTGCGTGTAACTTTCTCTCCGACTAACACTCACCTAAAAAGTGTATGTATTGCCATGAATATTCTTTCTTAATTTAGACTTTTCCGCCTAACAAGTCACAGTTGCCGAACAAACTTTTAAACTCCAACAAAATTTCGCAACGATGAAACTTTTTCACTCTACTTGAAAGTTATCCACATCCTTTCTTCATCCTTGGTAATTTATTGTTTTATTAGCAACCAGCATCACCTCTCGCATCTACTATACAGTCTTGATTAATAATTTCGTGCAGTGCTAAAAACTCTAAGACCTTAGTCTTCCGACTATACATAGACAAACCGTTGAATATAACATAAAGAGAACAAACACTGAGGATACGCAGTAGACACACTTGTCAAACGTTGACGGCGTGAGGCACTCGAACAATGAGTCCATGATACGCCCTCATCCCAGTTCAACTGTGCTTACAAATTCCGGCTGAAATTTGAAATGCAAGCTTATTTTTCGTGACACTTTCTTTACAGATTAACTTAATGTCTCGCGGATTCTATTTTTGTTTCAATTTGCATAAGTTATCGTTGGGGGGAAGGCTTGGTACCAATCCGACAAAAAAAAAATATCGCACCACTTTGTAGATAGACATTAAGTGGATGTTTATACACTATCCATCTCGACTGTAATATGTAAATTGCTTCAATTGGTTAACCTCTAAACGGTTTCATCCGGAGAAAGTTGTTGTCATTCAAAATCAACAACTACACCTTGTGGTCGATATTTTGTATAAATCTAAATCGAGGGAGCACAATAAATTAATTTTTTTGGGAGGGCAACAACATGAGAATGCGACCGGCTGGAGGTAGACACAAAAATGTGTTGTTTTCGTGTAAAGTTGGCAATTTCTCAGGCTGACATAGCGGTTAATCATGGGATGCGGAACCTCTGCCATTTTTTTATTTTGTGTGCACCGCAAGTGTACGAGCGCAATGTGGTTCGATTGTTGAAATGCAATAAAACTGTCATCGCTAGCAAGAAGTCCGGCGATTTATAGTTCGCTTTGTCGCAGCCAAGTTTACACACACACACACATATACATTGGGGAGTGAAATATCGAGGAACTTTGCGAAAGAGTGCTTTGGTCGCCTAAGTAATTAAATGGAAAAGTTTTGCATTTTTATCCGAGGGTGTAAGACTTAAAGTTTGAAAGTGAATTGTTTATAAATCTCGGGGACCGCATTAAAATCAATTCGCTCTGAATGTATCATTCCTACTATTTGTAGATGTAGCTATTTTAAACTCTTTTAAATGATTGTGTTATAGGTACAGGTACAGGTGGAGTCGGATAATATCCTCGCAAGTAATCATAAATAAATGTGCCAGCCATTACTGAACTTATCAGAGACCTCATTTAAAAAAGTTCTACTGAATGCGAGTGAAAATAACGTGATGAGCACAATGATAGGGTTTTCATTCCAGTACAAGCTTCGGTTGGGCAATTTCGACAAGCCTGCAAATCAGGGCTCGCACATTTACCTACCCCACTATTCAGTTGCTGAAAATATCCATGATTGCATTAAATTAATAACCTCTTTCGTAAATATCATATCGAAGCAACCACTCTCGTTGAAATTATGTATAGATGTACGTACCTCATAGTCAGTCAGATGTCACTTTCATTGACAACTAGAACGAAAACATTCCAACAAACTTCGGGTAACAATCATTTAGGCAATGTGATGGACAAAAAACTTGACGACTTCATTGCGGAGCAGACCGATTTTTGCATTTGGATTAGTCTTTATTTAGTAATGCTGTTGTGCTGCGGAGCGGTGACGTCAAAACTGATGATATCGGCAGTGGATAAGTTGACGACTTTGGATGGTGCAAAGCTGACAGATATGGATTTCAATGTCCCGATACTGTTTTGGTTAAATGTGCATTTAATTTGCGCTTGGTTTTGTGTGACAAGTTATTTCCTCATATATACTTTGGAATAAAATAAGAAATGCCCAACTCCATTTGGTTCATGTTATTTCAAAGACTACGTTTAAAGGAGCGTCATTTACGTTGTGACTTTCCTTTCGGCGCATATATATTCACGGTCCGATGAACGACAAGCCCATTCACGATTGAACCTTTTGACCTACTGTACGACCGTCGCGCGTCGTAGCGTGAGGCCTGAGACTTTAGTTTGTGATGAAATGTTTGGCAATGAAATTCATCCAAGCATTTTTTTTCTCCGAGCTGTTGAGTCAGCTGCTTGGGGGGAGCACAGGTGCCTAAGCTATTCTATTTTCGAGGAAGCTCGGTAGGGTAGCAAGATTTTTCTGGCAACTCGAAGGAACAAATATGGAAAAAAACAAGGGATCTCATAATTATTATCAATTTTTCTCGGCTGTAAATAACAAACTAACTCTGTTGAATTTAACCAACTGGTTGATATTTAACCAGAAACTTGGTTCTTAATAAATGATAAAGTGTGTTATTTTCAACAGTATGCATTTTACCTATTAATATCGGTAGTATTTAACAACGAATACTCGTTGTTTTTCAACAGAGACTTGGTTGATTTTAACCCATTTTTTTAACGGAGCAAAAATCGCACTCTGTTAGAGCCCATTTTTGAGCCTGTATCGGAAGGAGAACTTGCAATATCTTCTGTTGAGTTCCACAGCTCTAAACAGAAAATATGTTGTGCAACAGCCAAATCGATCCTTTGATTCCTTTGAGGAAGTAGAAAAGTTTCTTCGATACTTCTTGAAACGAATTTTCCATCCACCAAACAATGTACCTAATTATTTATGTTGCATTTGGAAACTGGGGTACCTCCCCTTTTCTTGGACGCTCTACGGCTACATTTTGAGTATAAAGTGAATAAATTAATGGAGATGGAACCAGTCAGACTGCCTAAACTAGTCCTCAATCACATTATTTCGAGAAAAGGTCATCTCATTCAAAAATGGGAAGGCTTAGCATCTGAAAGCGGTTTTAATCTCGGATTATCATCTGCGGATCAGGTTTCATTCATAAGATCTAGATTTGCCGCGTTATTATCATCAATCGGACGTGTTAGATGCGAGAGATACGTAAACGATGCTCGAAGCTCCCAACGTAGAACATAAAGGGTTTTCCAATAAGAGGTGTTGTTTTGGTATTCAAAGAAAAATGTCATTTTTTGAGATAAATGATCGGATGTTTATTTCATAATAAAGAGGAAGGTATGCCGCTAGTAATGAAAAACAACATCAGCCAAATGGCCACCACGAGCACGGATACAGGACCATATCCTTTTCATGAAATTTTCCATAACCAAATCGCAAAGTGGCTGCCCTATGTCCTCGATAGCCCCACGAATTCTATCTTTGAGGTCTTGAATCGACGCTGGGTTATTGGCGTGGACCTTATCTTTCACGTGGCCCCAAAGGAAGAAGTCGCAAGGTGTTAAATCAAAAGATCTCGATGGGCAATTGTGATCAGCTCTTCGAGAGATAGCACGGTCCGGAAACTTTTCCCGTTAAAGATCAATGCTTTCGTTGCTTGTGTGGCACGTAGCGCCGTCATATTGAAAGTGAACGTTGTCCAGATCAATACCATCAAACTCCGACCACAAAAAAAAACAATAATCATCTCTCGATAGCTCAATCCATTCACCGTAACTGTTGATCCAACCTCATTTTCGAAAAAGTAAGGTCCAATGACCCCGCCGGACCATAAACTGCACCAAACAGTCACACGTTGAGGATGGAGAGGCTTCTCAACAATAACTCTTGGGTTTTGCGAGCCCCAGATGCGCAATTTTGCTTATTGACGTAGCCACCGAGGTGGAAATGGGCCTCATCAGTCATGCTTTAGTTTTGCGAACTGTGACATCAAGATTTTCACCATTTTTGTAGTGAATTTTAATAATTTCAATGCGTTGTTGAATCGTGTATCGTTCCAATTTTAGTAATGGCGTAGTATCTACTTGTCAAATGTCAAAGAATAAAATCATCAAAAGTGACAGCTACCGAAATAGCGGGTCATTCACAATAACACCTCTCATCGGAAAACCCTTTACTACTTGATAACTGTGAATTTTTTTCCGCATCGTCCAGAGTTGACAATCATTTGCAGTTTGTGTAACATTAGAGCGGGAGAGGATGTTTTACGCTTTATAGTGAAATGCCCTATTTTGAAAGAATACCGACTGAGATACTTTGGGGCAACTGTGCTGGATGAGGAGACAGCACTGATCATTTTAATGGAAGCATTGGGTGGAACGCGTTGTATAACTACACTACAAAGGCGGTATTGAATAGAAAATGTATCATGGAGGATTGTTTTTAAGAATATGGAAATGTCAATAGTCTTGTAATTAATTTTTGTTAAAGTACTGTTAAATTGTCTATGCGAATGTTAAAATTTTTATGAATATGTATATGTAATTAAACAAATATTTTATATAGGTAGCCTTAATGTCAATCTGGTAGACGGTCAATAACGACCAAACCTAAATTAGACTTGAAAACTGTATCAACCTATCTTTTTCTATGAAATAAAAGTCCTAACTAACTAACTAACTATTACATATTAGGTTTTTTTTTTTGTCTATCTAGATTGTCGAATCGCTTCTTTAACTTTTTTAACTACATACAACATACCTAATAAAAAAAAAAGCAATCAACGAGAAAGTTTCGTGCGAGGTGCGACCAAGTCGTTCACTTTTGATTTGCACTGTATTTTTTTTTGTGAATTTGACAGCAAAAGCTGTCCATGTCCATGAACGCACTATCAGTTTAAAGATCACTAGCCAAAAAGAAAAAAACATCGCCGTTTGAATAGGTTCTTCTATGCAGCAGGCACAAATATTGGAATATTCCTCTGTAGTTCATGCAAGAAATAGGATCGCCTTCTTAATAGATGGGGCATTGAAGCTGATTCCAGTCATCTCATAGGGCATGCTTTCCTCCACCCATACTTGGTTGATAATTTGGTGAAGACCTCCGCTGACAAACCATCAGAACCTGCGGCTTTGTCGTTCTCCAGCTATTTTATGGATTAACCAACTTCTTCTATAGTGGCTCTCTTTTTTGGCGGTGCATCTTTTTCTGATGAGCATCTTCTGTTCTCAATTGGATAATGATAAACTCAATAAAATGTAAATATCCGGGCACACCACTGCATACTTTTGGTTTTCGAAGTGTCCTAACTAGGGCCCTACTCTGTATCTCGTTTCGAAAGTAACATTTTTCGAAAATGAACGTTTTGTACTCTCTATTTCGAAAACTAAATGAAATGCACCACTACTCCGATTCCGAAAGTATTACAGAGTACCAACTTAAAAGCTATTTCGAATAGGATTGACTTTCGGAACGAAATAGAGAGTAGGGCCCAGGAAAAATGGAAGCGTTCCAACTCGTCAAACGCTCGAGAGTTTGGAAGCGATATTTTCCAACCTAGCAATTTGAACGTACCCATGACCGTTTTTAATTGATAAGTAATTACGCAAGGTCCTTCGTACTCAATATGAACTTAATTTCCTGCAGTAAATTGCATAGCTCATTGTTTACCATCAGATTGCATAATTCCAGAGACTCCAGTAACCATCTTTTCTTACAGCACAATTTCAAACTGAAATAACTCTGTTCATTGGACAGCAGTATTAAGTAGTTGATCCCATTTGAAATTTGATTAAAATCTGCTACCTACCATCTAAGGGACTTCAGTTTCACTGACTCCAACGGACAAACAATCTGAAAGCAATTAAATTTAATGTCTACCTACATCTATTCATCCTCATGATGGCACAAATATTCTTAAAACCTTTTAACCCTTCTCATCATGTATTTCAGCTCGAAAACGAAAACACTTTCGTCTGCATGCATACTGTTGCAAGTTGCGTCTGCCTGCCCCATTCCGGCTGAATGGCTGCGCCTGTACATTCAAGTGTATGCATACAATGCATGTGTGCTTTCTATAAATTTCTAAAAGGATCCCTCCTGGGCAAGCCATTTGGCAAATTAATTAAAATGCTTATTTGGATTTCGCTAATTCCTTTCCCTGCCATTGACCGGAGAGTATCTCCAGTTTACCAGCATTACACAGCTCAATACCTCTGCCCAACTGTCCACATCTCCACTGAAAGGTGTTTCCTCTCTCGGTAGAAGGCTGTTCTCTTTATGGCATGAGCTGCCGACTGCAGCAATCCCAAGCGCAGCCATTCAACTGAGCCAAAACCAACACCGAACACACTTTGTCGCCAACCTTAAGTCCTTACCCCAGTCCAGTTGTCCGCCCGTTTTGTCGTCTGCATCCTCACAAGATCGATGTGTGTGTAAGCCAAAAATAAAGTCATTAACTTTTCCGGTCGCATTGTACTCAAGTGTACAATCCATTGAGCCAAAGAGAATGAACTTAATCCTCTTGCAGCACGTTGTGAGCCGAGAACCCACCCAGATGCAATCTAGCAGTATTGCGGCGAAGGACCAACGACGGTACTTACAAAGCGCCAATTTTAATGGGAAAATTAAAAAGCAAGGGAGGCTAGGGTTTTGGGAGGTATGCTCAATTTAAATGTTTTCTCGATCCCGAGAACATGGCCAGGCCACAGCGAGCCACTCTGCGTATAGCACACAACTCTCTACGGTCTTAGCTGGATATTACAGCAAGAGCGCGCAGCTATTTCGGATTTAATTGCATTCAGCAAAATGCAGTCGTATCTATATGGCGAGGTGGGATGCGGGTCACTATACCTACCCCAGATTTTGCTTCTACACACAACAATTCAATTTAGCGTGTCCATCCATGACAAACCGTCGCTTCGCACATAGTCGGTCCCGCACAGGGATAACGAAATCACAGTGCAATACTGCTTAGGGGGACAGCCATTAGCTCGGACCGGAGGGGCGTGGCGGCCGGCCGGCGGTGGGGACTTCATTGAAATGCATCGTGCAACTAAAATATTCCGTGAATGTATGCTCGTTCTTGTGAATGGTCGTCCAGAAGTTGTTGCTTGGCGAAGGGGATGGTGGTGGGTTGTTTAGAAATTATTTTCCAGCCATTGCCGGCGACAAATATGCGAACCTCGAAAATCGTGCTCGTCGTCGATGTTGTCGCGTTTTCATACTCGGTGGTGCACTGAAGTATATAGGTGTATGAACATTTCAGACAGTTGACAGTTTGAGGGGCAGTTAATTTGATGCGCGATTCAGGCTACGTAGTGTGGTTGACATTTCGTGCCGAGGCGTTAATATATTCAGATAATTGTATACCCCAACATGCCTGCAGGGTTATTTACATCTAGTGCTGAGGGATACTCGTATATCCAGGCAAACAACAAGTTCAGAGGATCACTGACGGTCTGTGCATCAGAGAGATGAATATTATCCAACTGAAGCGTATTAGTGGAATTCCATTATATAATCCTGTTGAAATGGAAATAATTTTTCCTGTACTTACAGCTACGAGCCAATGTTAAAAAGTGAAAATTGGTCTTTGAGTTAAGCTGACGAGCTCCCTTATTAACGATGGCACCTGTTTTAATTTTGAACATGCAAAGATCCAGACGCAGAGTAATGTGCTCTAATAATAAAGTAGTGACATTTACGAGAGAAGGGACAAAAACATTTTAGTTGATATTTTTTTTAACTACAGGTGGGCCAAAAGAGATCTCCCTATTGGAAGATGCTCTTATTTTTGAAAATGGACGCCAATGTCAAATCTGTTTTGACATTTGTGGACTAGACAGATGTAGAGTACAAGTGCACAAGCCGTGGAGCGATACACTCCCCAAGTACGCGGAATAATCGTGTCTATTTTTTTGCGTAACAATTCGTCTGTAGTGTTGGCGTAGCGTGAATTCCGTCGCCGATTCCAAGGCCGTCCGACACCGACTGCGCAAACACTGCGCCGTTTGGCCACCAACCTTGAAGAGTATGGGACCACACGAGACGTTGCCAAGAGCGGCCGGCCCCTGAGGGCCCGTTGTGCCGAAAATATCGCCGCTGTTGACGATGATGCCGAGCTGTCGCCAAAAACATCGACCAGACGCCGTGCCTCGCAATTAGCCATCAGCCGGTCGTCCCTAAGGCGAATTTTGGTCAAAGACTTGCGCATGTTCCCGTATAAAGTCCAGTCCGTGCATCAGCTGCTGCCTGTCGACCGCCAAACGCGTGTAACCTACACCCAAGCCATCCTCAATCTCGAGGACGAAGTGCACGATTTTTCGACCAAAATCATAATGAGCGATGAGGCTCATTTCCACCTCAGCGGGTACGTGAACAAGCAAAACCATCGCTTCTGGGGCACTGAAAATCCACGAGTAATACACGAGGAGCCATTACACCCGCTCAAAGTTACTGCATGGTGCGCTGTTCACGCTGGAGGAGTAATCAGGCCATTTTTTTTTCGAGAACGCCGCTGGTCAAACGACAACAGTGGTCGGTGCGCGCTACAGGGCCATGTTAATCACGTTTTTTTCTGCCGCAATCGGACGAATTAGGACTGGAGGACATGTGGTTCCAACAGGACGGTGCTACGGCACACACTGCGCGAGCCACAACCGATATTCTGAAGGCGGTGTTCCCGGGTCGCCTCATCTCTCGTTTTGGCGATTTGCACTGGCCCGCAAGATCGTCCGATTTAACCGTTCCAGACTTTTTTTTGTGGGGTTTTTTGCAGTCCCGTGTTTACATGAACAAGCCCGAGACCCTAGAAGCCCTCAAATTCGAGACGAGTGCGAGAATCTGTCGCTCGAAGTTCTCGCCGAAGTGATGAAAACGAGCCCGTATGGCATTCAATTGTGACGGCAACCATTTGGCCGATATCGTCTTCTCGACTTGGCTTTGTTGACAACATAATCAACGGAAACAAAAATGCACGTTTCGTGTCAAAAATCACACCTTGGTCTTTAAATTCGTTTTTTTTCGAGAAAGGCTGGTCCCGCAAATTGTATAGATATTATGTATATGCACCAATGAATGGGACACAGAAAAGGAATGCCATTTATTTATGTTTAAGATAAGTCGACTGGGGTCACACCATTGAACTTTTGTGTTTAAATCATTTTGGAGATTTTCACAATGAAAAATATTTTTTACACGCATAAATATCTTTAGGCCATCGGCATACATCAAGCAGTTAGCACGATTAAGCAATGAAGGAATCTCATTTAAAAAAATATTAAAAAATAAAGGCCCTATTGGCCTACCTTGGGGGACACCAAATGAGACCTCAAGTAGTCTAGATTGATAAGAATCAATCAATCCTTACATACTGCTTTCTTGAAATCGGTTTAAATTACATAACTTGAATCAAAAACATATTTTGTAAACAGCGTCAAGTAATTAATCTTTGGTTATGCCAAGGTAATTTGAAAGATTGTCTTTTTCTCATGAGAGGCACGAACTGAGAAAAACCATAGTCTAAGATAGGTACTTACAAATGTATTTAAGATGTAGACCAGAAAGAATACTCGACCAATCAACCGAGCTTATATACGAATTTAATTCGCTTTTAAAAAGTTAGAACTACTATTCATATTATATGGAAGTAAACATTTATCTTCATAAATGACCGATTTATGTCACCTAATTTAAAATCGCCTAAAACGATGAGATGTTGATGTTCCATTAGCTGATTAAGGATGGAGTCGATGTTGGCTTGATGACATTCATACACACAAAGCGGACTATTTGGAGGTGTGTAGCTCGAATATTTCCTTTACTCCAGCTGCCAGGCCTTGAAGGTCCACAGAAACACATACTTGTTCACTCTTAAAATCGTCATATGGGAGAGTAATGGGAACATGGGATTAGCTGGAAGTGTTGAGCACACAGCAATAAACACTCCCCCGCCGCTCAGATGATGATTCTTCTCTGATCGATCATCACGATGAACGGTGTAGTAGTCGTCGAAGATTTCAGCATTGAGAAATTGTTATTCAGCCATGTCTCTGTGATGACAGTAATAAAGGGTTTTCTAATGAGAGGTGCTATTTCGGTAGCTGTCACTTTTGAAGCTTTTATTCTTTGATATTTGACAAGTAGAAACTACTCCATCACTAAAAATGGAAAGATACACGCTTCAACAACGCATTGAAATTATTAAAATTCACTAAAAAAATGGTGAAAATCTCGCAGTCGCAGTTCGCAAGACTAAAGCATTTTTTGGTCGTCGTGAAGCACCTTGTCGGACCGCAATACAGAAATTGGTGGAACAATTCGAGCTGTTGGGACAAGTTAGTGATGTGAAGAATAAAACCCGTGCACGCCGCTAAAGAACAACTGAGAATATTACTGCTGTAGCCCAAAGTGTTGAAGAAAACCCAGGTTTGTCCACTCCTCGTCGTTCCTTGGAATTGGGCATTACACAAACGTCATTACACCGTATTTTATGGTCGGAGTTGGATGGTATTGATCTGGACAACGTTAACTTTCAACAAGACGGCGCTACGTGCCACACAAGCAACGAAAGCATTGATCTTTTACGGGAAAAGTTTCCGGATCGTGTTATCTCTCGAAGAGGTGATCACAATTGGCCACCGAGATCTTGTGATTTAACACCTTGCGACTTCTTCCTTTGGGGCCACGTGAAAGATAAGGTCTACGTCAACAGCCCAGCGTCGATTCAAGACCTCAAAGATAAAATTCGTGAGGCTATCGAGGACATAGGGCAGCCACTTTGCGATTTGGCTATGGAAAATTTCATGAAAAGGATAAGGTCCTGTATGCGTGCTCGCACCTTCCCCTTTATTATGAAATAAACAACTGATCATTTATCTCAAAGAAATGGCATTTTTCTTTGAATACCAAAATAACTCCTCTTATCATACTCATGTAAAGAAACAGCAAGAAACTCATCATTGATTTGGCTCACATTCCAGCAGCATTTTGGTAATAAACAGGCATAAAATTTGTTGAAGAAGAACACAATAAAGAGGAATGAGAAGATTCCACGTCATTGTTTATATTTCCAATTGGCCATTTTCTGCGCTCTCGTTTTTTGGAATGAAACGAAATTTTCTTACACGCACGTTCAAAGACCAGTTATAAGCATTCAATGCATCATTGATAAACAACACCAAGACGAAAATTAACAAATTTCGATGACGACAAATCGACATCACTTTTGTAAAGGGGATAGCAAGAGAGAAGATTTACCGGAACACTCAGCTTCTTTGATGCAAATGCCAGTATTGATTCAGCTTTTGTGGTTGCAGAGAAAGGAGAGAGAAGAAGACGATATTACCTCAACTTCTGTATATGCGGAGTCTTTACTGACGTTTTTTGGTTGTTTTTTCGTGTTCCGTCTCCTATTCATCGTCGTATTCCATTGCTGATTCACTGGTTCAATCAATTCGTTAGAATTAATTGGATGAGAGGTCAGTGACACTCAAAGAATGAACCGGAGGTTCCTCACGAACAGTATTGGTGATGGCAGTGTTTGCATGATGCACTTGGTTGTTGTTATTGGTTTTGTTAATTTTTTTTTGCTTTATTTCACTATTGGATGTGGCTGTTGTCTTTTTTGCTTTAGATGGACCAATTGTTACACTATTTTTTAAGGATTTAATTTCCTCATGCTAAATTTGAACAGTTTTGCATAGTGCAGCAACTTTACACACTAATCCAGGAACTGGGACACTAGCACAAGCTTTACACTTCCACGAACTTTACATGATACTCTACTTTAAAAAGTTCAGGGCACTCTCAGAAAAAAATTGCACATTTATCGTGGAATTTCAAATCGCAAACACCACCGCATACAATAAAATCCTGTCTTACGATTTTATCGCACTTGGCACATTTTTCCGACATTGCGTTGTTAAAAAAGTTAATTTTGGAGAGCAAGGTTTTAAAATTTAATTGAACATCAAGAAAAAAAAAAAAACAGAAAGGTATTTGGTTTTTTTCTTTTATTTCAGGAATTGAGCATTCTTCGGAAAATTTGTGAACGAAAAGACTGTGAAAGGATATCCCATATGGAGCCCACTGTTCGAACGTTTAAAACATGTTCAGGAATACAACAATTTGTGCGACTCTTCCTGTCCCAAGACCCCATTATGGTCACTCCTCTTACACGTGAACTAAAACATACATTCAAAATCACTATCCAACTTTTCCAATCATGAAATCCCTATTATAGCTGACAGCATTTCAACTTCACCAAAAATGAAACCAAATAGCTAGGTTCGTATTCACCGAAATGTCAATCCTCAAAATTCGCCTTTAATTTAGCTTTTCATTTAAAATACCAGCATCGTTTGTCAACCGATAAATGTTGGAAAATTGTTCCCATAATCATTATGTCAAAAATCATTTGACATCCAGTACACAATTCCCTCGACATGTCCATCGAATCCTCCCCACTGTTCCGCCATACGATTGGACTACACCACTCCCCTGGGTGTACTTAAGGATAGATGTCAATATTTTCATGTGTCCAATTGACACTTTCGGTAGAATTGCAGTAATATCGCAAAATGTTAAATTAACTTTTCGAAAGCTGAACCCAGAAGCAAGTAGAAACACTACCAAAACACAGACGCAGTTTTTCTCGCCCCCAAGGAGAACATCGAAAATAAATTATACATCCAGTATTCCCCCGAGGGTTGTCATTATTGTTGAAAGGGTAGCATTTTAACAGAAACTGATTTGCGGCTTCCCAACTTGACCTAAACTGCAAAAAACAAAATCTAACACCGGCTTGCTAGCTGGAGCGTAGTGGAATTGGCTTCCGTGGTCTGGTCAGTGATGCAATATTTATGTAGATAATGAAATATTTTAGAATTGTTTTCAACTAAATTTAAGTGCACTAAATCTGGGGGTCGTTAAATGTAACAACTCTCACCAACGACAGTTACACGACATCTGAGAGTGGCAGTGAACTAACAAGATGTAGTTATTCCTTGTCAATGGGTGCCATTAAAATTTAAGCGTTCCTAGAGAGATGATGTTTTCTTGAGCAGTTACATTTTTTTTTTGTATAGTCAGCAGACATTTTATAACAACCATAAATTGTGATAGCGTATAAGCCTATAGCAGAAGTTCCCTGTTTATGAACCATATATAGAGCAAGGGCTTAATGGTTCTGGGGTGTAGGGGTTGCGATCATTCTTATTAAATTAGTGTCTTTTAACTGGGCCTATGAACAGATGCGTCAACCACAACAGTGCTATAAGCGGTATAGTTGAATAAAGCTTAAAAATAATTGCTTTTTTTGTGGCGGTAATAACAATTTCCTGCCTTCTCTCTACATAGATTGGCAACAAGAATAACGAGTGCCCTTCACTATCGTTGTGTATCAGCTTGTCGTGCTAACTAAAGGGTCCGCCATCTAACTTTTTTTTTTTTTTCAACTAGTGCTTATTTCGCGAATGGTAACACTTAGCTCATGTCTGATTCGACAGATAATTAGTTTTATCCTTCCGCTGAAAGAATATGGTAAGCCAAATGACCATCCAACACGTTTTTGCTTTGCTAAGTGGGCCTGCGATCGACTTAGAGAAGATGCCGATTTTGCCAAAAAAATCATCTTTTCAGATGACGCTCATTTTCATCTTGGCGGGTATGTAAACAAGAAAAATTGTCGCATTTTGGGCCCAGAAAACCCGCACGCATACATTAAAAAGCCGATATACCTAAAACAGGTCACTGTTTGGTGCGGAATTTGGTCCAGAGGCATAATTGGGCCATTTTTCTTCGAAAATGAGTAAGGAGTGGCCGTTACAGCCAATGGCGATCGTTATCGGGCCATGTTGAACGAATTTTTGTTCACAAAAATTGAAGAGGAGGATATTGGCAACATTTGGTTTCAACAGGACGGTGCTACGTGCCATACAGCCGAAGCTACACTCGATGTTTTACGCCCTGTTTTTGAAGATCGCATTATCAGCTGCAGAGCTGATGTCGTTTGGCCACCTCGGAACTGCGATTTGACACCGTTGGACTATTATTTGTGGGGTGCCGTAAAAGATAAGTGTTACGCCGACAAGCCAGAGACAATTGACCCTTTAAAGGACAATATTCGTGAAGCCATTGGTGAAATACAACTGCACACAATCGATAATGTGCTTAAAAATTGGACCGATCGTGTAGGCTACTGCATGGCCAGCCGAGGCAGCCATTTGAATGAAACTATTTTCCATTATTAACCGGAAGGATTGTACCTACTTTCAAATAAAAAAAGAAATTTGAGAAAATATTCAGTAGTTTTTTTTTGTAGCATTTTAAAAAAAAAAAAGTTATTTGGCGGACCCGTATAAGGTAGATGTTGAATGTTTTTGGTACTACCAAATTTCAAAATTAAAAGATGAAAATTAAACAACACAACAAGACAATGTAGGTACAGCATTTTTTACACCAAATACTTTGCGATAACTTTCACGGTTCTCTAGAGACATTCCCGAAAGTGTAGCTTTTTAATTAAATGCGCTAGGTTATTAAAAGAAAGCTACACTTTGGCACCTGCCTCTGGAGACCCTGAAATGCTACATTGTGGCCTGAATTCGTTTCACTGTGGCCTATAATATTGCGTGTTAAGTGAACTGATTCTGACATTGGTTAACAATTTCCAAATACCATATTCATTACATGGCACATGCACGTATTTATATCGTTTTAAATTTTGTTTATTTAATTTATTTCCAGATACTCAAACTACTACTCCTCTAGCCGATCAACAGGAATCCTCGAATTCATCTCACCTGGACACTGGAGCAGCCTCAGCAACTCTATTTCAACCTCCCATCTGCGATCCGTCCACATCCGTGAAAAGGTTGCATTGCATCTGGGAATGTACAAAATTGTTTACTATAAGCTAAGCAAAGATAATCTAAGGATCTTAACAGGTTATCTTACTGGTCATTGGCCACTAAGATACCATCTCAAAAAAATGTGACTTTCCGACGATGACTCCTGTCGACTCTGCGGAGAAGATGAGGAGACAACGGAACATATACTCTGCGTATGCCCTGCTGTGGCAAGGGGCAGAGATATCCACATGCAAGGGGCGTTTTTAAGTCCTGCAGATATAGGAAACATGGAACCAAGAAGGGTACTGAGGTTTATAAAGAGCTTCAACAGCTCCCTGGGTTAAACAATAGGGGCCAACAAAATAGATCTCTTCAGGTCGCAGAGTACGGGGCCTAATTCTTACAATACAATACAATACTAACTATAAGCTGATATTTTTCTTTTGCAGACTTCGCACCCATTTTGTTTTTTTTTTTATGAATGCATTAAGGTGAATGAAGACGTTAGGAATTGCAAGATCAAAAGGCGAAACCATTTTGAAAAAATAGCCGGTACAATGCAGCAACTTGCGTATCCCTTCACCGCTGCCACCCTACCTTAGTCAAAAAATTGTCAAATTTGAAAGAGAACAGGACGTTGGCGGATGTCGAGTCCGTATAAGAAAATGAAGCAAATGGTTTCATGGTGCGACATCAATCTCAATTAAATTTTGAATACGAGAGCGAGGTGAATTATTCAGGATACTCCAGTGGTTTCGAGTTTGGCAGGAAAAACACCGCTTTCCTAAAGGCTGCCATTAAAAAGGCGTTTTCAGATTTGTTCGAAAGTGACATTGACGATTTGCCGAAAAGAAGTTGAAGTTACGAGAGCCGCAAAGCTCTATATAGATCAGGAAAATTTTAAGGTAGGCCAAGCTGGCTTAGAGGAGTTGAAAGAAATGTTCAAGTTGAAGAGGGAGCAGCTTGATCTCGACAGACTAAATACAGAGATCCGGATGGTTTTCTGTTGGTTCATTCCGAAATGCCAGTCGTTCGCAATGTCTATACAGTGTTGCCAGATAAAATATCTGAAAATCTCGTTTTTCCGAAATAAAATTTTTTTTTCCAGATTTTTTCAATATATATATATATTTATTTGTTCGCAAAATTAGAGTAGGCACATATATACATACGTACATACGTAATACATTAATTACATTAATATCGCTGAAAAAACTGTGTTCAAAAATTAAAATTTTTTATTTTTTTTTGGAAATTTCGGAACATAATTTATAAATGACATAAATATTTTCATAGTTTATATGAAGGTCATAGCATTTCCGTTCATTAAGGCACAAGAAATCCCTTGTAAAAATTCATTCAACTGTTTCAGTACTGAAGCGACTACGAATTTCTGTTTCATTTAAATTTACAGCAGAAAATAGATATTTGCAGCGCAATGTGAAAGCGATAAAATTCGTTGAAATTCATGTTTCGTTAGAGCTGATGGAAGGTTAGTTTTTCAATAGGAAATGTTGTTTTAATTTGTTAGATCTAGCAGTTTCTTGATCTCAAAATTCTTGAAATCTCATGAGTTTTAGGCAAAAAGTCTTGTACATATTTTCGGGCTTAAAAATCTTGAAAAAAAAGATATATCTTGTAATCTGGCATCACTGCGTCTATATACCTTTAGTCGTATATCGGCAACGATGTGCGTCTTGCCACTCTTCAAGTTGACCTTGTTTGCTCTCTCGCAGTATGATTTGATGCAGTTCTCGTTACACGCAATCTCAAATTGCTTGGCTGTTTATCTGGGCCAGTGATGCCAACTGAGGCACAAATATGACTATGACAAAAAACAAAACTGTCAAACAACATTTTCAATTTTCTTCGTGTTTCGGTGAGTTTTGATATTTTTATTGAGCACAAAGGTACAATCATAATTTGTTTTATTTTCGCAAGGTATGGGAACAAAACAAAAACAAAAGTCCGAAGTGGACGAATTCTTTCTCCTGAATGTCGAACTAAAACACATACAGTTCAGCGGATACGCCTTTCGTGTTTTATAAATCACATTGGCTAAATCACGTTGGTGGGAACATGGTATAAGGCATAATTACAATGGGCTTTGAGGAATAATTTTGAGAAAAAGCATACATTTTTGTAAAATGTTCTTACAAATCAATTTTGTACTTTGTAAATCTGGTACTTCGATCAAAGTGCCATCACTCATCTTCATTCGTAACTGTGCGTCATGCTTATTTTCCAATTCTTAGCTTGACTTACTTAAAATTATATACAAAAAAGTGGGAACGAAATCTTCTGTTAGCTTCCTGGATTATTTTTATTTTGGGTGGCGCTACTGTTCGGAGTGAACCTGTGCCTCTGGGCAACTTCAAAAAAACACGGCATACGTTTTTTGAAAAGGTCATGATTTTCTTGAAAACGACATAATTTTGTCAGGCTTATGCGACGTCCCATTGCCATTCTGTCGACTTCGGTCAATATTTGCGCAAAAATTACTCAAACGTGATTTTCAACTACTATTTTGTCCGTGTTTAAACTTGCATAAAATCAAAAACAAAAAAATAACTGTCGCAACGTAACGTAAACATAAACGTCATCCATCATGAAGATGGCGTCGTAAAATTGCTCCATACAAAATGTATCGGAAAATGAATTTTCTTTATATTATTTTTTCGGGGATTGTTCGGGAATTTTCTGACCGGATTCCAGTCCGAGTTGCTGCGAATCATCGAAATCGATGAAAGCATTCTTGAGTTACAAGCTAAGATACTTTCACGTATCTACGTACGTCACTTTCTTTTATATACCTACAAGCAAATGAAAATGGAAAGTGTGTATACACTGCTGTCTGTTTGTATTCAAACGATTAAACAAAAACAAATGAATTGTTTGATGATGTATGGCTGAAAAGATGAAAAGACAAAAAAAAATCAAATGCGGCTCTTACCGATTACGTCTGGCCACAATGCGAGTTCGATGAAAAAGAACCTTAAAATTATTACTCACTGACAGCTGTGTGTATGCGCTACAACGTGCATTTACCGTTTGTATGAACTCAGCATATAGTATACATACCGCACACGCTCATAGCACCCCACGTATTTGTTTTTGTTTTTTTTATATTTTTTTTTATATGAACAAAATCACATGTAGACATGAAAAGTCATAACTCATGAACGCGTTGACCGATTTAGATAAACCATCTACACGACCATACGAACAAACCCTAAAAATTTTATCGAATTCGGTTTGACCGTTCGTGAGTTATAAAATTACAAAACACTTGCAAACATTTTTTACATATAGAGATAAATCAATTGCTCGACCGATTTGAATGATTTTTTTTTGTTTTGTTCGCCTTGAAAAAAAGTCGGAAAAATCTCAACAGGTGGCGCTGTAGGCACACATTTCCTTTTTCAGCTCAATTCAATTGTCTATATAAATATATAAAAATGGTGAGAAAAATGTATAGCAATTCAACAAGGCGCAGTGGCAGTGGCTTAGTGGTTAGTGTGTTGGACTACTAAGCGAAGGGTTCCAGGTTCAAATCCTGCAAAAACCCAAATTCAACTCAGGGTTTTTTTCCCCTGCGCCACCTCTCGCGAACGTCTGACAAACATCCGAGAGTATAACTGTGAACTGTCTTGATAGAGCTTCTCAATTATCCGCTTGTAATCGGCATAAAATTGTAAAAGGGCCCAACCCATAGAATCCGTCGCGTCCGTTGCGACAAATTTTTCGACTGACAGGTTGATAGCATACACAGCAGCTTATGGAAGGTGACACATAATTTCCATGTTTCCCATATGGTCAGTTTTATATGGTGTGGAACATCAGTAACATCAGCTTGAGTCCGTGAAACCGACCTTTGAACAATCCGAAGGACCGTTCAATGGTTACCCTAGCGCTGCTAAGTGGAGTGTTGTAATGGGACTGTTCGTTTCGTATGGTAACCGTTGTCTCGAAAAGGAGTCATATGGTTCCCCAGCAAAGGATACGCCGCATCTCCAACTAAATGAAAGTCTCCAAGTATGAGACTGTCTAGCTGTTCGTAGAAAGAGGGAATACAATGCGGTTACCGCATACAGCTAAAATAATTAGTGTCACGCTTCCTCAGAATTCCGCAAATTGAACCCGATTTAAATAAAATAAAAATACTTTTGTCCAGATTGGGCGGCGTTTATGTGACACTAATAACTACAGAGTTACTGCCGAATTCTACCCAAAACATTACCCTTACCATCTGTATCATTCCTAGCTCTAATGCACATATAAAACAACTACAGAACCAGTGTTAAGCTTAATAGATATCGTAAATTAATAAATTCCATCGAGGTGTGGTGCTCCCATAACATGGCCTGGTAGTTGTAGGTTATGGGCGTTTATAGGTTACCTGCTAAACAAATACTGCAAGCACGAGTATATACTCACAGTTCACACTACCTTGCAGCCGTGCTGTAAGTTTGTGCTGACCTGGTATTCTGTGTTTAACTAATGGCTTCACTATACGATACACTAACAACCAACTGGCCATCACCAACAAAGGCAACTCCCCATGGCCAACCATAATGAAAAACAACATTCGATTGTAATTCGATCATGAATTGATGGGTAACTGTGCCCATTTGTTGTGTGTGATGAAAATCCATAATTTTAATAATCTCTGGTGTTCTAGGCAGGTGTAGAGCACAGCACAGGCACACTGAAACTGACTGGGACTGGGAGTGTTTTGGTGTAGGTGTATTGCGTGCTTGCTGCTATAGTTTCCTGTAAACGCCGCCAAGGATTAGCGCCTGTATTCGGTTTCAGTGGGATTTAATTTATGTAGTGCCGCAGTGTGCCTGAACGTGAGCATATTCCTGAAGTCTATGGGTAGTTGGTGTGCCTAAATTAGCAATAGGTGATTAATTAAATCGTTCACATAGGCTAGATGTCATTCGGTGAATAGGCGCATTTAATTCATTTGATTTTTTTTTATATGGTATTCGTAATGAATGCGTTTGATTTGGAAGAGTGCATGGAATTCAATTTCGATTTAATTTGCGTGCATATGGAAAGTATCGAAAATCGGAAAAAATTGATTTTACGTTTGACGCTGCAGCTCTCGTCGAAAAGGTGACTATTTTATGTATATCTATATTTATTATTTATATTGAAAAGGTGGCTCAATGGTTAGTGTGCTGGACTACTGACTGAAGGGTCTCAATTTCGTTTCACTGAAAAACAAAAATTTCATCTTTCAGGGTTTTTTTTTCCACTGTGCCACCTCTGCGAAAAATCTAAGAAACACCCGAGAGTATGACTGACCTGGAAATGCTTTCCATTAGCCCCAAAAATTAAACAAACGAATAGGTGTGATTGTGAAAACCTAGCTACCCATGTAGAGTCACGGTTAACGAGCCTTTATTTGATTATATAAAACTAACTTGATATTTTGTGTGTATAACTCACGTAATTTTCATCCAATATACTTCATTCTATTCGCAAAAACAATGAGAAGGACATAGGCTAAATTGACCAGATTTATTTGAAGTAAAAGCGGGACACATTTTTAAAACTTCCCAGGGAATAGAAATTATGATTTTTTTTAGTAAAACATAAAAAAGTACGCAAAACAAACGACAAATAACACATTTATTTAAAAAATAAAAATAAAAAATCAGACTTCATAACAATACAGAATATACATGGGCTCATTTTCTTTCTTTAACAGCTCTTACGTTTGTTTTATATGCGCCAATTTGTATGCACAGCGATGTAAAATAGTACATATTTAGATAATTGCTTCATTTTGAGAATTGTAGAGACCTACAGACACACATTTGAACAAACGTAGGAAAAGCGGGACAGTTATGGCCGCGGGACAGAGACCTCAAAAACGGGACTGTCCCGCTAAAAGCGGGACGTATGGTCACTTGGTCACATAACATACCTAAAATATATTTTATCGATTAATTGAAAACTTAAGCGAGTGTTTTGTTTGCCTTATGTCAAGGTGACACATTTGCCAGTCAATTTTTAAACACGGAAGCTCTGCAGTATTATACACACTGTTTTTGAAAGACGCCAGCAAGGGAAGCCAGTTCCAGGTCATCAAAATGTATTTCAAACCGATACATCAGGAAGAATTTATACAATTCATCCTAGATATGACAATTGTTTTTATTAACGTCTCCTATTAATCAACATTCGTGGACCAACATCGTTTGCAAATTTGAAAACAGTAGATGGATTAGAGTGCCCAGCTTATTATATGATGCATGCCGTCGCTTACATTTAGTCGAGGACGATGCCCACTGGGATTCTACGCTCGCTGAATAGTCAATTATTACACCGCCCCATCAAATTCGTACACAATTTGCGATAATCATAGCAACGTGTAGCCCATCGAACCCACCTGAATTGTGGTCAAGTTATGCAGATTCTAGGACGGGAGATATTGAAGACATTGAATTCGCATTTGGTAACAACACCAGAAATGCATAATGAAGCTCCCATAATATTCGAAGATGTTTGCCTCACAATTGCAAACAAAGCGTTATTCCAATTAGGAATGCCATCGCCAAATCGGCAATTATATAAAATTTGTATAATCGAGATTTGCTCCATGAACATGATTTCGATCGCAATGATTTAACTCAATGTGTTCTAACAAATGGTCAAAAGTTAAACGCACAATAAAAATATGTTTAAAAAAAAATTGTTTGCATTGAAAATGGATATAGCTAAACTTATGGTCATGAAAAAAGCTGATAAGAAAAGTCCGCATTCAGAACACTATTAATTGTGAACTAGTTTCGTGAACTAGCGGATTTATCCCTTTTTGGGGGATTTTCGATTTTAAGTATATTTTTCGATGTCTAAAAACAAAAAGCCTTCCGTGAGATAAAGGGAAACAGAATGAAATCGTAGGATTCTTAAATATTTGCTGCAATATCATCAAGATATCTACATTTGACCATGAAAAAGTTTCCATAAAAAATTGCTCATGTAAATTGTCTTTTATGAAAATTGTCTAAAACAAAAAAATAGTCATAATAATTTTAACAATCTACGATTTTTATACTAAAGGTTAATTCAATATTATTTTTTTTTCAGTGTAACACAAGTTTAACTTTAAAAAACAAATTTTTCCCAAAAATTATCGAGGGATTTTTAGGGGAATTTAAGAATTTACTGTGAAATAGGGGAAAAAATGGGAAAAGTGACTACACAGCGTGGGATAAATGAAGAGAGAGTCCTAACAACACCACGTGAAGTATTTATTATGAAACATTTCGTGTTTCATAGAAAATCGTCATTTTTTTCAAAATGGGGAAAAGTATCAACGAAATACAGAAAAGGGGGCAAATCGGGACAATTTTGGAAAAGTGGTCTCATTGGGTAGAGAGAAAAAAAGGGAAAAATACAGCTTTAGTCGCATAAAGTCAGCCCTGCTTTGGACATCAACTTTAACGAAAATTCACCATGTTATATTACCAAAACGTCAGGAATGGCGTTGCAACAGTGTGAAATTGTCGTATGGGATGAATTTCCTATGGCCCACTACAGATCATTGGAGGCATTCAATCGTACAATTAAAGATATGAGAGGAAATCAACGGCTCTTTAATTCCCCGATCCACCACTGCTGATGAGCTTAACACGCGTATAAAATCATCCATTCTGTGGGTATTGTGAGAACACTCACATTTACCACAAATCTTCGTGTTCGTTTACAAAATAATCTATCCGCCAATGAATTTTCAAAGCAGTTGTTGAAAACAGGAGATGGAAAAATGCCGATACAGAATGAAGCTGGCCTAATAACGTTACCAACCATTTTTGCAATGTAGTTCAATCAAAAGAAGAATTGATTCGGAAAGTTTTTCCAAACATTGTACGACAATATAAATACAAGAGACATGTTTGGCTAAGCGAAAGAGTTATGTTGGCGGCAAAAAACAAATATGTTACAGAAATTCATAAGGCCGTTTTAAAAGAGATACCAGGAGAAGTGTTCACATTTAAGTCAGTCGATACGTTTATGAATGAAGATGAAAGAAAATTTAAAGTCGATGGATTTATCAGGCCTGCCACCGCACACATTGCAATTCAAAGTTGGAGCACCAAACATCATGCTTCGTAATATCAACCAAACAAAATTGTGCAATGGGACAAGACTTGCGGTTAAGAAGCTAATAACCAACGCTATTGAAGCCACTATTTTAATTGGGAAATTCAATGGTGAAGACGTTTTAATTCCACGTATCCCGATGATACCAACAGGAGAATTCAAACATTTGCATTTTCTCAACATTTGCAGTTTCCAAACATTTGCAGTTTTCAGTGCGACTGGGTTTTTTCAATGACCATCAATAAAGCGCAGGGACAATCTTTGCAAGCGTGTGGTTTGAATTTGGAAAATGGACAATATTGTGTGTAGCCTGTTCACGTGTAGGGAAACTTGCTGATTTGTTTGATTACAGAGCCTTAAAATAAATAAAAGAAAACAAATGAGGCAATCCGGGAGTGCCGCCAGACGTGAATACTTGAACAATTACGTGTGTATTTTTCGAATCGTCAGGAAATATATGATTGCGCAGAAAATACTTTTAAATGAAGTGTTTTTTTATTCATTAATATAAACTTCCACTACAAAAATTATGTTACAAATTGCATTTTAACTCTCTTTCGTGGCGTTATTTGTTTTTGTACCATACTCAGTTTTACCAGATTACAAGATATATCTTTCTTTTTCAAGATTTTTGACTTCCAAAATATGTAAAAGACTTTTTACCTCAAATTCATCAAATTTCAACATTTTTGATTTCAAGAATTTTGTATTGAAAAACTTTTCTACTGATTCCATTATTATGTGTAATGAGTCGGGCTGAGCCCATACACAATTTCTGTTTTTCTAGCATTCGATCAACTCTAACAAAACATGAATTTCAACGAATTTTATCGCTTCCACATTCCGGTGCAAATGATGAAGGAATATTTTCTGCTTGAAATTTAAATAAAACAATCTTTACAAAAGATTTCTTGCGCTTTAATGAGCCGAATTGCTATGACCTTCATATAAGCCATGGAATTATATGTCTCCAAAATTTCAAAAAAGCAATAATATAAATTTTTGAACACAGTTTTTTTTAGCGATATTAATGTAATTTATGTATTATATTAACTGGACGCATGCAAATAGGTTGGTATGTATATACACACATACCAACCTATTTGCATGCGTCCAGTTAGTTCTGTTGCTATTGGCAATTCTGCTGGTAGCTCGTTCTTTATTTCAGGATAATTTTCACTTCAGTTGCTCTCAATTGAACGCCTTTTTGAGCAATTCTGTCATAATATGTGGCTCTCTTAGCACGTGTAGGTACGCTTTGCGCGGTATGTATGCTAGCACAAATCTTGAAACTATACCCCTTTGCTTACGAGTATACCAATCTTAGAACCTATCAAAGTATTTACAATACTCAAGCTGTCTTCTTAGATTTTCAACAAAAAGTTTCTTTCCAGCTGCTCATCGCCAATTTTTTTTAAAATCGTCCTCTTAAATCAAAATTCATATCAATTTAAACATAAGACTACTCCTTATTTCACAACCAAGTCTGTACCACTTGTCATCATTAAGCAATTCCAAATGCCTTGTAGAGGTTTTTAAGCAGTTTCTCAAGCAACAAGTACTATCATAGCTCAGTTCAATATCAGCTGGTTAAGACCACCTTCAGCAAGAGCAAAGCAATAAACTTCATGATTAATCATCTTTTCCTTTATTCTGTTCCAGAACGGTGTACGCACGACGCGCACCAACATAAAGGACTCCAACTAACGAAGAGAATGGCAAAATGCACACAAAATAGCATACAAAAAAAAAAAAAAAACAAACGAACGTAGTCAACTCTATATATCTGCTCAGTGGTGTGCACTCAGAATACTCCCTCTTAAAACTTCATAACTGCTGGCAGCTTGTTGTCTTTAACGGTGTTGTTCCTAAATAGCGTAGTGTTGTTGTTTTGTGGTGCGCAGTCATATACAAACTTGTACAATTTTGTGTTAAATATTTTTTTGTTGGCGTGTCTTCCCCCCACTTCTTTGTGGTTTATCGAGTTTCCTTATATCTAGATGTGGTGAATATTAAGTATAAAGCTGCATTAAGACTGCCAACAAAGGCATAAGAGTAATGCATGCAGAGCGCGCTCATAAAAAGCAAAATCTTGATGTCGATGAGAGAGAATTTTCGTCGTCGTTGTCGTTCTGGCAAACTACCTTATTCCCCAACAAAACAAGGACAAAAGTGAAGTAGGAACAGTAGGACAAACTTGTTTCGTTTATGTCTTGGAAGCTTTGAAGAGTTTCATAAGATAAACGAAAGCATTTCAGCGGCAAAAACTTAGGAACTCGACGACAAATAACGCGATGATACCTACTTTCGATTTTTTACGGTTTTTTTTTTCCTGTTTTCCTTTATAACTGAACTTCTTCGTGATTTTAGATAAATATAAAACTCTGTTTTCTGGCCAAGCAAATCAAGCCAATGCTGTTGCGCTAGCACGGTTTCATTAGTAAATCTGTTGGTGAACCGAAGAGGTGTACGTATACGCTTTAGGTATAACCTTATTGAGTATTGAGCTAACCGAACTACGTAGGTACATAAGCATAAGTGTACATCGCCACCAATAATAGAACTGAAAGCGGCAAATGTTCCCATTTAGAATTTAAGTAGGACTATTTTGATTTTGGATGACCATTCTTGTTTGTCCATGACCAACGACACGAATGGCATAGTATTACATTGGTATCTCAGAATGTTTGCAGCATTTGAACCTGGTATTCTTTCATCTTGTGCGTCGAGTCGAAATTCGAGACTAGATAGTAGGTAATACTCTCAATGGAATGTAAACGTTGACTGTTGAGCATGTTTAAATTGAATGTAGCTTGGTAACTGCAGGACTCAAAGATGTACCTGTACCTACTCCTACTTGTGATGGAAGGAATTTCCCTTAAATTTGCTCTATATATCAATATGTTTGCTTTGGACGTATGAAGAGCATCAGTCATAGCTACCATGGAAGGGCAGTACAAAATTTGAAAAGATTTTTGGTTCAATGACGAATAAAGAACATACACGTCATTTGCCTTTTAATCATTCAAGTGCTCCTTTTAAGAACTTTTATAAACCTGTTATATCGGACGTCAGTGTGTTGTTGAAGTAAAATGAACAAACAAAAGTATTTTTTTCTTCAAAGATACCTACCTAATATTTACTACCTACTTAAATGGATTTGTGTACCAATTAGGTTTGTACACATGCAAATTCACCAAAAACGCCTACGACTTACAATAGTGGAAATATTGCTATCATCCCAATTAAGTATATATTGTGATTTATGCGATTGCATGGTTGCCACTGGTCTGGAAGTCAGGGAACGGAAATTTGGTCAGGGAATTTTAAAATCGGTCAGGAAAAACTCTAATTGTCAATTTTTTCTTAAATAATAAAATTAAATTATTTGCGGCAGTGACCTCTTACTCAGATTGGTGTCACATCACAAAACAATTTTTACGAATACTCCAAGCCTGCTATTTTGCTGAATCAGAATATTTTGAACTCATATTTTTTACATAAAACAATCTAAGAATTGTGAGTTTTCAATGTTTTGTCTATAAATAGTTCAGTTAAATTTTTGAGAACAAAAATTCATTAGTTCTGGGTGTTGTGGACACATCTCATTATTTTGTGCCACTTACAACTTATATATATGTATGGCTTCTATGGCAGCATAATAGGGCAGGTTCGCATGGCTCTAACGAGACGTTGTACCCTTGTACCCTTGATATCTACATTTTGGTTTGCACAGCCTTCGAGTGGGCTGTGCTCCGCTTAATACTACCCCACAATTTAAAAAAAAAAAAATGTAAATTGGATGCTAGTATACCCACTGACCATAGCACACGTTTTGATTATTTAATAATTAATCACCACGCGACAAAACACGCTAAGTGCTTGAATGAGAGTTTGCTGTATTTTTTATTTTTTTTGGTTTTTCCAATGTCTGTTATACGGCGGTCGTAGAAAAAAATGATTCGTTTCCTTTCGCTTTAATTACGGAGTCAACGGTGTCAGATGTCAATTAAAGTTACACAAATAAAACATCCTATACTGAGTGGTTGCGTTGGTAAGACACAGCTGTTGTACATAAAACGAGTGGGTATATGGGATGGCTTTGGTTTCACGTTTGCGGATATATGGAAACCCGATATGGCAGTAAGGTTAGACGACGAGTCCTAATTTAGAAAAATGTAACCTACGGAAATGACTGCTCCCTACTACGTTATGTATGCTCGGTCTTGCACGCAATCAATCCGCAGGCAACGGACTCGTTATCACGATTTAACCTCCATCAGTGCGTCAATTAATCAACTGTCACACAGATGGAAATAGAATACAGTATACAAAGCAAAAGAAAGAAGGATAGTTTCGATTCAAGAGGACTAAAGACGGTTGGTTTAGTTTATTTATATAGGCGGGAAATAAGAAAACTTTTCATTTTCAAGAAGAAAGGGCGTCAAAGTAAAAGTATTTGCCTGCGCGACGATTAATCAAACCGGAGATGAAGTCTTATTTGTTTAACTGGAGGTTTAGGTATGATTTCATCATAATAAAAACTCGTAATCACGCAATGAATTAACAGCCAGTTTGGATGAGTTCCTTTGACAGCAAGGTCACCAAAAATGAGCGGATAGTATGTTTTTTTCTACTGGATTAATGAAGTATTGTGATGTCATGGCAGATTAGGGACTTTATACTGGAAAGGATCCGGATAATTATTTGCTGTTCATTTCAAACAGAGTTTCCGTTTTACTTATACCTCTATGTTTACTACATGTTGGGAGGTACCCTATTGTCAACAGTTTAGAACGCACGGTGTCAATTCGAAATGGCCATAAACATTTTATCGAATTTAAGAGAAAGCCTTTCTTTTGTTTCTTTCTATTGCATATGTAGGTAAAACGTACGACAAAAAACACTGGAGCAGTGTTATTTCAAAATTTCGCTATTTTTGGCTTTCGGGATTATGTTTTTTGGTAATCTGTCCGAATCACTAAGCAACCATAAACCGCTAGTATTTGCCGGTACAAAAAACCACGCTGTGTAGTAATTTTCGAAACGCTATGCGCTCTTTAAAATTGAAGCTCTACCAAGAACTGTACAGGTGTACATACAATTAGTTACACGTATAGATTATGTCGCCTGTACTCCCTTCTTATCTTATCATTAAATACTGTTACTAATTTGCTCCCCTCTTCCTGTGAAATGGCTATCCATACGAGATACGACTTTCGCAATCACAGAAATCTCCCCTTAACAGACAAAGCCCCCATTGGGGGCAAAATAAATTCTTATTCTAATCTTAATCCATAGTAACGCCCTGAAACTGTGTCATCCCCTTCGTAAACCACATACCCATATTTAGTCCGATGTCCACGACAGAGGCTTTCTTATTTGTTCGCTTGCTAATTATAACCGGATTACATATTTATCCCCAGAAATGTACGCGCACTACAAAGACGACATCAGATACGCCAGATATTAAACTAACCTCTTTCCTTCGGATTACAGCGACGGCACACAGTATGACAGGTGCTTTCTCAATCTTGGGATTGTGAATCTTCCTGCCCCACTACCCTCGCAACTGAAACACCAAATCTGGTGCTTAAGAATGTGCGGACTGAAAAATTGCGACCCTCAGCTAGTAAGAGGGCAAGCGTTGCGAAAAAAAGTACCCTCCCTTCTCAGCTGTGACACGGAATATAGTCTTTCCCCTACTGAAACCGAAGCATGTGCCAGTGAGGTTAACATTTGCCAAAACGAGCAGAAATAATTAGCGCGATACACAAAAAGGCACCTAGAACAAGGACAACGCAGAACAGAGGCATCAGATGAAAAAAAAAAAAGTCTAACTGAAGCATTTAACCCAGAAAAATTAAATTGGATGATTATGCGGAAATTGGCAAAACTGCGAATAAATTAAGGACAAGTTGGAATGGGCAAACGAATGTAAGTCGCTTGGGACACAGCTTTTTGGCTTCAGCGAGCAGTCGACTTTAGGTATAATTAAAACTGCGGCCAACATCTTAAATGGCGGCTATAGAATGGTATGATTAGATAAAAAAGAACGAAATCCGTAAAGTAAATCCGGATGGCTTGTATCCTACTTAGACGCCAGCCTTCGTACTGCTGGGAGTTTCTCAACAAAATGGATTTTAGAAAAATGTGAATAGGTGTCCCCTTTTAATGCCAAAAGAAACGAGATTCGGTGCGGTTCTTCAGGTTCAAGAACCACCCATATAATTGTTAGACGCTTTTATTTAAACGATGGGAACACATTGAAAAGGTTGTGGCACCGTTGAATATATAAAAATAATCTTTAAAAAATCTTCTTCTAATATATAAAAATATCGTGTCACAGTTTTAGTGTTTATACTCTTCCGAAACGGCTCGACCGATTATGATGAAATTTTATATGTATGTATATTCAGTAGGTCTGAGAATAGGTTAATCACAAATTTGTATACCCCTAAGTGTTAGGGAAGGCTCATTAAAAAAAAATCTTTCAAACAAAGTATAAATTACTGTAGCTTTTTATAGTATCAACTCTGCCGGTAAATATGTTTTCCAAGTTATTTTTTATCATTATTTTATTCTATTCTGTACACTCAATTGAAAGGGCAACTTCTCTGTTAGAAATATCGTGAAAGGTATGTTAAATAAAAAAAAAGTGTGTGTTCTTGTGTACATGGGTTATAGAAGTTATACATTTTTGGCGTATGAAAAAAATTTAAAAATCAATCAAAAAGGTATTATTCTTAACAGCGAACAATGCCAACACGTAAACACGCTACAGCCATGCAGAATCTAAGAGCCGAAAGAAACGCAGAACAAATCTGATACATTATTATTGCCAACTTGCCACTCAGTCATTTCGGTATGCCTTCGCCAAATCGAAGTGCATCTGATTTAATAAACACTGACATGAATCGTGAACTTCAAACAATACGATAGAAATGGCAGCGAACATATAATGAATGGAGAACAATGGAACATTTATGACCGCGAGCATAACTCGCAGTTTCGGCAGGACTAGGTGGGTTCTTTCTTTTGGATGCAACTGGCAAAACATTTCTTGTTTCACTAATTCTCGCTGAAATACAATCAAATAATGGCATCGCGTTGGCCGTTGCATCCTCTGGCATTGCGGCAACTGTATTAGATGTAGGCAGAACTGCTCATTCAGTATTTAAGCTACCACTAAATATTCAAAACAACCCAGACGCAGTGTGCAATATAAAAAAAAAAACGTCAATGGCCACAGTGTTGAAACAGTGTAAGATTATCATCTGGGATGGATGCACTATGGCACACAAACAATCGCTTGAGGCGTTGAACAGGACATTGAAAGATATGAAAAATAATGACAAATTATTTTGCGGCACTCTGTTACCTGTTTGTGATTTCAGGTAAACACTTCCCGTCATTCCGCGTGCAACGTACGCTGATAAGATCAAAGCTAGCTTGAAGTCATCTCCACTGTGGCGTAATGTTGAAAAAGGTTCAACTACAAGTAAATATGCGAGTCCAAATGCTTCAAGATCCATCTGCTGAAACATTCTCAAAACAACTGTTAGGTATCGGTGATGGAAAAGTTACTAAGGATGAGACTGAATGCATAAAATTATCGGACGTTTTCTGCACATTCATTGATTCGCAAGATGCTCTCATTAACCTAATATTTCCCGATGTACACACACAATACATTCAAGTGGCTGGCAGAAAGGGAGTTTAGCAGCAAAAAATGTGGACGTCAACGAATTGAATCTCAATATGCTACAGTTATTACCAGGTGACTTGGTGGCATCCGTTGATGCAGTTTGCGATGCCATGAAAGCTGCAAATTTTCCAACAGAGTTTTTAAACTCATTGGATTTACCAGACATACCACCGCGTAAGTTAGTACGCAAAGTTGGATCTCCATTTATTTTGCTGTGCCACCACGGCTGTGCAACGGCACGCGATTAGTCGTTAAAAAATTATTGAACAACATTATCGAAGCCATCGAATGGCAAATTCAGGGGTGAGAGTACATATATTACTTCCACGAATCCCTCTTATACCCACAGATGTGCCAATTCAAATTAAACGCATTCAGTTCTCCATTAGATTGACATTTGCAATGACTATTAACAAGTCGCAAGGCCAAACAATGTCTGTTTGTGGCTTAGATTTGAGCACACCATGTTTTTGACACGGACAAATTATTATACGTGGCATGCTCTCAAGTGGGAAAACCGTCCAGTTTGTTTGTTTTAGCTAAAGATGGAAGGACTGAAAAAAATATTGTACACTCCATTGTACTAAGAGAATAATATTGTTGACTAATATTTTCAGAATTTGTTGTATAATATACTTAAAAAAAAAGTTAGACAATAAATTAAAAAAATAAGTATTTGGTGTGTTGTTATTTTCACATTCCGTCAACGTTCACAGCGCTCCATGCTTCTTTCACCCAAGACGCACACACTTTCAATAAATAAGATATATTTTCACAGCTAGCATTTATATACATTTTTGAATACGTAGACATTTAAGGGCTACGCTGATATTCAGTTGCCGACAGTATGCATTTGTCAACCATAATAGGTGCAACCACTCGGATAAAACCTGGGGCACGCCAATAAATATATACTCACAATTTCCCTCTCAAAATGCTATTAAAATATTTTGTTGAAAAAAAAAACACACACATACACACACATATGTACATAAACCATTCTCTTGTATAAAGTATTTTTTATTAAATTTATTTTTTCATGTTCGGTGTGTTTTTTCACGCGTGCTACACTTGTACAGTCCGCCTGTGACATAAAAGAAAAAATAATTTTAAATGTCTCTTCGCGTCCACTAAAATAAATCAATTTCCATGATAAAGGAAGGAATTTTCAGAACATTTTCTGTGTAGTTTAAGTGCCACTTTTTGATGGAAAATTGAGCAAATTCATGCAAATATTAATAATGCACGATTGTTAATGTCATCCGTAATTACGATACCGTGTGTGGGGGCTTAAGTCAGGCCTACACAAATTCGCATACACCACAGCAGGCGGGGTATGTAGGAATGGAATATGAAATTCCTCATATAAAAGCATAATGTAAAAGAAAATTGTAAAAAAGTGCTTAAACCATTTTAGAGTAGGTAATGGAAAGTTACATACAAAATACATTACTTACGAATACTCTTACTGATTGGTTATTTTTGAGCGATCGGATAGTTTGGGAAGGATTCTTTGTGTAATGTTGTTTTAATATTGGCCCCAAACTCAACATTCAGCATAGGTACATACCAATACGATTTGTGGACTTGTTCTTAGATTTTCTTTTCCATTCGATTTCTTCCAGCAAATTTCGTGGTCCTAGATGACTATTAAACTAATTAAATATAGAGTTTAGATTAGAGCTTAAACGGGCTTTACTGAATTTTTATATATAGGGACCAATGGCAACTGACGTAATGATGTGGTTCCTAGAAATGAAAACAATGACGGCGATAGCGACGAGATTGTAGAACCAAATGTCTTGATAGGTGCGTATACAAGTTCAACACAGTGATACTGAATAGTCTTAGTCTATAGCTCAACGTATCAAAACATAATTTTCGGTGAAGAATTTGATCAAAACCTGATGTAAAACGATGCTTAATCAATATCAATGAAGCATTTTGCTGTAAACTACGAGTAAAGCGTTTAACGGTTAATAGGCAATAGATACATCTCTGAGTTTTTTTGGCTTGATCCAGATGTTGAGAAACAAAGTTGAAAAGCCGGTCTTAGTTGAACAGTAATGCGAAATTAATGGTAAACCGAACATTTTCGATTCTTGCTCTGCTTTGGGGTGGTGGGTGTAAATTGCAAGTATTGTGATGCAGTTTTGTTAGAACTTTCCCTTCATTTTTTCCACGAAGCGTGGTGAGTTTTTCCTTTTTACTGGACCTACTCAAATTCTCTTTTAAGATCCCTCGATACTTTTTTGTATTAGCTATACGGAAAGAAAACCACACTTAATAAGCAATTGCTATAAACATCGCAGTTTTTTAACATCATTATGATAATTTTAACAATTAATTTATCTCTCGGCTGAGATGAATTGTATAAACTAAAAAACAACAAACACGTGGAAAATCTTAGAACTTAGAAATGCCTCCAGCACATCGGTAAGCATATCTTACAAACTTATTTGAAATTCAAATTTGTCAATAAGAGTGCAATCTTTAATGGAATAGTTATAGGTTTGTTTGTAAGCTGAAGGCGAGCGACGCAAGGCAAGCACGGGTCAGCAAGTTCACCATACATATTTTTGCTTGTTTGAGTCGAGGATCTTTGGAAAATGTTTTCGGTACTAGATTTCTTATTCAACAACATAAGCCATTTTCATCCGCATCTGATTACGAAACAAAATAAAAAACATTCAAATCGGTCGAGCCGTTCTCCAGATTTTACCCGACTAGCGCACAGCAATTGATTTTTATATATATATTTAAAGCTAGATAGATTTTCTTATTTCTCTGAACGACCGATCCAATTAGCACGCAGTGAAAGCCAACAATAATTCGATTTTGTAGAATTGCATTTACTCCTGGGTCGCGGGTAATTTATGTAAAGTACGATTTTATTTTGGTATCCAATTATTGTTATTGATATTTTGGAGGAAGACTGAGGAAAAGGCCTTGTCTGTCCACCAAACCATCAACCGCAGCGTAACAGTAATTACCTCGAACCTCCTAGGAAGATGCCATAGAGTATTCGAAATTGTATACCGAGTAGGTTGTCTATTAAGCAAATTTTTGTCCTTTTATATTGCCGAAATGAAGCTTTTATAATGTTGTTTGAGTTTAGCAAGGAAAGTTTTTCATAAGCAAAGTGATTAGGAATTTCAAAAAGTAATAATTTTTGAATATTAGTTATTTTTATTAGGTATGTAAGACAAATCTATAAGGTACGTAAAAATATATTATTGATTGAATAGTATCAGCCTTATTTATTAACCCAGCGTAGAGTCTGCCTAACTTTACGCAACCCTTAAAATGGGGTTACGCAGGAAAACGTGATTTATAAACAAAAAGCCCTTTGCTTTAAGCCTGCGTAACTTTAACCTTTAGAGTACCGATTGGGGGACTTTGGGTCTCCCACGACCACGTTTTTGTCTATATTCCGTTAAATAATAATTGCTTTTGATTCTTTTTATAAGTAGTCAATTTTTTGGCATTCTTAAAAGAAATTCAACTTGATTACACATTTTTGGCAATTTTTTAGTAACAAAATATTAATGACAAAGTAACCTCCACTTCGTAGTTTAAGAAATATTTTTTTTATTACTTAAAAATGGCAAACAGTCTATATGTCCGAGATTTTATTAGTTCTGGAATGGGTATTACTCCCTAGAATTTTTTTTTAAGTTAAAGTCAATATTATTGGAATCTTGCATTTGAAGAAATCTTTATATTGCTAAAGAACGTTATAAACAACTTCCATCACTAGAAGTTTTCGTCTGGATTTTTAGATCGATTCCATTCGTGGACATAATACTGTTCGATTGGTTGAGGTACACATAAAGAATTACTACTAATATGATTATAATATTTATGAGCCATTTCTTTTGGATCAATATTTTTCAAACCAGTAGGCTTCATTGGATTTGTACTATTCACTGAATATTCTTTATTTCGTCCATAAAACTGAACATTTAATCCTTCACATACAAGGCCAATTGGTACATACTCGGAAGTAGCTGTTCCAGTTAATGTTGTACCTGTATCAAATGCAGTTCTGGCGTAATTTTACACGAAACTTCTACAACCTTAGATCCGAATGGTAGACTTTCAAATTCTGCATGACTTAAATAAAAAGGCAAAAAATCAACTGGAATTAGAGCTAATGGAGTTGTAACACATTCAACAAAATCTGGAGCTTGTAATTGAATATTTTCCGTACTATATCCATATGTTATTAAAATACGACTTTTTTTTAAAATAAGCTATACTGCTTGGAGAAGGAGTACTCGGATGTATCCAAGTTAAGATCTTGCTCCCGTATTCGGGCCGCGCGACGATCCACTTTCTGACGTATCCATCGGTACAGCAGCTGTAACTCCAATTAGCAGCTTCAGAAGTACTACCAGTATCAGGAACACCAACAAGCTTTTCAAAGAGCTCAATAGTATCAGGTGATAACTCGCCAAAGTCTTCGCCTGTATCTGGACCTCCAACAGTCGGATCAACGCGGAGTAACTTGGTGGGATCGGGGTCGGATCCGGTATCGGCGGGTCTTTTATTAACTCCACTGGGTCCAGGTTGAATATCTTCAACAGGTATATCCTTGGAAATTTTATTCTCGAATTGAGATTTGAGTTGTCGAAAAAAATGTCCGTTTGGGCCTTTATATTCTTCGTACAATTGTTTAGCTTCTTGTCCTTTTTTAAATGCGTTAAAATTCACGTATTTAGCTTTATATTCTGACCTTTTCCAAATATCTGCGATATGTTTTTCACGTTGAGCAAATACTTCTTGAGAGAACGTTCTTTTCTCTTTACTCATTGTTGGGTAATGTACACCAAATACACTTTCGATACCATATTTAAATCCGATTCCAATAAATCCAGCTAAATCGGCAACACGTCCGGTTTGTTTAAAATCTTAAATAAAACTGCCGATTGCTTCTCTATCCGCTTCTCTTATATCTTCAGAAGAATTTGCCAATTCATATTCTAAATCATGAACATATGCGACAAAATCAGCGGAATTTATTACTTCGTCCTCATTAAATATAAATATTATTACCCGGACCCAGATAATTATATCCTGGTAGCGTATATCCTTTCCTTGGCATTTCAAAAGAGGGATTAAAACAAACTAAAGTGCTAATTTAAAATTGAAGATATATATATAAAAAAAAATATAAAAATTTAATTTTAAATTAGCACATGTAAAATTTATAACACTTTGCCGACGACGACGACGACGACAGAGCTCACAACAACAAGGCGGTACGATCGGCCCGTAGGGCCATGATCATGTAACCATGCCGCTGTTTATCGTGCTTTTTATGAATTTGATGAAAATAAACTTTTCAAATTTCATTTCTTAATGTTTTTCGGCTATAAACAATATTAAAATAAACTTGAATAAAGTTTTTACCTGACTTTAATTGGGGGGACCTATGGTACCCCACTCCGTCCCTTGGGTCTCAAAATTTACTTGGTACTCTAAAGGTTAAACTAAATTTGCGTTTAGAGGTTGCGTAAAGCTTGCATATTTTTCTTTTTTCTTTTATGAAATGTCATTTTGTTTACATTTTTTTCGGGGTAAAACTGAAATTTGAAAACAAAACAATTAAAAATGCCATTCAACTTTGTGAATTTCGTCAACGACATTAATTCCCAAAAATAATTGTGCATCCATCTCCATTGTATCCGTTTCAAATATCTTATAAATACAAAATTAATAATAGATTTCAGTGTTTTCTGTAACAGTTTATCGAAATTCTTACCTATTCAGACACAAAACTCGTTTAATAAAGTAACTAGCGGCAAAATGTTTATAAATCACAATTTCATGAAAACCACGTAGAGGCTGCGTAAATCTTTAAGCGATGTTTAACTAAAGAACATCGTAGAGGCGTCGTAAGGGAATCGAATAAATACGGATGTTTAAGTATAAGCAGAAAACAAATGAAAATATAATAATTAAAAGTTATATTTTCTGACTACTTTCATTTTTTTTTTAAACAATGCAGCTGCTTTTGGCATTGGCAGCTGGCACAAATAACAGTTTGCAGAGTACATAAATCCGAATACTTATACTCTAAGGTCTAAGAGAACGCAAACACATTCACAAAAGCATGTTTCTCTTTAGTAGTGTTTTGGCGACTCTACTTACTTTTGGTATGCCGTATGCAGGGTGTGAACTTCATTGCTAAACAAAATTCGCTTATGAAAATTGGAGTCAACGGCAATCTTGTTTTGGGCCCATTCACCAAATGGACCTCCAGATTAGACTACGTCCGAGCCAGCCGCGGCGGTCATATGCCAGAAATCATATTTAAATTATAATGCCAGAAGATTATCTTTCTAAGAAAGTAAATTTCATGTCAATTTAAAAAAATCATCTTTGTTTTATTCCATTTCAAAATTCTATACCTCAAAAACAAACATCCTTAATTAATAGATAGCAGATAGATAGATAGATGGTCGATCCAAAGATATTTCTATTGAAGATATGCGCTTTGTACTTCAATTGCCTCAAATTTGTTTTTCTTAGAAACTGCTATCACTGGGAATTGGGAGCATGCACCAAGTTTCCTCCAGGTGGATTTTGTGAGCTCAATTTTATTTTGCTGCATGCGAACGCTAGCTTGGACTTATGAAATAGGCACTGCTAAAAATGGAATGCATGAAGCCTTAAACAAAAAATGCTAAACAAAACGAATTCGGCTTTTTTAAAAAAAATATGTGTAAGTACATATATCTATATATCGATATCTATGTATCTATATTTTATATCTATACATTTATAAATATATACATAAAACAAAGTCGGGCTAGTTACACTATTTATTTATAACTCAAAAACGACTGCAACTATTTTGATGATCTCTGATTTCTTGAATTCATCTCCGCCCCGAATAGCAGAATAACTGTCAAAATATCGGAAAGATTCACTTAAAACAAAAAAGAACAAACAATCATGAAAGTATGTATGTATTTATATAATTATTTGCAAAATTTCAAGCAGCTCGGAAGAAGAATTAATATTTTCAACTGCAGCGCTACGTTATTCGCGCAAAAGGCAAAAAGAGATGTGAAGTCCGAGAATACAACCGGCTATGTCAAAAAATATGCTTGTCCTCATTCAATTCTATTGAAATTGTCTCCCATTGTACCAACTTTTTTGTGTATATTAGACATGGGTAATTTCGTACACATTCATTAAATTGTTCCATATCACAATTTCAAAATCCTTTCCAACCTGCCGCGTCAATGAAAATAATATTATGAAATTTTTCACAACAACGCGTTTTAGCCCCCCGTGAATATGACGCGACGTTGAAAACGCTCTCTATGTGACAGGGGATATGTGTTGCAGTATATTACATTACAAACGTCAAACGCGGCGGTGAAACTCTATTTGGCGGAGCCTTAAACTACAAAATACACGTTAGAATTAAAACTCTCGCGCAGAATACACCTCCTTTCTCAATTGCTTTTCTGGACAACCGTGAAGTGAAATCTCAGACAAGGGAGGGAACCCTGGTCAATTATTGTATGTGGAGTACCCACGTGTCGGCAAACCTCCCGCTTTGTACGTGTTCGCGCTGTAACAGAACGAAAACTTGTGGAATTTTTTGAAGTCCAGTGTTTACGTGAACAAGCTTAGAAGCCCTCAAATTCGAGACGAGTGCGAGAATCTGTCGCCCGAAGTTGTCGCCGAAGTGATGAAAACGAGCCCGTATGGCAATCAATTGTAACGGCGCCCATTTGGCCGATATCATCTTCTGGGCTTGACCAATAAAAAGGTTCAAATAAACATAATCAAAAAACTGAATCGAAGTTTCTCATTTAGAAAAAAATTAGCGCCAAACAACAACGGATGACTTATTTTGGCTTAAGTTATTTTATTACCTAATACCTACTACTGTATTTATTATAACTATAGAATAAAATTATTGACCAAATTACATGAAGCAGAATGTATGCACGGAATTATTATATTCATTAAATTCACGAATTTGGGAGTGACGAAGTTCGTTTAGTAATTTTATATTCTGTACTACACAATATAAAAATACAAGAACAATTTTAAGCAGCACACAGGGAAAGTGCATCCTAATTTGTTGACCAACGCAATTCGGAACTAGTATATGTGTATCGTATGCGATGCCTACGAGTGTATTTCCTATAAGTACCTCCAACATATATTACATATACCAATACGTATTCCCTCTACACCTATATAATATTTTAACACTTAGGTTATTCGTACTACTGCGCGTACGACTTTATACAGTCGTGTATCAACAAGCCAGCAAGCCAGCCGAGCCAGCAAGCCAGCCGAGTGTGCCAGTTAAAGTCGTTTTTATTTCGCTCGGAATCTTTTTAGTCGTTCCTCTTTACGTCGATACAATATGCAAACATGCCCAAAAACTCGGTTGGGCAAAGTTAAGAGCCTCGCACATTCTAGTCGGAATTGTTGAGCTCGCATTTGATGCCTCGAATATAATATACAAAAGGTTTGCCGCTAAATGTAAGAATATGTATCCATTTGTAACCATTCTTAAAACGAAGCTCCAAATTATTTGTAATCACCATTTTTTTTTGCTATTGAGATTTCCATTTTACCCAGATTACTCCTAAAAGCGCAACCTTTCCAGATCATGACTGCACATTAACTGAAAAAATCCAACAGCCTTTGACCAGCAAAATAAAAAAACTCATTTTAATTTTACATTCTTCGTTAATCTCATTTTATTTTAATTTGTTGTTATCAATTAAAAACAATTATTTAGTTTAATCTTAGTCTGCTAAACAATCAATTAGTCTAGATTTTATTTTGTTCTTTTTATTTATTTATTGGTTGGCCTGTTCTTCGAGCCGGCCAACGCAATACTGCCGCCCACCATCAGCGAACATTAATTTCTATAGCATTGATTTTATATCTATCTTAGTAATAACATTAGATATTTTGTTTCTCTCTTTTCCCTTTCCATTTATATAATATTGTTCGTAACTTGTTTTAATAAATAATTTTTATAAACTTCAATTTGCATATATGATATACAAACAAACAGGTTTCACACAATTAATCAATTTAGGTACTAGACTTAGTATAGCAATGTTTTTGTTGCATCCTATATATCCAGTTATGCGCAGATATATTTGTATATGATTTAAATTTACACACACTTAACTCCTTTTCCTAAAATGTACACCATCCATTTTAATTTCCTATCACACCCATCCAGTGGTTAATTACCGGACCCATTAACAAACATATTTAGAGACTTTTAATACAAATTTTTAGAGAGAGGACATAGAGGAATTTTCTTTACATTATTTTTCTTTTCCATTAGGTATATATTATAATCGGTCAACCTTACACACACATATCATTATACTTTATTTACTATCATTTATGTTTTAATTACATTAAATATAAAAAAGTACTTACAACTTAAATTTAAAAAAGATATACGATGAAATTGTGTTGTTCATTTTTTTTGTTTATGTTTTATTATTTACTTGTTGTTGTGCTTTGCTCCATTTCTTTTCTAAAACTATTTTAATGATAACAGGATAATAAATTTTACAGAGACAATTCCATTATGGGCTATGTACTTGACATCGTTTTGGAATTTTTCCACCGGATCTTGTGGTGGAATCGCAATGTAATTGCCAGCGTTAACAATAGGAGTAATGCATGGGGTGGTCTGTAGTTGGGGGAAACACCACCATGGTGCATTGCCGCTGGATGTTCGCCTGCAAAAAAAGAGAAAACAATACAATGGAAGAAAACTGTAGGTAGAAACTCAACCACACACATGGCTACAACAAGTTATGACTGTTTTTGAGGTATACAAAGCATTATTTATTTCTAGCAAATTGCATTGTGTACCCTGAGTGGTGCATGTACGTGTGCTATTAAATCGGACACTTTTCTACAGGGATATACACAAGGACGACATAATTGCCTTTGAATTGTGTCCCAAAGGGTTAAGCTATTTATTGAAATATTGTGTATTGCGTTTTATTATTGCTAACATATCATTCAGCTAAGTTACTTTATAAAGTTGCATTATAGAATCCACAATAAATCTTTTCGGTGAAAGCGCAAGGTTGTAAAAATACATCCAGTGGAATTCCCTTTCCTTTAACCATACTTGGTAGAGAGTTTCTTGAGTGCACTTTTACGTTCGATGCAGTAAAACCGGTGGGAAGGAATTTATGAGACGCTGTTTTGTAGGTGGCCTATTAAGCGATAAAAACGAGCCGTACCGGTGGCTGATGACCAAGATGGTTCATGACACTTTGGCAAAGAGGAATACCCTATTCATAAATCGGTTTATATTTTGTTTAAGAAATATGTATTCATCAAAGAGATTATATCCTCCGATATCCTGGCGTTGTGGGAGCATACATAAATTGGAACATCGTAAGTAGGTATATCAAAGTATTTTTTTTTTTTTTTTTTTTCATTTGTGTTTGATCATTTGTTATCACACCACAGTAGAGTAGACACTTTTTCTCCGCCAGAGGCAGCCAGCTCAAATGTCCTTAGCAATTAAAATTGGCATGTCAGGATTCAGGAATGATCACCAATTTACTCTCAATGCATTTCCTTGTAACTATATTCCTTTTCAAAAACAAAAAACTTTGCATTTTATGTTAAAGGTCGATATAATATGAAAAACGAATGAACACTCCAGATCGCAGATCCTACTATCCGTGCCCAGACGATCAATGCAGTTGAAGAAAATCTATCCTAAGGTGGTGATCGCAGTTAAAAAAGGCCAACATTGTTAGAATGTCTTTGTGATGTTTTTTTTTCCCCCAAAACTAATAAGGCTTTTCTCCTCCCGATTTTGTTGAAATCCCGTTCTTTTTCCAAATACCTGCCACTCGAGATATCCTTATTATGAGCATACGATTTTTAAAGCAGAAGTTTTAAAGGATTTTCTCTTTTGTTGTTCTTTGTTTATTTCAAACAAGCTATGGTTCCCGCGACTTCGTCTACGTAGAATTGATACTTATATATTTTGATACATATATTTTTGCATGTTTTTGTTTTGTATGAATACTACCTGACCCGGCCCAAATGTAATGTTATTCGGTCAATTCAAATTCTTTATTCAAAACTTATATTAAATACAATGGCCCTTAGAAGTAGAAAAAAAAAACAAATTCTATTCTTAAGTCCACTTTTGCTAGTGACATTTAAATTTCATAGAAATGGATAGCAGAATAGCTATTGTGACTCAATTTTGTTGTATCACCAGAGGCAAGCTTCAAGTTGTCGTTGATCTTAATGTGTACTAAATAAAAAAAAAATTTTGTGATCTCAGACATAAAGCAAGGGGAAATTCGAAGAAGTAAAAACGCTTGTGATTTGTCTTATTTGACAAGTGGCACTTGTCAGCGTTGCCTCCGATCTAACTATCTAACTAGCGGGGTTTGGTGAGCCGGTGGTTTCAACAATACACACACAGCACGCGCATTAATGGATATTGTGAAGGAAGCGTTTCCTGGTCACGTGATATCCCGTTTTGACGATTTGGCATAGACAGCAAGATCGCCTGATTTAAGCATCCGAGACTTCTTTGTTTGTGGCTACTTGAAGTCGCGGGTATATGCCAACAAGCCTCAGACAATCGCAGCCCTTAAGAAGGATATTCGACGAATGCCAACAGTTACCGCAAATCTTGCGGAAAGCCATGGAAAATGCGATAAAACGGCCAAAAATGTGTATCTACGCTGGCGGCAGCCAATTGGTGGATATCATCTTTTTCACTTAACAGAAAAAACTGTTAAGGTCCAAATAAAGATTTCCATCACTCAAAATCATTTTTTTTATTTAATAAAAAAGTAATTCAAAAACCAAAGAATGTGTTTTAATTGGATTATATATATTAAGAAATTAAATTTAATAACCAAATCTTTATAATAAAGGTGTTATTGTGAATGACCCACTATTTCGGTAGCTGCCACTTTTTAAGCTTTTATTCTTTGACAGTTGATAAGTAGAAACTACGCTATTACTAAAAATGGAACGATACACGCTTCAAAAATGCAATGAAATTATTATAATTCTCTACAAAAATGGTGAAAATCTTGAAGTCACAGTTCGCAAAACTCAAGCATTTTTTGGTCGTCGTGAAGCACCTTGTCGGACCGCAATACAGAAATTGGTGGAAAAATTCGAGCTGTTGGGACAAGTTAGCGATGTGAAGAATAAAACCCGTGCACGTCGCTCAAGAACAACTGAGAATATTGCTGCTGTAGCCCAAAGTGTTGAAGAAAACCCAGGTTTGTCCATTCCTCGTCGTTCTTTGGAATTGGGCATTCCACAAATGTCATTACACCGTATTTTGCGTAAAGACTTGGGTCTTACGGCTTATAAAGTTCAGTTAACACAAGAACTCAAGCCGGCCGATCATCAAGCAACGAAAGCATTGATCTTTTACGGGAAAAGTTTCCGGACCGTGTTATCTCTCGAAGAGGTGATCACAATTGGTCACCGAGATCTTGTGATTTAACTACTTGCGACTTCTTCCTTTGGGGACACGTGATAGATAAGGTCTACGCCAACAGTCCAGCATCGATTCAAGACGTCAAAGATAAAATTCGTGAGGCTATCGAGGACATAGGGCGGCTACTTTGCGATTTGGTTATGGAAAATTTCATGAAAAGGATATGGTCCTGGATGCGTGCTCGTGGTGGCCATTTGGCTGATGTTGTTTTTCATTATTAACGGCATACCTTCCTCTTTATTATGAAATAAACATCCGATCATTTATCTAAAAGAATGGCATTTTTCTTTGAATACCATAATAACACCTCTTTTTGGAAAACCCTTTATAACATAATCTTATAACAAAGCTCTGTGGAAGTGTATTCATTCATAACGCAATTTCTATTTATAGAGTGTTTGTTTTCAATTTCTTCAAATTATGATTTAACTTAATCAACTGCTTGAGTAGTCTTATGTTATGACCTAGCTTATGAATTTCACAGTCTTAGCTGCCGTTTTTGTTAGTTTAAAGAATTCAAATTCGAGGTAATTACAATTAGAAGAAACAGAACAACATGTAGATATTATGAGATTGCAATGGTCTAAGCGAAAATACGTCACATTACGCTTTTAAATTCTATATTGAAGCAGCGGATATAGCTGACAGATCAGGATCACCTAAAGAGTTAGTGGGCGCAATAATTTTATTTGCCTCTAAGCCGTTTGCAGGACCAAATGGATGAGTTATCTCATGCACATTCCTCGTTGTATTGCATGAATATCTTCAGCGAACGTTCGAAGAAAGTGTGCAACTTTAGAGTAAAGACAAACAGTCACTTCTTACATTACAAGCTTGATCTTGATAAAAACAGGCAGCTAGGTACATATAAGCTGCGCTCATCCAACGTAATCATTTGTAAATATGTGGTCTTCAGCTGATCCATATATCTTCTATAATCTCTGGTAAAAATACCTCTTACTCGCCATCCATCTGCTTCAGCCACACGCACAAATATCTGCATTTTTACATCATCTAGACTTGGGGGTCCATACCATATTAATGTAAGTCACAATCCCTCATATTAACTATAAGCAATTTTGTATCTACACAGTTTTTTAAGCGGATTACTTACGCAGCTGTGTATGTACGCTTTGTAGTGTATGTACAATATTTGCAGACATGATCCTTTAGCAAGAGCAGCCTGTGGTCCTCTCATTTGCTTGAATGTTGCCTTTCTATAGCCTGCGACGGCGAAGTCCTTAACACGAATTCATTAATTTTTCACAAAGAACGATTTAACACAGTGCGCTGTGTTCTAAAAAGTAAAAGCTTAGGGCTACCGTTACATGTGAGCGTGAGCATATCAGCAACGCAGCCATTAAAAATAGCACACGAATGTTTTATTCTTCTTCTTTTTTCTGTTCAATGCACACAGTTTCATAGGATATATAGGTAGATATACGAACCAGTATCACAGCCTGTCATAAACTGTAGATGTCAAAGAAAAGGTAGCGAATTATAAATCACCTTCTGTGCGCAGATATGTGTGAGATTACATTTTCCGACACTGCCTGCGAAGATATTGGAATTCAAAATGCGGGCACTCCAGAATCCGGATCAGTCTCTGCACGAGTAGGTGCCGTATCACCGGATTTTAAATTCCATCCATTGTAATGAGAGATTTGACTTTTCGTACACCTTCATTTGCCCATTCCAACATGAGGATTCGAGAGGTAGCTCTCGGGTAACAGGTTGACAAAATGAGATATTGTTATGCACTTTAATTATGCAAAAAAAAAAATAAAATCAAATATTCAGGCGTAAATTTTTGGGCGAATTATGCGATCGAAGTGGGTGGCAATTACTTTAAATTATTTAAATGAAAATCGAATAGTAGAACTGGAGCTCACCCGCATACGGCGTACCCTATAGCTCACGGCTCATCCTTCACCACAGTTTGCAATTGAATTGATTATAATTGTAAGGCGTGAGTGCTTATCAGTGAGTTCCACTGATGCTACTGAGCGAAGAGGGAGAGAGTAATCCCCGAGCAAAAGTTTCCGGCGGCGCGGTGGTGGCATAAAAGGAAGGCAGACAATCGGGTCGGTTGATGCTTTGCCGATACTTTTTGCGCCCTTTCCGTTTTCATGTATAGGAATCAAATTAACCATTTTAGCGGAAAGCCTTTGAGAGATATTTATTGCATTAATTAAGTAAATGAGCTATTTATTTTTTATTTTTATTTTCCAAATGTTTATGCTTTTTCCTATCATGGAGACTCTCCTGTGGTAAGATAAAGGAATCCTCCAAGGCATCAAGGCTGAGAAAGATACTCTCGACACATGGCGCTTGGACGACTTCTAGCGAAGAATCGCTTAATCTGCTGCTCGACACCCACTTACCAGGCAGCTCAAAGAGTATTGCCCACAAGGATCCAAACAGATCAAATTCGCAATCTATCAACCTACAAGGTCTGATTACTAGAGACGAAGTGCTTTGGGCGCTACATAGCTTCAAACCATTCAAATCCTCGGTACCAGACGGCATAATACCAGCCGAGCTACAAAACGCTTCGGTTACCATCTTGCCAGTTCTAATGATAATCCTAAGAGGCTGTTTGGATCTGGTGTATATCCCATTACTGTGGAGAGAAGTTAAAGTGGTTTTCATACCCAAAGCAGGTAAATGCTCTCATGTAAGTCCGAAAGATCTCAGACCGATAAGTCTTTCATCATTTCTCCTAAAAACTTTAGAACGACTGATTGAAATCCATTTACGCCAAAGCATTGACGAAAAACTCCTGTCAACGGCGCAACATGCCTACTCTAAGGGAAAATCTGTAGAAACGGCTGTACACACGCTAACGCGCTCTATTGAGGATTCCCTCCGTCATAAGGAGTATACAATAGTTGCATTCCTAGACATAGAAGGCGCTTTCAACAACGTCGACTCATCTGCGATTGCTGGTGCACTGGCAGCTCTGAACGTGGATGCATCACATGGCGAGCTGATTAATTTGATGCTCAGTAGCCGAATTATCAACTCAAGCCTGGGTGAGATATCTACCAGAAGATCTGTCAGTAGAGGAACCCCACAAGGTGGCGTCCTATCTCCCGTTCTCTGGAATTTGGTGGGGAATGAACTGTTGATATGCCTGGAAGCGGGAGGTCACAATGTGATTGCCTATGCGGACGACGTTGCTATTGCTGTGTCAGGAAAGTACCTTAATACTTTAAAAGAACTCCTACAACACGCTCTCAATGGGCTCATAACTTGGGCGAACAAAGGTGGGTTGGTGGTAAACCCTCACAAAACTGAACTTGTCCTCTTTTCTAGGAAATACAAGATTCCATACATTGACCCTCCATACATAAATGGCACAAGACTGACATTCTCAAATGAAGCTGAATACTTGGGACTCATTTTTGATAGAAAGTTAACCTGGAAGCCTTACATCGAAGAAAGAGTTAAAAAAGCCATTGTGGCACTTTTCTCTTGCAAAAAAGCCATAGGGAACAAATGGGGCTTACAGCCTCATGTCACTCACTGGCTGTACGTCTCTGTCATAAGACCGATACTCACGTATGGCGTGGTTGTTTGGTGGACTGCTTTGGACAAAGCGAACAATCGTGATAAAATAAGCGAAGTCCAAAGAACAGCTTGCTTGTGCATCGGCGGCGCTCTTCGCACTACCCCCTCTTCTGCACTTGACATCCTGTTTCATCTGGCGCCCATTGACATCTTCAGTAGGCAAACGGCAGCTTCCGCAGCCGTACACCTTAAAGCCACTTCACAATGGACCAGCAAAACAACTGTCCATGCTGCTATCCTGAACGATCTTCAGAACCTTCCAGGAAACATCGACTACACCACACCAGATCTTAAGTTGGATAAAAACTTCCAGGTCTCCATTCCCACCAGATTATTCTGGGAGGAGGACGCATTCCTGGGTGATGAATCGATCCACTTCTTCACGGATGGTTCGAAAACTGAGAATGGTGTTGGTGGTGGTGTCTTCTCCGACAGACTAAATCTTAGTCTCTCCTTCCGTCTTCCTGATCACTGCAGCGTTTTTTAGGCGGAAATTATGGCGATAAAAGAAGTCTTATCTTGGCTGAAAGAAAACGTGAAATCTGCTAAAGATATCCGTATTTTCTCGGATAGTCAAGCTGTTATCAAGTGCCTGGAATCAGTCTCTACAAATTCTGCAACAGCCCAAGACTGTCGTTCTTCTCTCATAGAGATGGCGGAGCAGTTCAATATTCACCTCTGTTGGGTGCCGGGGCATAGGGACATCCCAGGTAACTGCAAGGCTGATGAACTCGCCAAACACGGTACCACACTACCTATACTTCCAGTTAAGGATTCGTTAGGTATTCCAGTCGCTACTTGTAAACTCATAATAAAGCAGGATGCTATCGATAGAGCAAATCTTAGATGGACAACCGGCTCGATATGTCTAGCGACAAAACGGATTTGGCCAAAGGTGGATCTAAAACGTTCTAGATACTTGATATCCTTGGATAGGAAGCATATCAGTGCTACAATAGGTGTCATCACAGGACACTGTCTCATAGACAGGCATGCAACAAAGCTTGGCGTATTTGCAAGCGATTTTTGCAGAAGCTCTCTTGACGAGGAGGAAGAAGAAACTATTCTCCATCTCCTCTGTACTTGTCCGGCCCTCTCACAAAGACGAAAACTCCATCTGGGAGCGTTCTACTAATGATCTGAACGATCTAAAAAACACAGACATTCGGAATCTCCTACGCTTCATCAGAAGCTCCAATTGGTTCAACGAGTAGGAAGAATTGTATTTTAGATTCATATGGTATCACAAGGGACCTTACAATGGTCTAAGTTTGTCGGCTAGCCGACAGCCACTTCAACCTAACCTAACCTATGCTTTTTCTTGATTAGAGGGGTTGGATTTTGCTAACCTCATTTTTTGGGCAGGAATCTTAGCATATAGCAATAAGTCTTATTAAGAAAGTAGTTTGACACACGACTTTGGTTAATAAAAGAATTTAATGGTCGACTATGATTGAGGCACAGTCTTGGCATATCGGGGGTCTCGGTCTCAACAAAAAGAGTCAAAATGGTCGAAGCTTATTTGGACTGTCAGACATATAGGCCACCTTGAGGCCAACACTAACTTATACCCCTACATTGTTATAGTTAGGGAACGAATGCAGATATCCAACAAAATGCGAGGAAGTACAGTTATTAAGCTACGTTACAAAAACCTTGGAAAATCAACGTAATGAGCCCAATGGCTCCAAAAGCTCAGTGAGAGCTCTTTAGACAGAAGACAATTGCCAAATGACACAAGCCAACAAACATATACTCGGACCACTATTTGGATATCCACAACTTACGAGGATATGACGTAGTGGGGTAACTATCGCGAGAGACCACCAACAAGTTAGCCGGCGGTCTGCACGACGCGGTGTGTCCATTAATCTCTCCTCTAGCTCATCGCCAGCACTAAGTGCAGACAACCAGTGTAAACATTGCCAGCGTGTAATCACAAGTGCCGGCGCCGATACACAACGAAGCCCCTGGTTCCATGAACAGTGCCAAATAAAATAAAAATCCAAAAACGAGTCCTTTTAAGCAATGCTGCAGATAAGGCCCAGTGCTGCGGAGAGAGCTGCCCTCGAGTTCCGGGCAAAGAAGAAACCAGGGACACCGGATTGAGGGGTGATACTGAAGAGTATGTATGTTCGATAGTTTCACCAGAGGGAAAAACGTTCTGCCGAAGGATATGCACAGCCCAAGCAGACATCAGTAGAGAAGAGTAGGTATTGGAACACAGTTTTAAGTTTACAGTCGGTACTGAGGATTTGTTGACAACCCTTCTGCAGACTGTTAAACGGTGGGGATGACCAACAACCCGATCGAGTTTACCATTCCTGCTCTGACCCCAATTATCCCGGTCCTGCCGTATGCTACAAAAGCATGGATTCGGTCAAAACCGCATGAAAACCTTTGGGTATGTTTTGAGAGAAAAATCCTGCTGCCGATATTCCGTCCACTTTAAATATATCGATTAAGTGTGTAGGAGAAGATTCGACGACCAACTGTATGGGCTATATGCAGCGACGACGCCAAAAATACGATTGCTGAGATGATTGGAGATGCGGGGCGTATGGACTACAACCCACTAGCCCGACGAGTCTTTAAGTCCACCCCTGAGGGATGGCTTAGGAGGAAAGACCTCACTTTAAGCGGCGTGCACATTTGAAGTGCGATCGCACCCAACTAGGTATGCGTTACTAAAAGAAGCTAGCAAGAGCCCAAACTGGCTTCGGGGGCTTGTTCTTTGAGGCAGTGAACCACCCCCGGACTGTAAGCGCCACCAAAATGGAAGATTTTCTTCTAAAAGTAAGATTTATTTGCTTACCATTGGAATTATTTTTTTATTTTTGTAACTGCCTCTCATTCACATAGCCTCCTAGAGTCCTAGGACCTAGAACCTGAGTTTATATTTATTTATTTATTTATTTTTGTAAGCTCTCTCTTTCTATAAAAAGTCTGGTAAATTAATAAAGAGGAAGCACCTATCTGACAGAAAGTGGACCAGTTTGCCAGTAAATGTGTATCAGAGGCTTTGAGAATCTTCCAGCTAATATAAGGCTACAGTCAAGCCCCAATTATTTATAGTCACTCTAGCCTTTATGATTTTCTAAAACGGATATCCTTACAAGTGGCAAGTGCTGCTACTTCTAAAATACACGAAATACGAAATGTACTCATTAAAAGCTGGACAGTAACATATTTGGTACACCACTGCGAAAAGAGCTACGTGGCCCTTATAAGGCCTATCATCGCTTATGGCTGTCCCATGTGGTTCAATATAGCGCCGTCCTATATGGAAAAGATTCGGGTGTTTGAGAGACAATGTCTCAGGGCCTGTCTAGGGTTGTTTAGAACTCCTGAATCTCAGTACATAAAATACTATCTCAACAGGACCCTATACAATGGGGCTCGACTGAACAGGATTGACAATTTCCTTATTAAGGTGATTCGGAGGCACGCCGCAAGGGCGATGGCCAGCGATAATAACCTGATCTCAGGGGCTTACTACCCCAATTTAATGTACCACGAGAGTACGCTTCGGTCTGGCTTTATCCCGCCTGAGGCATTTCTTCATGTAGATATGAAAGGGTTAGTCCAGACAAAAGATGGTGTGCCGGTATTGTACCACAGCCACCGCGGCGCGAGGGATAAGCGGCTCATCCACGACGGGCACGCCGCCAATGCTCAGGAGCTCCTCCGTTTTAGTACCGCAATCGCGAATCGGGACAGGGTCGATACGGTCAAGCAGTTCACCGAATTTTGGTGGCTTGAAGAACAGGTGAGGGTGGATACGCTCTCCCGGGCCGGTGCGCTACTTACGTAGCTTCCTCCTTAGTTTTAAGCTAGATATTAAGTTTGTAGGTTTAGGTTTATAGTAGGGGGTCCTTGGGAGGGGCCGGGCTAGCCAACATGAATAGTGCGAGGCCGTAAGCGTCGTTCGGGTCTCGGTGGCACTGATGAACCCTTGTGGGCGGCTGTCGGGCGCCCGTGGACGCGATCAGGATGGTGACCAATCGATGAGATTGCTCACCACCCTGATTACAGGTAATTTAGGTTAAGTAGCTTAGATAGTTTTAATTAGTTGTAGGAAAAAAAACAATAATAAAGAATTCAAGTTTTCTAAAGTTTCTTTAAAATTAAAAAACAAAACAAATCATAAATATAGATAGATTTAAGGCCGAAAGGCAATAATTTTAAGGATATTGATAAGTTTAGAGCGCTCGCCTGGAGCCAGTAAGCTAGAATAGGTTAAATGTTAGTTTTAAATTAGATTTAATCGTTTTTGTCTAGTATGTATGTTTAAAAAAGAAGTAAATAAAAAATGAATTTTTAAAGTAAAAAGTAAAAAAATGTTTAAAGTAAGAGCTTCTTTTATGCGCACTATGTATAGGTACTTGAGGTTATGAAGTTTTTATATCCCAATGGTAGCAAAAAAGTATCTTCTCGAAAATAAAAGATCTCGACGCAACACCAACTCCTTAATAACTCATGAAGTGAGGTTAATTTTAACCAGGTAGCCCACTTTACGTGTTATACTTTCTTGCAAACCAATGACAGGTAAATATGATTTTATATTACTCCCATAGGTCAAACTTGTGTCCCGCATAAGTTGCACGCGAATAAACAAAGTACACCAACTACTCGCACAAAAATAAATTTCAAAATATACTACCCCAGCAGTTAAGTGCAGTTTCCTCAGCTATGTCAGCAAATCTCTTAGTCCGTTATCCTTTTGGTTTTTCGTTTGCATGGCAAAACTACAGGCTCGGAAATGAATTTATTGAAAGGACGACCAGATATTACCGATATCATACTTTGCACCGTATTCGGAAAATGCAATTTCTCTTATTTCCCTGCTTGGCTGGCGAAGCGTAGTTTCTCCCTTTTGGAAAACGCTAAGCGTCAGCATCTATACGATAGAATGAACTCCACATCTACACCAAAGAACACAGATGGGTTTTCTTTACTTTTTTCACTCCCTTTGCCATTTAACGACAAGCACAAAAAAGTCCGTAGAGCGGAGCTGTGCATTTTCAGCTTTTCATTTTGGATACAGTGTATTTTCCCCTTTTCCTGGTGTCTTATAAGATATCCCCACAACGCTGCACTTACTTTTTGGTTCTCTTTTCATCTGTTGAGATTTATTTTCTTTTCAATACTTGTGTCGCATCTTCCGTTATTTTCAGTTTGTGTAGGTACGGATAGGTACCCTGGCAATATTGTTCACTGTAGTGTAGAATAATCGGTTTGCGATAGATAGGTCCTTGGGATAATAATTCTATTTGTTTGCAACTTGAGATGAAGGCTTTAAGCGAAGCGATATGTTGAACAAATTTTCTGATAGCAGCTCCGTTCTTATGCGAGTGATGTGTATCGACATGACATTTTTCACGAGCATTATCAACAGTGTACCTACATACTTCTTGTGGGATGTATAGGTATCTACAACCAGGTGAAGTTTATTAAGGATAAAGTGGTGGCTTCATTACCTACAACAAAAGGTAACATAATATTGAACCAATTTAAACTTCAAACGAACGTGAACATACAAAGGTTCTATGTATCTAAGAGTCTTGACAAACATCGATTGATGTATTTCTAAGTGACATAATGCGGAGTGTGGAAATTGTTTTGACTTTTACTTGTACATTAATTTATCGGCTTGAAAGAGCCTTAATTATAGTGAAAGCAAGTTTGATAGAAACTTCTTTATCATAGATACCTATACTTCCGAAGGCGCTCCCAGCATTTGTCACTCCTGTAATTTGTTGCTTAAGAGCCACATATCTCAGCCAACGGAAAACAGTTTTCGTAGGCATAGTCTTATGAAGCCTATAACACATTCTCTATTGTCACCCCTTTTCTACCACGGTATCAGGGAGTAGCTCGAAAATTTGTCACTACCAGAGAGCGGACAGCTTTCCCTGTCTCACTTAATACAATGTCTGTACATCTCTTGAGTTTGATTGTAAGTTTGGTATGCAAATTACTCACTCCGACAACATCACACTGGCAACGTGTGCTGTTCCTAAGGGATCATCAATAGTAACACCATCAGTACACAGAAGGAGGATTGCCACCTAAGATAATTGAATACAGTGATAGGTATATAACTTTCCAGCGGCTGCCTACAAGCTCTTTTCCAGAAAAATTCATGAAGACACACATACTTGCTTATTTCTATTCTAGTACTAGCTGACCCATGCTCGCCTTGCTTCGCCAGGGTTCCACTTCTCAAATTTAAAACAAAATAATAAGAGCTATACAAACCCACGCCGGTGCTGTGAGTGGCGTGTAGCAAGAAACAAAGGAACAATGACTTAGTTTTATAATAGAAGGTATTTTTTAATTATGTAGTTTATTGTTAAACTTCTATTATTCCCTCTCAATCTCATTTACATTCCAATTATTACATTTCCCTGTGCCTATCTCTCTCAACCACATGTGCGCCACACTCGCACACTCACTACTCGAACATACTCGAGTTCAAATTAAAAAAGAGGAAAAAAAGACATAAAGCAGAAAAGTTGAAGTTGCACATGCATGCATACGAAAAAATCTTGTATCCAGGATAACGTACTAAGATGATTGTAAAAAAACAGTTTCGTTCGTATCATGCATGCACTTGCACATGAATCACTAATCAAATCAGAATCAATATAGCGCATTTTAAATCACAATTGAGTGTGACTCCCTCTCAATCTCAATTACATTACATACGACATACCTAAAACGTAACCTAACCTATCTCTCTCCCATGCACCACATTCGCTCTACTACTCAACTCATTAATACTCCACAACTCCACTCCAGTCCAGACTCCACACTCCACTCCAGTTTTCCAGTTCAATTTAAAAAAAGTGAGCAAAAAAAAACAACACAAAACACAAAAGGTGAATAAAAAAAAGAGAAATAAAAAGCATACAGCAGAAAAGGTACTGAGAGAGAAACACGTTTTGCCGGGAAAATCCAACGATCTAGCTTCAATCGAACATTTTACTTTTTTGAATTATATAAAATTTATAGTTTACTCCTTATTGATGATTTATATCTTGAAATCTTTGTACATAATTGAACTTTATATTAAAAAAAAAAACTCTATTTCATTCGGATGAGTCATTCCACAGCTAGGAGAATTACAACTTTTGTTAGATATCAGCTTAAATCTCCGCTTCCGGACAGCGGATGATGATTAAACATATCCTATAACCTAATATTGATAATTTCCAATGCAACTGTGAAAACCGGAATCAATTTCGTGCAGTACTTTTTGAGCCTTTTGCGCACAAACTATTCACAGCCGAAAAAAAATTACAGTTTTATTATAGTAAGGATATGTGAGTTCATGAATTGGACTTTACTGCAAGAATTCGGTATTCTCTACTGTGTATTTAATTTTTTTTTTTCTCATTTTAATCAAAACCTCCGCAAAAACCAAACAAATCAATACGAAATACAGAACAATTAAACACCGCGATGCTCATAAAAGCAAGATGATTCGCGGTCGGCCATTAGCAACAACCTTTTTTTTTGGTCACACGAATTCACAGACGGGGGTTGAAATTACAAAAACAACTTTGTAAACAAATGGGTTTTTGGGGGATCGACGTACGAAAGATATCCATCTCTTTTAATCATTCATCTCTGGTTGCCACCAATAATACTATTAACAGTTGCCCATTCCATTCTTGGGGTTCATGACCATTTCTTACTTCAGAGTAAAAGTATCCATCTCCAGCCAGCTTAATATATTTATTTACTTGTTTACTTATAATATTGAACCGTGTTTTAAGAGGAGTATTAACTGAATGTTTAAATCATTTTTTCCATTATAAATTTTTCCACGGATTATGCCTCTCTTCAGATTTTTTACGAAAAATATTAAACGTAAAATTTCTTACATAATTTTGAAGAAATGATAAAAACAGATCGTAAGCCTTAAGCGTTGCTTTCTATATAGATTTCGTCCCAAGTTTCATAACGTAGCTCAATATTAAGTAGGTCGATATTTACCTTTGTTATCACAGGTGAAGATAGATACATGTTTGATAGACTCCTTTTTATTAAAATATTAAACAAAATGCCAGTCATACAATGATCAGTATAATGCGAAGATCAAGGCTAACGCCAGCACATTGATTCACAGATAGTTTTGTGAAACGACCGAATACATGGTCAAGGCGAGTACTTGAAATAGGCATAGTTACTTCGTCAAGGAAAGAATAAAGACAATGATCAGCCATTGTTGCAAGATAAGAGTCAGATAAAGTGGGTACAAGGTTTGCGGCTTTTTCGTTAGTCAAAAACACTTAAAATTCAGTCAAGAAGACTTGTACATTAATAACGTGTAACTTATTAACACAAATAAATTTAAAAGATTCATTTCCTATATTGCAGAATACTTCAAAAACATCCGCTCTCAAAAAATTGGAACAGTTAACTTCATAGTTACCAAAATTTAAGGAATCACGAACGAAATCTAAATCTCACTAACGAATACTAGATCGGGCAAACGCGCTAGCGCTTCCAAGTTGCACGCTATTAAATCAAAATTTTGTCACAAACTACGTATATTTTGATGAAAAACAAAAAAGGAATCATCTCCATTCGAACTACAATACGAATTAACATCATTAATATTTACTATTTTACTAAAGGTTGTGTTGTTGCTTAAAAGATTATCATTAAAATTGAACACAGACATAAAGGAGTGTATTCCAGAAAGAAAGACAACTAGTCTTTCAATGAATCCAAATCAAGAAACGATCTTATAGCAACAACCCTACCTCTTTCAACCTATCTCATCAAAATTGGGGATGTTTTGTAGTTTTTACTATTTTAATTCTTTAAGCTTCCAAAAATAAGGCTCTAGTTTAACTAGTAAAACTATGATTGGTAAAAATATTGTCCTTAGAGCCCGGAACAAACAATGACGAATTTAATTTCTATTTCTTTAGTTTCTGAACAAGAAAAATGTACACAGATGATATATATAATTGCGATTGTTGTTGTAGTCTGCCCCCTACGCACTCTTAACGGTAGCATTTTTGTAAATCTGAGGAAGCCCTATAGCCACCTCCAATGCATTGTTCATTATCGGCTGCGCACATTCTTCTGCATTCGTATTGTTGACCCCAGGTACACCAATAATTTCAACTACGTTCTCATTCTTCTGCTCCCTCCAGTTCAGTTTACTCTCTAGCGATGTTATAGGCTTTTCACACCGAGCTCAAAAGCGAGTTTTGCTGAATATTGCAAAAAATGTGTTTGTTTTGAAAACTCAAATATGTGTGGGAAAACTTCTGTTTTCGATGAAGTTTTTGTGTACATCGCGAAAACCCGGTTTTTGGCTTGGTGTTAAAAGGCTAGTACCGTCAAACCATCGTCGGCCTATTCTGATACATCAGAAGTTTTTGTTGTTTTTATTGTTGAAGTAGAAGCTAGTCGATTGTCTGTTGACACAGTGGCGATCCTTAAAGTAGCGACTGTTTGCTGGTTGCGCTTTGGGCTTTGGTCACTGTTTCGTTATGGTAGCTTCGGCTGCTGCTGCTGTCGATGGCATGGAAACATATTTTTTGCAACAATTTAGGCCCAAGTTATAGCCATACGTAAAACGAAACCGTAAACATTTTCTTTTGATTTTTTTGACGACTTTAATCTAGCGGTTGAAGTCAATCTTGGTCTTTAAATGTTGCTTGTGATTATATCAAATTATAATAAGTTTGTAATAATAAATAAACAAATAATCTTTAAATTTTCTAGAAAACTAATTTTTCCGTACGAAAAACTCTCTCCGATCTACCTTTCAGTTAATTTTACAACAAAAACCCAAATCATTCCACTGAAATATTTCATTTCTTTACTGTTCCATCTGTCAGGAATTCTTTTTCTGCTGGCATCCAATCAGGGGTAGTTGATTTGTTGTAATTGTTTTCGTAGGGACAACATTTTCTGAAGGAATTTTCGCTACGACCGCCTTAATGTAAAAAAACTCATTTTCACACTGTTCCAACTTTTTCGGCTGCATTTTACGTATGGCTGTAACTGGGGCCCTACGACGAAGAGCGGAGCAATTGTCGCAACGATATGGCAAATGGAAAACTGTTGAATCTGCGCCACGCAGGTGTTTTTAGTGATTTTACAATCCATTATTGAAAACTGGCTTTTCAAAAAAACTGAACAATAAGTTTCCATCTCATGAAACTCAAAGTAAACACGTCCGTTCTCCCTCACTGTCGACGAGTGTTGTGTTGGGTTATAAGATCACCACAAAAGACTAGGCCCGGTCTATTTATGGTCTTGGAAGACCATTTTTTTATATTGGTTACTAGGGTTTTCAACATTTGGATCATTCATATCAGAGGCTTTTCGTTCTGTCGGTACAACTTTCTATTTGTGGTGGGGAGGCTTTCACTTTCTCTTCCATGGTTTTGTAGGATCCCTCGTTTAAATATAACAGAAAACACTGGGTCTATCCTCATTTTTCTATTTTTAAGCTGTTTCTGAAAACCTGCTTTTCTAAGACAGTTATCAGGATTTGTCAACGCGCGACCAGAAGCGCATTACCCACCTGACATCCTTTATCCTTACGCATATCTTTCTTTTCTTCAAAAATTACAATTTCATGTGAAATTCCTAAAGACTCTTTAGGCAGGTTTCGAGTCAGGCAATTTAATCGGAACTGACCATCGAAGCTCTGAATTATTGTCAATATTTGGTTACTGCATACACTCGAGTGGATATTAAGAAATTCTTATTAACATTATGCCACCATAGTATAATCAGGAAATTAAATGTTTAGAGTCGGGAAAATATACAAAAAACCCGACTATGGTTAAGTCTTTGTTATCTGTACAACTGTACTATTTAATCTATGTTACTATTCGTCACTGTAGGTCTGTAATTATTGATAGTTCGATTGGAACTGAGCTTGCCTCACGGGTTTTCACTTGAAGAGTGGAGAACCGCCAGCTTGCTCATATTTAAGGGACAAAAAGGCCACACATAAGATAAACAAATATAACTTTATGAACTTTTCCAATGGATACTCATTCTCATTAACACATATTGTTTTGTAGAATGCAGTGCACAAACATCCTCTCGGTCATTTCGTTCTTAAAGCGTGTTCTCTACTCTTACGCTTTCCTTTATGTAGTTTACCTACTGCTAAAAATCTTCGCAATTTTCAACTCAAAAGAAGTGCGGAACCTTCGGTGCGCGAGTGACACTCGCAATTGGCCGGTCTTTTTGACATTATGCGCCACATAGTTTCAACTTGCATTCAGGCAAAACAAAGTTAAATAGTCTCATCCTTTGTAATGACCTGAATTTTATAATAGCTTTTCTCCTTAGCAACGTTGTCCATACGAAATAAAGGCGTTAACTCGGAATGCACCATTCTATCGTTACCCGGATCAGCGCATTCACTCTGCGGTTGCTGTTGCATAGTCTTCAGGGTTTTCTTTGTTTAATTCGTTTTTAATTCACCCTGCTTGCTCACTTATCTTACTTTTCAAGTTAATTACAATGAAACTTGCCCCAAGGACCCATCCAGCCAATTTAGTAAGCTACAAGCGTATAATGAGTAGCACAAAACAAACTTAACTAATTAACGAAAGTAGTTCAGCGATAAATTGATATTTTGCATCACATATACCTACAACCCGTATACATTCGTTGAATAAATCTATGCAGCTAATCAGAGCATATTTTAGATATTCATGACATCGACTATTTGTGTCCTCTAGGCCAACAAAAGGCAGCTTTCTGAATTGCCAATAATATGTGCACAATATAACTCGTCGAAAGACAAGCAGTATCCGTCGCAGATGATTCCCACGCGACTACATCGATGCGATAAAAACTTATTGCGCACAGCAATTCAAATTGGAAGTTAATCGCGCCCTTCTCTCAGTCGAGTTTGTCTATTTGTGTTCCTTATTGTAGTTAGCTATACCTCTAACAGAGATGAACTTGGCAAAAACTCGTACAAACGGAACGATTAAACGAAGCCAGAGGAACTTTTTATGCATTTCTAGGATAGCTGGATTGTAAATGTGATGAGCTAAAGTTCGAAGACATACATATTTTCCTGGTTTTACCTAGATTAATCCAATCCACTTAACCAACAACATCTAGGTACCTAATACACTCGCTGAAGTGGACAAGGTTGAAGCAGAAACTATGCATATACGAATGCAGAAGATTCACATATTAGTTTCATAAGCTCCATTTGAAGGACGAGACAATTTTTGTAGCCGGACATAAAAATGTCATTAGGTTGCTATCCCACACAAAGTGCCATCCCTTTCGGGATGGATCAACCCCAAATCACCATTTTACTTACCATCGACGATATGTACTCGAACTGATGTTGGATTTGCATTTGATGGCGTACACGTATACAGTCCCGAATCCTGTTGGATGGCTTTCTGAACCAGTAACCGGCTGGTTGTAAGGACACCTTTTTCTGTTACTAATGATATTCCACCTCGGGGTGAATCGAAATTTATGACCTGAAACGATACCAAGGAAAAACGTCAAGAGAACACCATAATGAAGGGAAATACAGTCAAAATACGTGGCAGATAGTTAGCAGGGTACTAAAAACGTATATACTGCCTATATTAGGGTCCCATCATCTGCATAGATGTGTGTCAAATGGATCGAGGCAATTCCATGCAGACGTGTGACCTGGCACGGTAGTATAACCTCATATGATATTAGTTTTGTGGGTGCGGATAAAGCAAACAGCTAATTGACTTACTTCACGGTTATGAGACCAAATAACTGTGGGCGGAGGTTCAGGGGCGAACTTTACTATGCACGTTAGGTTTATTGTTGATCCTCTATTGATGTGCAGCTCTGGACCACCAATTACTTCGGTAATGGGCTCTGAAAAACACAGAAATAATACAAATTAATGACACTCTATAACCATGAGTGAGTTGTGTGTATGTTGGAAAGGTTATTTCGATATCAAGAAATTATGCCTGTAACAAATGTGTGGTAATTCATCAGTCGTGAACGAAGGTACTGGGCATGGTTCCACCTTCTATTCGATTTAGAAATTTTGCTCAAGTCAACATTTCTTCAATTATGTTCCAAGAGTTCCTGAAGTAGCTCGAACAAAAACACTTAATAGTAGCTATTTACTGCAGGGTGGTCGATAAATATTAAGCGGGTTTTGTGAAACCTTTAACTCTTTTATTAGAATCACAACTCTTATATCCTTTTCACAACGAGCCGAAAACCGGGTTTTCGCGAAAACACTCGATAGCTTCCCGAGGCATTTTGAACATTTCAGTGTTCAAAACGAGCCGTTTAAAGTTGTTTTCCACTAAAATACCACAAAAACGACTTCCTATCATTTGGTTGTTGTAACAAACACACATTTTGCCATATTCAGCAAATTCAGCAGAATAGCTGATCGAACAAATGTCACAACTCACAACTTAAAATCATTTTCCACAATTAATTGATGGGCTAATATTTTTTTCAAGCGCACTAAATTCAATTTATGTTAATTAGGTAATGCGATCGAAATTTGTAACCGAAAAAGTTTCCACCGAAGTTTAACGACTAGTGTCTCACAGCTGATTGAAACGTTAAACGAAAACTAGTTGGTGATCGGGGTGAACGCATCGACGAATTTTCAACGAATACACGGTTTCGGCTGGGTGTGAAAAGGGTATTAGCCAAAGTCAGGAATTCTAGTCAGGAGTGTAAAAAGGGGCCTCCATTTAATATACTTACATACCTAAAAAAAAAAATAGAGCAGCAAAAACATTTATTAGGCACGAGCACGATAACTTATGAAAAGAACAAATTCCTGGCTTTCAAAAATGCTATACTACATTTTTGTGAGTGTTGCCCTTGTTTGTTCCTTGTTTTCTCATTTTAAGTTTCTTTTTCAAATTACCCCTGCCGCATTAAGATTCACCCATCCCATAGTAAAAAATGCATGCACTAAACATCTCTATTAAAAACCGTTATTTCCCCTGTATTTATAACAAAAAAAAATGTTTTCATCACAAAAACATTTTTTATATTTTTGTATTCTTTCAATAAAAAATAAAATCTTACTTAAACTGACAACGGGCCTATTTAACATTTTTTAAGGTGCAAACAACTTTTGTATACATTAGAAAATAAGTCTATCTGTTGCCGCACCTAAGGTTATTTCTCGTTGTTGTCGTCCGTTCCTAACGAGTGCAAATACATTTTTGTGAAATGTTCTTACAATCAGTCCATACAAACAAATTTTGTACTTTGTAAATCTGGTACTTTGATCAAAATTGCGTCACTCATCTTCATTCGTAACTCTGCGTCATGCTTATTTTCCAATTCTTAGCTTGACTTACTCGACATCAAACAAAATTTTATACAGGGTCCGCCAAATAACTTTTCTTTTTTTTTGAAAATGCTATAAAAAAAACTACTGAATATTTTCTCAAATTTCTTTTTTTATTTGAAAGTACAATCCTTCCGGTTAATAATGGAAAATAATTTCATTCAAATGGCTGCCTCGGCTGGCCGTGCAGTAGCCTACACGATCGGTCCAATTTTTAAGCACATTATCGATTGTGTGCAGCTGTATTTCACCAATGGCTTCACGAATATTAATTTAATTAAAGCGTCAATTGTCTCTGGCTTGTCGGCGTAACACTTTATCTTACGGCACCCCACAAATAATAGTCCAACGGTGTCAAATCGCAGCTCCGAGGTGGCCAAACGACATCAGCTCTGCGGCTGATAATGCGATCTTCAAAAACAGGGCGCAAAATATCGAGTGTAGCTTCGGCACGTAGCGCCGTCCTGTTGAAACCAAATGTTGCCAATATCCTCCTCTTCAATTTTTGTGAACCAAAATTCGTTCAACATGGCCCGATAACGATCGCCATTGACTGTAACGGCCACTCCTTGCTCATTTTCGAGGAAAAATGGCCCAATTATGCCTCTGGACCAAATTCCGCACCAAACATTGACTCGTTTTGGGTATATCGGCTTTTCAATGTATGCGTGCGGGTTTTCTGTGCCCCAAATCGATGAGGATGCCAGTTTCTTTCACTTGTTTCACAAGATAACGAACATACGGACCTGATGGTGCTTCTCTTCTTCCAAATTCCGTACGCAATTTTCGCTCACATTCTGCAACATTACCATGATTTTCAAAGTAATGTCGCAATATTTCCCAGCGTTGTTCAAGCGTATACACAACCATATTCGTTCAGCGGAAGGATAAAACTAATTATCTGTCAAATCAGACATGAGCTAAGTGTTACCATTCGCGAAATAGGCACTAGTTGAAAAAAAAAGTTAGATGGCGGACACTTTAGAACAAGTGGGAACGAAATCTTCTGTTAGCTTCTTGGATTATTTTTGTTTCGTTTCGTTGTTATTTTCTTTGCATTTTTCTGTAGATTGGTGCAAAATGTGATAAATAGATAATTTGAAATATGTATGTATGTGGACGAAAAATTCAATATAACAACGAAAAGGATCTTTGAAAGTTTATAACGTTTTCCTTATTTAATGATAGGTACATGGATCTAGAAATATAAATGATCCTTTCTCCAATGAAGTTTGGAAATTGCCAAAGTTCATAAATTTGGTAGCAACAGAATCCCAGGCCTGGTGTTCTCGGCATCTAGAACTCAAATTGTGCTTTGTGTATATTGAATTAGGTAATGAAATAATTTTCCTGAAGAAACACGCCGACGTTTCTGTGACAATTCATCCACCTCGCTGCTCTCAAATACGTACACGGCCAAAACAATCGCAATTGCATCTTTTTATTCCATTTAATTTCTTGTTTTTCTAGTAGTAAGCGCTTCCAAGTCAGGACTTCACCAATGAATGAAAAAAAAAAAACAACAATTTTTAATTTGTATGACAGTGCCTACAAACGGATCTGCAAATATTTTGTAATCAAACATCTACCAACCGTGTGAACTGCCAATTTTCTACCTGACAATATTGTCAGACAAATTATTTGTAGGCAAACCATCTGCAAATGAAATTGTCAGAGTTTGGGACAAAACCTGACAACCGTGTGAACTGCCAGTTTGGTACTGTAAGGTAGTTCGCTATTGTAAGATCATTTGCAGCTCATTGTCATATCATTTGTAGACCTGACAATATCGGCAGATCTGGCAATCGTCTGAACATAGCGTCAGTATTGCAGAGTGTGTGTCATTTGATAAAAATATTTTTTGTAGAAGCCATTGCAAACACGCATCTATTATTGAGCGAAGACACAAATTATCTAATTACTTGTTGAAATAAACATTCGGGCAGTGTGTCCGACTGACAAATTACAAATAATGACAGGCTACAAATGGCTGGGTTGATACGAATGTCTCGCATAATTTAACACAGTCGGAAGTTACCCTAAATTAAATAAAAGGTATATGACACACTCCCTTTTTTTGGGTAGTTTTTCTCTTCAATTTGTAGGTGTCGCTCTTATAGGATAGTCAAACAACACATTGGTAAAATTATATAATTGAAATTTTAGTCTTTAACTGAAATGAGCGACATTTTACCGAGCTTTTCGTATATAGCAATTATTTCCGCGCCACTTCAACCCGCCAAAGTGAAATTAAAACCACAAAGTCCATTGCAGGAAAACGTAATCGTGCGTCAATGACATTAGTGCGCCCCAGTAATGAACTCTAGCTGGGCAGCCAACTGGACCAGACGCACCCAAAGCACATTTGCAATTTAACAATTTCCCTCATTCACACACATTTCTGTGTGTGCGAAAGAAATGCGCCTTGATTAAATTTATTTATCGCATCATCATGCAACGACCATGATCCAGAACTACCATTCCAAAGTGTATGCTACCACACTCACCGTGCTCTGATACGAATTGCACACGGAGTGAGCTACACTTGCAGTATTATGGTAATATCCAGAGGATAGTTTTCCGGCCCCAACTCAGTCAGTCAGTTTGCGTGCCTGTCTGTCTGTTTATCTGGCAGATGACCCAAATATTTTTTTGGAATTTTTTGTTATAGTAGTAGTAAAATTTGGATACCTACTTTTGCGGTACACTTGTTTCATACTGCGGCGACACAAAATGAAATATGATTCGGGTATCAAAGATCAACGGCTATCCACTTGACCTTAATTAATTTGAAAATTCTCCTTTTCTGTCGCCTTGATTTCTCCAGCTACTAATAATAATTTGTCATTGCGAGGAACGTGGAGCGCTAAATTTGATTCAAAGCAAAGTAAGTGATAAAGGACGGGCATTTTTCGTTGTATAGCATTTTACTCGTTTTTTTTGCGCAGTAAAGGGGCCTTTACAAGGATCATCTCATCAAAAGAGAGGGGGAGAACTCACTCAAGCAGAAATATTTGTGTGCTCTTGGCATAAGATACTATAGGTATAGCACGAAGAGTTTTATAAAGGAATCTTACCTTTTGATTGTGCTGTAACTGACTCGACTCAAATTATTTGAAGGACGTAACTTTAGGGCTGCTATTAAATAGTAGGTTTCCTAGTTTAGCATTTATTTGAAAAAAAAAGACTTGGTGATGTATTTTTGCTGCAAATGAATTTATGTTTCATCCTCATTGGAGTGTAAAGTTTTATTCAAGTTTTTTTTCCTTGTGCTAAATTAAAGTCGTTTTTGTATATTTAATTATTTAGAGATTAGATGATGATAGGTAGATAGATAGTTCTAAACGGTCAGTGAGTTGGGCTACTAGCGTTTTGTACCCTCGTAAAAGTCGAAGCAGTTTCTGGTTTCAGTAGATTTAGCTTAATAAAGTGTTAAACTAAAAAAACGGTTCAGACAGGAAAACCCAGGAACGGAAAGAGCGGACAAAAAGACGGCGAACTCCATTAGATGTAGATATGTGATGTGTGGGCTGTACAAATATAAGGCGACTTTTTAACTTTATAACATTTTACTGAGTTCATTATCGAACTACAAAAGAATGTGATCACATTTCAAATAATAAGAGCGAGACGATGCGGAGGATTATGGAAAACTGATTTGACGACACCGTCAGGTTGAAGACTGCTGATCAGATTTGATGATTAACTCGCTATTTGTTTTTTTTTTTTTTTTTGGAAGCGGCTGCCACAGTTACTTCAGAGTTTATTTCGCTTTTATTGTGCGTGTTCACCACATACAGGTACACAGAAATCGGCCTGGTCAAACAAGTGCGAATCAGTGGCTTAAGCGTATGGGGAGGCTACTAGCAAAAGACAATACTAACTTTGCGGAGACCAGTTCCACTCCGACCGGCCGTAGGACATAATTCAAGAAATAAACACGCAAAAAAATCACCGTTAAAGCTTTTAATTCTGCCAGATGGAATGATATTCTAATAGATTTTGGAAACATCTTTGGCGTGTTACGACAATCCCGACGTAAGGGAAAAGCATAATCACATTAGTATAGCTATTAGAATGAAGTTAATCTCAAGTATTGCGAAAAAGCATTTCCTAAGACGAAGTCCCAAAAATGGACATGTCTCAATGTGTAGTCAAGATTGAAGTATAAATACACCATTCTGCAGAACCATTCTTTAATTTTGAGATTGCTGAATACTCGAAGAAACGAAAATGTTTTGTCAACACCTCTGTTTGCGCCTGGAACTATGCTCATTAAACAAAAAGTATATCCAATTACCCATAATAGTATCCAATCGCATATTTGACTTCCTCAACAAGATAATTCTCCTTCCGTAACAATGAAAATTATACCCTCCATGTGCCAAAACTATTTAACTTAAACAAAATGTTATTTTCTTAAAGTTGAAGGTGAAAGCCCCATCTTAGTAATCGATCGAAAGTCTGCTTTCTTAATAAAATTTCACCATACTGAACCCAAAAATAAGCAATTCTTGTAGTTCCTCTTGGACTATGCTTATAATACTATTGGAAGGGAATGACAAAAGTGCAAGGGGGTTATTGCGTTATTGTAATGCAAAACGAATGTGCTCGTGAAGTGAAAATGTATTTGGATTGGGAACAGAACGTAGACGTTAAAAGGCGCAGACTAGCCACTAAACCACTGTTTATTCCCAAAAAAAGACTACCAAAAGTCACAGTATTCCCTCAAAAAGTATATGCAATGAGTAGTTCCGGGGTTTGATGGCCCAGAAGATGGAGATGGTTAAAGAGGTTCGCATTCTGACGCCAAAGGAAAGTTCCAAGACTTTAATTTTATATCATTAGCTAAGTTGATTCCACCAGAACCCTACTACATACTCAATTAGCTACTGCGCTAAGGCTCATTAATGAATGGGAACAAGAACTTCGTCTAAGACACTAGGAAAATCCTTAGGCTCAGTAAGGATAATATAAGAAAGCTAGTGGGGTTCCTCACAGGCTATTGTGGCTTAAAATACATCCTCAACAAAATGAACCTATGTCCCGATAGTGAGTGTAGAGTCTGTCGAATTTTCTATACGAACCTGCCTAACGTGAAAACGAAAAAAAAAAAAAAAAATATATATATTCTCTTCGTGTGTTCGCACTGGGAAGTTGAAACACAAGGCGACTATAAGTCGACCCACTTGTCGTGTTATTAGTACTGTCCTTTCATCATAATCTCTCCTTGAAACGTGCAGCACACCGGTAGCAGCGACAAGTTTGTCGTTTCCTATAACTTGAATTACTGTCAGCACTTTCAAGGACAATTAAATAAAACAACGCAAACGAATAAGAGAAAACAATTTTGTGTTCAAGGACATAAAAAAAGGACATCAAAAGCAGGGAAATACAAGATGATTATACCCTCGGGACTTTCTCGTTGTTTTAGACGATAGAGCTACAGGTTCTCTACCCTACCCTTTTAAAGGTTTTCCTGGAGAACAAAACTTTATGATTTTCTCCTTATTGTTTGAGAAAAAGAGTTCTCCAACGTTTCTTCTTCGCTTCTATGAGTGACAGGTCTTTTTATTTTATTCTTCGTGTTTTATTTCTATTTCAGAGTTAAAAGTTTAAAAAACAAACTCGAGCGATTCGATTTTAGAGGAAAAATATTATAAGCTTCATAAGAGAGTTTTGAATTATGTTGTAGCTTATTTCATCTGCAATCCTCTTTCAACTTTATCGATATTGGGAATAATTTATTGAAATTTTTTGAAAAGAATATGAAGACGAGATATGAGCTAACCGATTGTTCAGCAAGAGTAAATGAACAACGAACCCTTAGTCACAAATATCTCTCATCTTTATTGGCCTGCTGATAAATAATAAGGATTGGTATGCTGTGCCACTGAGCGGGAGTTCTTGGGTTCGATCCCTGGAAAATTACTTTGAAATTTCTTTCCCAACACTTCTTCTACTAAATTTGTAAACTTTTTGGACTGGACACAAAATTATTAATTCCATTTATATTGACAAAAGTTCCACAGTTCAAAATTCACTGCTACTTCAAGCGAGTTGTGGAACATAGACCTCGTTTAATCTTCTTGTATTCGAAATTCTTTATTTTCGTATCTGTTCAGCTGGTTTTTATATTTATATACTAGTGCTTGACTCTTTTCGCCAATTTGAATTCTAAGTCTATACTAACATTATACATATAATACCACTACACATTTTTTCTTCTGTAATTTAAAGCTGTTTATAAATATGGTATTGATGATCTTCCTGCGCATCTATTTTAAAACAACCTCGACGGAAAAACGCAATAAAAATAATTTCCAAACAACCCGGCTAGACGATACAAATTTGTTGCAGTTTTAACAGTTTTAAAGGGCGACTACAAAGCAAAAACGTCATGCAAGTGTCATCATGTGTCCGCAAGTCTCAGGACCATATATGTGTAGGACCAGACCTCTTGCCCTTCCTGGTTTTTGAGCCATGAGTATATACCGAGGTGTCATTTTATCTCGAAACTAAGTTCCTATACCAATCCTCTCTATAAGGGTACAACACATCGTACGAATGTGTCCTATCCTTCTGTTTTTACAAATCCCTGCATGATTTGATTATAAATATTTGTAAGTCCAGTGATATAAGATGCTTAAACGGTTAGAGTGCACCCGTTAGTATGGTACGAATACAGAACCCAAAACAGCAATGCAGGTTGTTTTTTGTACCCTGGTGAACATATCCATTACATACTCTTTGTTCGTGGCTTTCCAGCAGACAATAAGAGCCCCATATTTAATTTAATGAACCTTACTACCATTAGATATGTATAATTAATACAACATTCAAGGCCTCATGTCCCAGTTCTTACCTGCTGTCCTCATACAAATGAAGAGAGCATAGTGAGCCATGTAGACTCTTTCCTAGTGAAATAGAAGTTAATGGTATCCAAAAGCAGAAAATACACTACCATGTTTGTCCTAATATGTTAATATGTTTCCAGTGTGTCATTGGCTCCCTAAACACTAAAATATCTAGTGTTTTGATGGACAACTGCGAAACGTTTTAAAAGGTTATTATATGGAAATATCAGGGGTTGAAATACCGCATCCGTGATCGAGTAATACGTGACTGAATCTGTTGTTTTTTGCTTGTAAAATCCACAAAATTCATTGACATGGCTCGATCACGAGTGCGGTAATTCGGCCCCAGCATTTGTACAATTTTTGAAGAGCCTTCTCCAACTAAAAAAAGGGCCAATAAAATTTAGCAGGGTCTCAAAAAACTGCCAAATTGCAATTTTAGTCTCACAACCATCACGTTGATTGGAGTGGAATGAACACATTATCTATTCTATCATAACGCACAAACATGCACAAAATGACAGACATGCTCTGTCCAGCGTTACCGATGATCGCCAAAATGATAGAGTCACCAAAAGAAGTGTCCGAGAGATTTATTTTTTGGGCAATCGGAGCTGTTCAATATTGTAAAAAGAGCGAAAAAAAGAAATTGTCTGTTCAGTATTTGCTGAGACTTCCGCGGACAACTTTTTTTAAGTGTTTTCATCTTTAATAAAAATTAGGATTAAGTAAGGCATTTTGTTAATAGAAAATTGAAACAATTGATACCACGCTACTTCATAGATTATTAAGATAAATGTTTTTATAACCAACAGAACCTGTCAAAGGTTTCTTTAGGACATCAATGCCAACAGCGGTTTTTAACCTGTTTTGAAAATCATTATTCCCGCAGCTTTAACCCAATATTAGCCTTACTAAACTTTATATTTAAATCTTCCTAGTTAGGAAAAATGGTTTGAAAAAACAAGCCTAGGTTTGTACGACTAAAACTCAGTGTAGATGTATCTAAATTTTAAATTTCACTTCCAATAATGAAGCTAAGGAGCTCATTCAAACTTCTTATGTGGCCAGTGATTCGGAGCTCTGAAGAAACGAACAATTGACAGATAGTTGGGCAGTAGTTCAGTACTCTGATAAACGAAAAGCGATAAAAACAGGTTAAATTGAAACATGTTAATGGGAGTTGGGTAGCAGCTCAGGACTACAATTTAAAGACCGGTTAAAGAGGAACTTGTTACAAGTGGATGGGTTGTACTTCAGGAGTGCGATAAAATGTGGCGCTGGGACAAAAGTGCCAATTTTTAGTTTTGGGACTTATGTCTCACTTATTTGGGATTTAGCTCACACACCAACGGTGACTTGCGTTCGTTCAGAATTCGATCGACTTTTAGTATGAGTACCTACACTTTATACATACTACCTCAAGTTGATGTATAATCCTACACCATCAATCGAGTAAAGTGTGATCTTATTATGACCACCCAAACAGACCGCATTCAATTACTCGTTGGAATTCTGGAAATTGATTTCATCAGCCTAGAACTCCAGACATGTATACTTCTTTTCTCAAACGGCATTTGCTCTCTGAAAAAGCACGATGGCGTATTTACGGATACCCCTGAAGAAACCTGTCAACTTCTTCTCGATACGCACTTCCCAGATTGCATCCACATAGACAACCCACTCGTACCGAGGAGGCATCAGGATCTCACGGTATCAAAATGGGATTATAGTCTATCCGGAAAAATATTTCAGCGAGACAAGGTGAAATGGGCGATCTCGTCCTTCAGCCCTTTTAAATCACCGGGAACCGATGGCATCTACCCCTGTCTTTTACAACAGGGCGTGGATCTATTGGCGTCTCAACTAATTAGGGTATTCAGATCCAGCCTATCCCTAAGCCATGTACCATTGAGCTGGACTAAGGTCAAGGTGGTTTTCATACCAAAGGCTGGTGGGAAATCCGAACAACTAGCGAAATCATATCGCCCCATCAGCCTTAGCTCCTTCCTCCTAAAAACCATGGAGAAAGTCCTTGATCAATACATAAGGGATCAGTTCCTTACAAGTAACCCACTTCATGCGAGCCAGTTTGCATACCAAGCCGGTAAATCTACCGAAACTGCCATACACAGCCTCACAATGACGATTGAAAAGGCTCTGGCAGCAAAGGAGACGGCTCTCTGTGCCTTCATAGACATCCAGGGAGCGTTTGATAATACCTCCTTTGAGGCCATAGAGAAAGCTATGATAAGGAAAGGCATTGCCCCACTAATCATAAAATGGGTTCTAAATATGTTAGAAAGTAGAATCATTAATCTGGCGTATGGAGGCTCACAAAAGACTGTTAAGGCCACTAGGGGCTGTCCTCAAGGAGGAGTACTTTCTCCTCTATTGTGGACTTTAGTCATAGATGAACTCCTAGACCACCTCACACAATCAGGTTATTTAATACAAGGTTATGCAGATGATGTAGTAATCACTGTTAGAGGCAAGCATGACTCCACGATATCTGAAATCATGCAAAGGGCCTTAAACTTAACCTACAGATGGTGTCAGAACAAAGGATTGACCATAAATCCCTCCAAAACAGTCATGATACCATTCTCAAGAAAGAGAAAACTAGAACTGAAACCGATCAAGCTGAATAACGCAGTGATAGACTTATCAGGAGAGGTTAAATATCTGGGAGTAATTCTAGACAAGACTCTCACCTGGAATTCACACCTTGATCATGTCACAAAGAAGGCGACAAGAGCAATTTATATGTGCCATCGTCTCTATGGCAAAACCTGGGGCTTAAAACCAAAGATGATCTATTGGTCATACAACACGATCATCAAACCAATGATCACCTATGCAGCGATATCATGGTGGCCAAAAACCGAACAAGTAACGGCCCAACAAAAACTAAATAAGGTATATCGCTTAGCATGCGTTGGTATAACGGGGGCAATGAAAACTTGTCCAACCGCAGCCTTAGGGGCAATGCTCAGTCTTTTGCCTTTACATATTTCAGTAAAGAAGGAAGCTGGTCTCAGTGCCCTCAGGCTCCCTGATATATCAAAACTTAAAGCAGGTAACCTCACAGGACACCTTAGGATATTACAAATGCTCCAAGATGATCCTGTGATCAAGGTATCAGACACCATGCTTAGAAGACTTCGCTTCTCCAGGAAATTTAAGATAGTCATATCTGACAGGAGTACCTGGAGAGGAAACCAATTCGTAATACCATCAGGATCACAAATCTGGTACACCGATGGTTCAAAGATGGAAAATGGTGCCACCGGTGCTGGGGTCTATGGGCCTAGGTTCCAAAAAGCTATAGCACTGGGAAAATCACCAGACATCTTTCAAGCGGAGGTACACGCCATAGAGATATGTGTCCGAGAATGCTTACGAAGGAACATGAAAGGTGCCCGCATCTACATCCTCTCAGACAGCCAGGCAGCTCTTAAGGCCTTAAGATCGTATTCGATCAGATCAAAGCTGGTCTGGGAATGTTTCAACCTCCTTGAAGATCTGGCCAAGGACAACATAGTCACCGTTGCTTGGATACCAGGTCATGAGGGATTCGATGGCAATGAACGTGCGGATTGTCTGGCGAGAAGAGGCGCATCACGCCTGCTCACTGGTCCTGAGCCCTACTTCGGGTTGCCTTTGAGTTACGTACAATCAAAATTTAGGAAGTGGGAAGATGATCACCTTGCCGAATACTGGACGGAATCCAAAGGACAGAGGCAGGCAAAAAGATTCATAATCCCAGCTCGTAGTAAAACAAAAAAATTGCTTGAGCTAAGCAAAGATGATCTAAGGATCCTAACAGGTTATCTTACTGGTCATTGGCCACTAAGATACCATCTCAAAAAAATGGGACTTTCCGACGATGACTCCTGTCGACTCTGCGGAGAAGATGAGGAGACAACGGAACATATACTCTGCGAATGCCCTGCTGTGGCAAGGGGCAGAGATATCCACATGCAAGGGGCGTCTTTAAGTCCTGCTAATATAGGAAACATGGAACCAAGAAGGGTATTGAGGTTTATAAAGAGCCTCAACAGCTCCCTGGGTTAAACAACAGGGGCCAACACAATAGATCTCTTCTGGTCGCAGTGTACGGGGCCCAATTCTTACAATACAAATACAATACTTCTTTTCTGCTTCTTTTCTATTCTATGACGATAGCTCTATCGATTTATGAAAAGGTCAACAGCTCAATTGGCAGTGATTAAAAAATGGCTTTCCCCAATTATCCCCAAACCATGAAGCATATTGCATCACCCTATTTAAACAGCAAAAAAGGGCAGGCAGATAGTAGCACCACTCTTCAGCCACACTATCGATCAACCGTTTCACCACTTAGGCTTCATATCCTTAATCAGAATAAAAAGTGCACTTGTATGCTTTGCCCAACGTGCTTGAAAGAGCAAGATTGATGGATAAAATCGATAAAATCAAATGAAAAACTGTGCAATACACGATAAAATAATATAGCGAAAAAGAAAGTAGGTAGTATATCTAATCTACGTACGACTGATATGTTGTAGGGTTCATTCATTCTCCTTTGTTTCAAATGGTTTTTTGGTTTGTTGATTTTGTTTAAAAAAAAAATCTATTTATGGGAAGGTCTCTTCTACGCCCCTATTTTTAAAGCACTTTATAGTAAAGCTTTCAACAATTTAATTAATAGTCAGTTATCAGAGAGTGAGGAAAAACCAAAAAAGAGTAGTTATTCTTGTGGTTTTGTTTGGGAAGGATGGAAAATTCAATTTAACCACTGCGAACTTTTCTATTTTGCCCATCAGAAGGTTGAATTTAAATATATCCTTTATCTTCCCTTTCCATAGTCGGGGCATTGGTTAAATAATTCTTTGGGAGAAGATAAAAATACTGATGTTACAAAAAAAGGGTTTAATGCATATGTGAAGTGCGGAAAAAGAAAAGAAAAAAAGATGCGGGTATACCGGAAAGGAAAATACTTCAGTAGAAAATCCGTATGGTTTTCTATATTTACAGGGATTACGGTCAACACCTTATGGAGCGGGTAGCCCCGCGGTGGTGCCCTTTTTTGTTCGAACTTAGTAAAAGTTTATATTTTTTCTGTAAAACGATCCTTCCTTCTGTGTTCCTGTTCAGTGAGCTATGTGGATACACTTCTCAAAGTCCGTATGAATAAGCGTAAAATTCTTGCGGGCATTCTCTGTCACACGCTGATGAATTCTTCTGATTTTTTTTTTTTTTTTGTAGAGTCCTATCGCCGCCGGAATGTAACCATAATAACGGTTGCGATGGTCTAATATGGGCTTTAAAGCAAATGGGTTACATGTGTTGTAAATTCCGGAAAGACGACAACTCCACTCGACCCATATTATATGGAGGAGTAGTGGGATATCGTATAAATAAGTATTGATTCTGTTCCTTTTTAATGGCTATGGATATTTTTAAATGTTAAGTGGAAACAGCTACAGATTGACCATGACATTTTCAATAAACTGGTTAATGTGCTATTATTAAAGGAGGCAGTTATACTTTTTTTATTTGTATATGTATGTATTCGTTAAATTTCTCAGGCATGAAAAAAGTACAGAGGGAATGATGTAAAGCTGAGCTATAACGCGTCAATGAGCTCTTATGCGTAACTATTGTTATTGGTAGTGTGAAAGCTTTTTTTTTGTTTTTAAGGGCAAGTGTTTTTTTTTGTCGTTAACCTGGGCTTTCAGGACAGGTTTTTTTATAATTCACTTTGTGACCATGGCGAATGCGGATGCATAGAAATATCACGATTCGAAGGGTTAATGGAAGGGATAGAGAAGAGGAATTTGTGCGCACTCTGGGTTTGTAATGAGAAAGAAAAAAATGTAGGTGAGGCAATGTATTTCCTGCACCAGGATTTAAATTATATCAATATGAAATAACAATGGAGTTTTTTACAAGGCACATAGGCCAAGTTCTGGTTAGAGAGTGAAAGCGCCTTCTGTACTATTTTGAGATTATAAAAGACTTTTGATTACAAAAGAAAGTTTAGTAGGAGATTCTGTTTTCTGATCTGTTAGGGCATGTTTTTATTTTTGACTGGAATATTTTAGTAACGCTGGTTTAAGGTGTCTTAGATATTAAGTAGGGTTCGTGATGGACCGAGCAATATAAGTGAATACATTTCAGGGATTTGTTTTTGAATTTGCATTAGTAGTTATAAATTTAATACGCCGATGGACTTGTGTGGGGTGCGAATGAGGTGGGAGTTTCTGATTTTGTAAGCTCCAAGTGGTTGGAATAATTCTAAGATGCATGTTTAATATGGTTGGACAAAAGTATAAGGAGGAAATATTTGCTTAAAAGAAGATTTTCGTAGCTGTAATTTAATTTTTATTCGCAATGCGGTATTGGGTTTTACAAAAGTATACGAAGATTTCTTAGGCAAAAACTGAGTATGCAGTCGTAGTTACCTCACCTAAATAAGCTCAAATATCAATCTTAGTTGAAATCTTAAGAGCCAAATTCGAACAAATCATACTGCTACGAACTTTTTTCATGGGAAATTAAATTTATATTAAGGTTATCTTGCAAAAAAAAAAAAAAACAGCCCCTAACTGTAAGCCCCCAAAATCGAAATCCGAAGTTTGAACGGAATCCGGGCAGCCGCTAAGGATGTAGGCCTCGGGAGCATACAGACAGATGGACAGACAGAATTTTGCGACCCACTTCCTCTATCGTCGTAATGTCAAAATTGTTTAACATCTCGAGTTCGAAATTTTGTACGAAAGCAATATTTTTCGCCTAATACGTACGATCCGTTCTCGAGTTATGGTCGGCCTCACGGATGCAACTTTGTTTTGTACAGGGTCCGCTAAATAACTTTTTTTTTTTGAAAATGCTATAAAAAAAAACTACTAAAAATTTTCTCAAATTTCTTTTTTTATTTGAAAGTACAATCCTTCCGGTTAATAATGGAAAATAATTTCATTCAAATGGCTGCCTCGGCTGGCCATGCAGTAGCCTACATGATCGGTCCAATTTTTAAGCACATTATCGATTGTGTGCACCTGTATTTCTCCAATGGCTTCACGAATATTGTCCTTTAAAGCGTCAATTGTCTCTGGCTTGTCGGCGTAGCACTTATCTTTTACGGCACCCCACAAATAATAGTCCAACGGTGTCAAATCGCAGCTCCGAGGTGGCCAAACGACATCAGCTCTGCGGCTGATAATGCGATCTTCAAAAACAGGGCGTAAAACATCGAGTGTAGCTTCGGTGGCACGTAGCGCCGTCCTGTTGAAACCAAATGTTGGCAATATCCTCCTCTTCAATTTTTGTGAACAAAAATTCGTTCAACATGGCCCGATAACGATCGCCATTGACTGTAACGGCCACTCCTTGCTCATTTTTGAAGAAAAATGGCACAGTTATGCTTCTGGACCAAATTCCGCACTAAACAGTGACTCGTTTTGGATATACCGCTTTTTCAATGTATGCGTGCGGGTTTTCTGTGCCCCAAATCGATGAGGATGCCAGTTTCTTTCACTTTTTTCACAAGATAACGAACATACGGAGCTGACGGTGCTTCTCTTCTTCCAAATTCCGTACGCAATTTTCGCACACATTCTGCAACATTACCATGATTTTCAAAGTAATGTCGCAATATTTCCCAGCGTTGTTCAAGCGTATACACAACCATTAAGCACTAGTTGAAAAAAAATAGTTAGATGGCCGACCCTTTTTATTAAGATATATGTTTTTTACACCACACCGCCTGATGTAATATAATTTTGAGTAAACTGCCTTCAGAAGGTTCCAATAGACAATCATTCATCACATGTGCACTTTTACCCTAGACTAGATTAGATTAGATTAGATTGATTGGGGGAGTTGGAAGCAAGTTGCCATATCACTGCGGTCACAAGTGGGGCTATTGTGATTTCCTCCATTTCGAGCTCGCTCGTCATATCGGACCTGGCAATGAATCCTAGTAGATCTTTGAGTGGGCTGTCAGATATGTCCTCTGCCTCAAGGTAAGGTTTTCCTAGATGGTGTTGACGTAGCCTGATTAGACATTCACAGTGACACACTATTTGTCCTGCTGATTATTCGTCCTCTTTGCATAGTCTGCAAGTGTTATTGGCGTTATTCCCATAGTCATGGGGAGTTTTTTGACTTTACAATGACCAGTGAGAAACCCTGTGACTATACGAATCTCACTCCTGTGAGGGAGATAATTGGCATGTACATTTTGATTGGCCTTGATCTTCAGCCAGGTTTTAATTTACTATTTAGCAGTGCTTAAGAGTAATCCACAGAATGGTCTTGGCATCATGAATTTCGATGCCGATCCTTTTTCTGCTAGTACGTCTGCTATGTCATTGCCCACGTGTCTACTATGTACTCCGTTTTGTGTTGGCTAGCGATGTAAGCAATTGTAAGCAATCCCATACTAGTTTTGATGTTATTTCATAGCTATTAATGGCTGGAAGTGCAGCTTTGCTATCAGTGAGAATAGTTTTTCTTGTTTTTTTTTTTACATTTTCTCTGAGACATAGTTCTATAGCTAAGATGGTATGGCATGTGATAAGGTATGTCCAAACCAGCGATATATTTAAGTAAATGTTTCATAAACATTTATTTAACAAAAAAAAAAAAAAATGATTATGAAATGTTTCGCAGTTCGTTAATAATTTGTTTCAGAGGTGTGTTTTTGTTCTTTTAACATAAAATACAAATGTCCAGAAAATCTTGGAATAATAAAAAATCGAAACTAGCTACCTGCATAAATTTGAATTGTTTTCGAACCTAGTTATAGGGAAACACGCTTCTTTTTTATCACAGAAAAATCGAATTCTAACTTCTTTTTGTTCTTCTGGAATTTCGTGCCTAAACTGCTGTCATTTACTTTGTCTAAGAATTCCAATCTGAGCGGACCAGAGGTGCAAACTGCATTAAGATTTCCATTATATTTCGAACTGATTGTAGGAAAACTCATTTTCTTTTAGAAACAAAACACACCATATAACGGAAGCCGTGTTGTTGTTTTCGAGCCTCTGGTCGTGAATTTCCGACAGTAAAAAGTATTTCATAAACGCTTAATTAATACTTAATTGGCGTATACACCGGCAAAAACAGAAATGTTTCACAAATGTTTATGAAATGTTTCTGAAGCAAATCGAGAACATTTCATAAATGTTTAAAATAATCATTCGCTCGCATGAATACACCGAAATACCTAAATACAGCAGCAAAATATTGTTTATTTGTTGCATTTTTTAACACAGAATTTTAAATTACTTTTCTTAAAAACAATATCCAAAAATAAAAATTATTAATTTGATTCATATGGTAACACCCACCACAAGCAAATGAAATGTCATGTCAATTGTCATCATATTGTGACGTCACGTTGTACAGAAAGTTTGTAATATGGCTGGTGGCAATATGAAGTTTGTAATGCTCATACATTACCCCTTGTGTTTTGAAAGCAACTGTTGCCACAACTCGAAAATAAAATTTTTCTATGATTCGTATTGTTTTATTTTCATGATCTGATTCGGATCAGATCACGCTGATAATAAAATACGGCTTATGAACCATACATGAGAATCGTTTATTCTGTTCCCATTTCCAGCCGATTTTTGTTTATTTGGGCATGTTCGGAGTTGTCAAAAGCTCCTTCGATGTCAAGGAAGCAGCCCACAGCAACTTCTTTGCTCTTGAGGGAGTTCTCGATTCTGATGGTAAGTTCCCGAAGAGTTGTCGATTTGTCTGGTTGATAAACAAAGTGGTTTTTATTTAGTGGTTTCCTGTGTAGTGGACCATCCCTTACATGTCTATCAATAATTTTTTTTTAATAACATCAGTTGGTCTACGACCTGCCTCCGGTATAAGCTTGGCCGTTACCTCTATCCATCTTTTTGGTATGGTATGAAACCCCATGCATATCTTACTCTTAGTATATTGATGAGAAGCGGGGTTTTGTGAATTGCTGGAAATATTCCATCTTCACGATGGGCTTTAAATGGATCAAATGAATTATCCCAGACAAGCATTAAAAAATTGCACTAACATTTCAGAAACATAAAGTTGTCCTACATTACACATTACACACCGCCTAAGGTAATAAACGTTACATTGGCTAAGGTGCCTTCAGAAGGTTCGAATAGACTAGCCTTTACGAGTGGCGTGTGCACTTTTACCCCAGCCTTGAACTGCAAGCATTAGAAACTTTTTTATAGTTACAACGTAATTTGTGTTTTTCTGAGGATCATATCTGAGACTTCTCGCTCAATAGTCCAGCGCGCTACCCACTGAGCCAATGCGAAACACTATAAGCTACTATTTTAAACTCCTATTACTAAAACCATGTCAGTTGATGTATATAATGTAGGTTTATTCTGATTCTGCATAGCAATGTAATTATCCCTCCAACAAAACTCAAACAAATCACCACACAAATCCACAACTTAAATCGCAACAGTAACCATATAAATCAAAACTAATAAAACCAATTATCGAATGCCATTGCTGGAAAAACATTATTTTCATCTGGTATCGGCATTCAAAAGGCTATCATTGCTTACACACAATAATTATGAGCCAGTAAGTACACCTGCATTACACTTTCCATGGGGCAAAAGCCATAAATTATCAATTCCGAACACACGTAACGGCAGTAATTTCGATTCAAGTAAACTGAAATAAATAACAAAGACTTTTGATTGGTATCTACATGTCAGACTTCATTGAAATCACATGCCATACAAAATACGTACACATTGTAAGTGAATTTACAACCCTCGATTATCACATCAGAGCATATTGAAAGATAGAGCGGGAATAGCTCCCACCGAACTCAATAGAAAATGTAGCAAAATGTCGAGCAAATTGGCAGCCGATCCAAATCACTGAACTTTATATAAATAAACTGACCTTTTTTTTTTTTGGTTGGCCGTTGGGTCGTTGGCATGGTACCAGCTACACCTTTGGCTATGGCGTGACAGACGAGATAAGCAGTGGCATAGCCGCCACCAGTAAGTGACTTCTTATTTATTACTTCAAATTCAAAGAATATTTTAGCCCACATCTGGATAGGGACACTTAAATAACGTTCTTATCGATGATGCTTTATTTAAATGTAGAAAAAAAGTTAACCCCACTTCAACACGTCACTGGAAAAACAACCAACCCATCGGATCAAGATAAGAAACCGGATAAGGAACAAGTGGAGCTGAAATAGCAAAAAGGGGGTGTTGGGGGGCGAATGGAAACCGCATTGAACCTTATAAGCAACATCATTGAAGCCGATTCTCTTATGCCTACCACCAATGATGTTCGTGAAGTATAAATAAAGCATTATCCTTCTATTCCTTACCATGGTAAGCACGCACAAATATTCGTACATTGTATATCAGTGCGTGGTTTGGTAAACAATTTCTGTACGCGAGTCAAATCCACATTCCAACAGCGAAATGGCGATCAAAGTGCACAGTGGGGGTATGCATGGGATCAGGGTTCGCAGGAAATTGTTTAAGTGAAGCCAATTGACATCACACGCATCAATATGCTAGAAGGGTCTGACTTTACTATTTACACTTTGAAGCTTGGGGAATGGAACTATGTTGGAAAACAAGTTGTCGTTCAAGTGTTTACCAAGGAGGAAAATATTCAGTATATTTTTCAAAAAATGCAGCATGCTGTATTCGACACTTGTATGATAAATTAGCAAATTTACTGAATATTTTGACACATAGAAATAGGAAGTAAAGCGAAGAAAACTGCCACACTTACGGAAATCTAATAAACTAAAAAATTCTGGGTTTTTTAAATGGTACATCCACATCTCTGTGGACGCAGTTGGTTAGTGATGAGTGTGCTAGACCTCTGAGACAGGTGTAGAAATCGTATTCGATCCTCGGGTAGTCATAAATGTTCCAATTTTTGGAACACACAAATGATATGAGATAAATGCAAACAAATAAGCATAAATTAATTTGTGTACCCGATCAGACGATTCGGGTTTATACGCAAATTCGATTTGTATAATGCTATTCACAAAGGATACTCAAATCGATTGTGTATCCCATTTGTTGCTTTCAAATGTGTGATTCAGACGGTTTGCGTAGGTACATACATTTTTGCGTACACACGAACCGTCTCAAGTTTAGTATTAAACATTTTTAAAAGGGAGGGTCGATTTTCAACGACTAGTATTTATTAAATGAGGTTGTACAATGTACAAGCGTGCACTACTTTCTCATATCGCAACTAACTCGGAAACACAAGACTAAACGTCAAGAAGCACATTTTTGTAGAAGGTATAGTAACCATAGCTTAGAATTAAATTTCAAAGAAGTGCCCTAGATGAAGCGACAGTGATTTATGAAAAAAATGCCCGCTTTGATGCTTAGAAATTTGTGAATTTTTGTAAGCCTTTTTAAGGTCCATGGTATTTTTTAGTTATCTACTTTTTTTTTCAAGTTTCATAAAAGGGAAGAATCACGGTTGCCAACACGGTACAATTGGGACAAAGTCCTTGCATTTCCCAAAGATAGTTCTTTGCTTGCCCTTTGTCCTTCCCGCCGATTTCTCAGTCCCAAAGTTTATTTATAAAACAGAAAATTAATTCAACAAAAAACTAAGAAAAAATAGGGTAACATTTAGAACGCATACAATTAACCTTGGCTATGCCAGAAAATATTTTCTAGGTTATTCTTAGGTAGAACATTTTGAGGTGCACTAAAAAACGATTTGGATTTGCAATTTTTTTTTTTCTTGTTAACAAAAAATATAGTTTTTAAACCAAATAATGTGTGGAAAATTAAATCCTTGTCTCAGTATTGATTCTTCCGTTCCATTCTTTCGGTATATTTGTGCGAAGTTATGTTTAAAGTTGACAACCACGGAAAGAATACATATTTTCACATCCTATTATTAGCGGCACCCCCGTAATGCATATTGGGCACATTCCTGCATGTTTACTTGGAGTTAGATTTTGAGTTTCGAGTTGGTTTACTATATATTTATTTTCCCAAAAATGTTTGTTGTTACTAATAATTCTCGAAAAAGCATAAAAAAAAATATTGAAAAAATATTAAGCTTCTTCCGACAATACAGTAAAATGTTTGCGCTAGATAATGAAGCCTCCATCCGATTAGGCCCCCCAGTGCAATATCGACCCCTCTGTGTTTTCCCAGACGGATGATAAGAGACGCGATAAAAATAATACCATATGCACACCAACATAAATTCCTCCACAAGAAGGATATTTATCAATAAAATTCATTCGAATTTATCATACAAATACGAATACAAACAGATTGATGCTACACCCTGGAAGCACGGAGTTTTATTGTTACCTACCACAGCAAAGACAACCGATACACATTCATAGCAGATGTGGGTTAAGTCATCCGAGCCGGTGAGTTATACGTAATATTTTCTAACGATAATGGAAAGATTGCCGCGAGATATTCACATGTCATGAGGACATATATTCAAGCAGACATTACCCTTTGGTGGATGCTTAGCTCCAAGGATAACCAAGTCGATCCATTATCCATACATCAATTCTAACAATATGTATATGTACATCACACATCTGAGTCCGTTTCGGAATCGAACGTTTCCCCGTGGTCCTTTTATCAAAGGCCAAATATTCCGACTTATGTAATACAAAGGGATTTCATTCGGAAATTTATTTATCCCCACGCAGAAGCATGCGCAACCGATTCCAATGGGTAGTTTATAAGGAATTCAGGAGCCTGCAATAGGGTAGCATTAATCATCTCCGCAATGCAAACGTGCCGCACATAATATGTCCGAAGTTTCGTTTTATGGTAGTTTGAGCTTCACTTCACAGCAAGACACAGGGCATACAATAAAAAATCTAATCGAATAGTTATAATAATAAATTAATCTTTGACTGGGGAGTATATTTCTCAATGCGGCTATAGGGCTTCTCTGTTTCGGCGTGTGTTTGTGTCTAATCCAAAAGGCATCGATAGCAGCAAAGTTTGTCGATTTCCGTATAAACATATATCACTTTTCCGTCTGTGGATGCTCTTGAGTTAAAGCGACTTAATTGTCCTTTGGAGATTTCTCATGGTGAAGATAAAATATTCCCCTACCGCTCGTATTCAAAACCGATTATGATTTATTGATGGTACTTCTCAAACTTATTTCGAACTGTGGCGGTAGTAGTGTATCCCATAGTAGTGGTAGACGGCTGTGAACTTAACAGAGATGTAGGTACTTTCGGGTGGATCTGAAGAAATGGTTTGAACTTTGAACTGTGCACAACTGAAACAATAAATCACGGAGGCAATTAAAAGGAGACAGGAGTTACGCAACCTAGCATAACAGGTGAAGAAAGGTATTTTAACTTGTCTTAAAGGTAAGAAATAGTTCTATGTGCAGACAACGTTTGGCATTTTACTTTGAGACATACTTGGCAATTTATGGAGAAAGCTAACATAACTTGTCTTGGCAAAAACATTCGCACCCAAAGGCTCTCTCATTGATTTAAGAATGTACATAAAAGTAATCGCTTACAAAGGGTGTATCATTCACGTATGATTTGAATTTGTCACCGCTTTTGCGGTGAAGTGCTGTCAACGCAAAAAAAAAAGACAAGTCTGCGTGAAAATTGACAGATAACAGTTCTTCGTTTCTTACTTAGGTGGCACTACAGTTCGGGTGAACCACTAACAAGCCCCTCCAATTAGCCCGGTCTTTAGCTAGCTGCCTCCAGTTGCACACTCCACGTCTGTTCTGGTCCACTTCTACCTGTGTGTGGGGCTTTCCTCTACTGATGCGTTGTCCCTCTGAGGTTGCAATTGTGAACTTTTCGAGCTGGAGCACTGTTTTACATTCACTCTACATGTCCTACCCAACTTAGACGACAGACGCTTAATTGTTCGAAAAATTCAATGTCGCTATACAGCTCGTATAGTTCATCGTTGAATCTGTTCCTCCAAGGCCCGTCAACGCACTAATACAAAGATTCCTTTGTTGTACGGGATGACAGTTCAGGAGTTTTTAAAATTGAGCGTCACATGAAAAATAAACCGTTGCATTGTTCAGTAAGGCACAGTGACTTAGTGGTTAGTGTGTTGGTTTTTTCCACTGCTCCACCTCTCGCAAACGTCTGACAAACATCCGAGAGTATAACTGTCTTGAAAGAGCTTCTCAATTAGCCGTTTGGAATCGGCATAAAGTTGTAGATCCCTTCCATTCGTTATAAAAATTAAAAACTCACAAAAAACGAATGGTTGTGAGAAGCTAGGCCTAGGGTCCCTAAAGACATATTGCGCCAACTATTGCTCAGAAATATTTGGGAATTTTGAAAGGCATGGCGTCTATATTGTTCGCTATTTTTGCACCCCATCCGCGATGAGGCCAATGTTCATCTCAATGGCCTAACATCAAAATCGAGTTTCATTAAAACTACGAGTGACTGTTGCGGTTAGGAAGACTTATCTCATTTGAAAATGCGCCTGGTCAGCAATAACTCGCGATAACGAAATGAAAGACTTGTTTTTTCACCTAATTACAAAATAAGGATGTTGATGTCACGTGGTTCCATATGTCATACAGGATACAGCTCGAGAAAGAATTTAATTACGTACTGCATTAGCGGTTGTGTAATTTACCATTTAGGGTTCAGGATTGGCCGTGCGTAAACTCTGACCGGAGAAAATTTTGGTATCCGATCTAACCGATTTTTGATCGGAACGAAAAAATATCTTTACTAGTAAAATAAAATTGTTCTATCGACTAAAAATAAAGAGATTTTTTCATAATTTAAATAAAGTTTTTCCATACTTAGGTTACAATTCTAAACAGAATACACCCGGCGGTCTGGTCCGATGAATTCCCACACCCAGCCACAGTTGCAGTGAAGTGGGTATGGGTATGCCTTATGGATTTGATTGTAAGTTGTTTTTGATGCAAAGCTTTGTAATTCAAAGCTTTTCAATTCATTGAAACAGTTAATATATAGGTAATATAGTCAAAAATGACACGAGCTTTTTTTTAAAGAATTTAAAATAAAAAAGAAATCGGTTATTCGGTCAGAATTGACAGGATAAATATAAACACAACTCAACTCTACTATTCACTCTCTCACATTGCTATTGATTTTTATTGCAAAGATTTTCCTATGTCCCCTTGCTTAAGCTCGAAGGGTTGCAAAGGTATTATCACAGGTGATCATTGCAACGGGGTACTTTTTGGAATGAATGGTATACCCATATAAATTTACCAATAACCTGTGCCTTTATCCCGTACACAGTGACATCAAAATGTGTAGACAAACATAAATAAAGTAACACATTCCCCCATTGAAATAGTTTTGAGTTCATCTACTCAAAGGGTTGTTTTTTATCCCTCCACCCAACTGGAAGTGGCTAACATTTTCTTTCATCCTGGCGGAGTACCCTGTATTAGCAGCAAAACAACTTGTTTTCGTTGTAGTAAATTCAAAAGCGTGGTGGTTGTTCCTACTTCCGAGCGGAAAAAGGAGCCGACTGTCGACGTTGCAAAAAAAAAAATGCCTCACAAGAAGACTTCAACTAGCAAAAGGATAATAATACCAAACGGCGACACAATGAACATCAACCAACACGACCACCGTCAATGGGAAAAAATAAAAGCAGGCCACTCATTCAGTTGGTATAAGAAAAAGAAGCGAAAATGACACACAAACAAAAAAGACTCTGCTTCATCTACTCTTAGGCAGATTTACTACATCACAGATGGTGTGAATGCTTCGTTTGGAAAAAAAAAAAAAAATACAAACTGCACACAAAGTTAAAGCAAGAAAATACACTTTGGCCAATGCCAAAGGATCTGTGTGTTTTTAAGTTATAGTGTTTTCCTCTCACTGCTCTCTGTCTCTGCTGTTGTGCCATATATCCTTGCGCAAAATTCTGCGGTTTCTCCTCGCAAATGGATGCACAGAATGGGTGTTGCTTTTTTTAACCGTTTGTCCTTGCTCCTTTTTTCTTCAGTTTTTGTTGTTTCTGTGTCGTGCTTTTGATTTGATGGTGTGCGCTCTACATGACACCAGTGGCGGTTAACAGCACTTAAGTATAGGAAACGAAGCAGGCAAGAGAAAATTTAATTTCGTATCACCACTGCCACGGCGCAACGATACCACCACCCCATCCGGCACAAGGACACAGGACCACTGCTCAAAAAGATTATACCACAGAGGTGTTATATCTACAATGAAGAGGAAGCGAGCAAGCGGATGTCAGCACAAACATAACACAACAGGAATAAAAAATGTATACACAAAAACAACATAATTAACTTTATGGCTTTAAAGCGTTAAGGCAATAACGCTCGACTGTCAGATGTGGTGCTCGCACCAAAAACAAATTCACATTAGGCTGCTTTATGGTTCATGAAAGCACAGAAATTCTATAATCACATTGTAGGCGCATTGTTTGGGGCGGTGATCCGCCGCAACGGAACAACGCAATCATTAATCCCAGTCAATCTGGGGAAATCTCGCCGAAAATGAAATTTTTCCTGTTCGCTTATGGTTGGTTGGTTGTACTGGAGACGTCCCTGCTCAGCTCATATGCAATAATTCTATGAGGGATATAAATATCCGAAGACAACACAATAATAAGGCCTCGGCTGCGGAAGTTTCTCATGTGTTTGTGTCTCTGTATCATTAGTCTAATATGCGAAGTGACAATTTATCTCCGCCCCCTCCCCACGATGAGAAAGTAGCTCAAACTAACGGGAAAGCGTCTGCTCCCACTCTTATTGCTACGCGGGAGCTTGTATGCATGGCAGTGATCTATTAACCGGAAGATGCTGTGAGGCAAGTGGTATTTTTTAGAAATTGTTTCACCTCACGTTACGAGCTGTGTTCCCCCTATCCTCAGTGGTCTGTTTTTGCATGGTGATGCCAAAAAGTTCGATGCTTGGTGACTGGCTTGTGGGTCGATTAATAGATAGAAAACACAAAACGTGTACACGGGAAGGGTTTTAGGGGAAAACCTCTGTGCACTGATACTGCAGTCACAAAGGATTTTTAACTTCCTCGAATACGTAGTAAGAGATATTGTACAAAACTTCGAAATCGAGATTTTAAACAATTCTGACATAGCGATGATAGAGGAACTCAAAAAAAGTGGGTGTCGAAATTCTGTCCGTCGGCTCCTGAGGTCTACAGCCTAAACGGATAGACGTATTTCTTTCAAACTTCGGATTTGGGGTTTTCGGGCTTACAGTTTGTGTCCCCTTATTTAATGGATGTTGGCACCATAATAAACGGTACCTCCCATCTTAAACAATTCAATTTTTTCGAAAACGCCTTCAACGATTTAAAATAAAATTGATATTTGAGCTTAAGTAGCTGGGGTTTACATTGCTGCACAAAAAGTTGTTTGCTATAAAATAGAATAAAGGAATTTTTAACATCGGACTTATCTCAAAAACGATCCATACGATAGAAACTCTAACTTGATAGGATAGGAAATTCAGTTTTCCCCTCAATCATTGTGCAACGCAAGTTTCTTCAAAAAATGAATTTTTATTTTTATTTGGTTTGCAATAGTTTCCAAAATTGATATTTAAGATTATGTTAAAGGTTGGTGTGAGCCAGGGTCGAGCCACAGGGGCAGCTTTCGTACAGGAGGGCGCGACATGCTAGTGGTTGCTCGGCTTAGCTCGCCGGACGGGAGGTGGTCTTGCCCCCTCACCACACACCACCTGCTCAACAAACATTTTATTTCATGCCAAGTAAAAATACGAAAAGTCTTTATAAAAGACTAAAATCAAACTATCGAACTAAAATTCAAAATATAATAAAAAGAAACTAAAATTACTCACGTCCCCCGTTGTTCTGGCGCCAGCACAAGAAGGTCCGTCTCTGCTGCAAATTGTTGGCTTAAAAATACAAAACCAAGCTTTTTAAGGCAGGTTAGAAAAAAATAAAAAAAAAAAATTAAAACTACGTTAAAATGATAAAAACAAAAAAGAAAAACTGCGTTAAAAAAATTCAAATTCTTTAAAGCTACTTTGGCATTTCACAAACAAAAGGTATTAAGCGGACACGACTTACGTCAGGCTTAACAGCAGCCCCAGTCACCTGCGTTTAAAAAAAAAAAGAAGTACCAAATGTGGAGGATTAACCACAAAGAAAATGTCTCGTGACTTGCCGACCTCTACAACGCCAATAAGGGGTCTCTGGTGATTTTTGGTATATTTTAAGATTTCCTCTATACGATCACCGGCACCATGGAGAAATTATAATTTAAATTTTGCTTAAAATGGTCTATTTACTCTAACTCACCAGGGGATTCTATAAAAGAAAGGTTATTTATTTTTCTCCTCACTGTGTGAAACCATGAAATTTTCCAGCTGACTAACAAAAGGGTCAACGCCCGCTTGGTGTCAATCAAAGACAATCGTAATGTCGGCAAACCAATTTTGCTTTTGCGGTGCATTTGTTTAACCCTTTCCTTTAGTCTCGACAGACCCTGTCTTACTTTTTCTTGCCTATTTCCTCTTTCTATCTTTTTTCTTTTTTTTATTACCTCTTCTGTGGCATATTCATACACAAACACAAGTAAATAAGTTAATAAAAAAATAAAAAAATAAAAAAACACAGTGAATTTTAGTTCCCCGCAAACATTTTTTTTTAAACTCAACCGTCGATCTACCTAACCGACACGGAAACCGGATCAAATTGCATAAACGCTGATCATGGCGGTTTATACCATTTTGTTGTGGCCTTTTCGATATCGAAAGCCATTTTGTTACTTCCTTTCGAAAATGAAAGCTATTTAAGCCACTGCTTATCTCGCTGTCTTTCTTTTCTATAAATTTCTTTGCATTGACTCGGAACAACGGCGTGGCAGTGTGAGTTAGCTTGGGGTTAGAAATCGTGTTTGCAATGTCTATTTAGTTCATTCATTTGAAACGTTTTTCAATTTTAAGGTGTTCTTTCGGTTATATAGAGTGGGTAATACGTGAGCGGTAGGAACAGGCGAATGACATGTTTGCATCTGTGAACAAATCCTCAGCAGAAATTTTGTAAGCCTGAGACCACCGTACATTTATGCCAAGGTCCGTTTAATTTGTTAGTATCACGCGAAGGTAAGCCTATACATATCAGTTTCTGTATACATGTGACCATAATCAGCTAATCTTTAACAGGCATGGTATTATTCACTTCGACTGAGAACGAAAACCTGGTGCCCCAGCGCTCAGTCCAAAACCCTTTAACGCGATTGCAAATCACAATTCCTTGTAAAGGAAAACCACATCAAAGTGACCCGCATTAGCGTTATTATACCCCACATGGTCTCAAGCTTACCTCCGTAGAGGACTACATAGATTCACCAATCCAATCGGCCCATTCCGTCGCTAATCACCATTTGTACAGTGCAGCCATGCGCTGTTCATATCAGCCCAAGGGGACTGCCACCGAAGTGTTTTAAAAAAGTGCTACAAAACTAAAGAAAACCAATATAAAATTCATCAAGAAAATGTCCAATTCACCTAACCTGTAAAACGAAATCGGCCACAAAAACGTGACATCATTAAGATCAATCAAAAAAAAAAAAAAACCAAGTGTCTAAATTAATTAATTCATAACTATATCCTAACATAACGTACCATTCCCTTATTTTATTGATATTAATGGCTTAGAATTAACTTATTTTAATCTACACGTAACATAAAAAAAAAAAAAAACAGCCAATGAAAATAGTAGTGTTTAAAAACAAATAAAAGGTACATCAGCGGAACTTTGTGCACAAATTTCATCGCTCCAGAATCAACAAACAAAATGTGAGTACAATGCTAATATACGTATACATTATTTTCTTTGGCTTACGATATTCTTTTCGTGTTTAAGATAATTTTTTTTTTGTATTTACATTTATACCTACTTTTTACATTCGAATTTAAATTTAATTACTAGAAACTGATTTACACATATATACAGTTAAGATTTATTACATAACAAACGACAATCATGTCGTTTATTTGAAGTTTTCGCGTTTATTCTTATACCTTAAATCACCTTATCAAGTTAAATTTTTCTATGAATCTAGTTGATAAGTAAACAAATTGCATAGATTTAAGAGCAATATTTGGTTCTCTTCGGTTGATGCACAATGCACATGCACGCTCACATGCTACGTGCATATGGTTTTGATTTCTCTCATCTAATAAATGGGAATTGATATTCTCAATCCTGAAATGCCAAACGGTTTTTTTTCTCTTTGGTTCAAGTCATAAATAATAGCATGTGCTAAACCATTTTTTTTGTTGTCGTTGAGATGAGTCGCTGAAAGAAATGAGCGAGATGTCGAGTTAGGGACTATCCCAACAGAGATCGAGGATGGGATAGTCATGGTGCGTTGGCCGCGGTCAGTCGCAAGGGGAGGGTACCTCCAGGTGTCATAACACCCAAGACACCACCAAATAATAAGAACGTTCATAATACCCACCTTTTCATGACGCAATAATATCGCTGCCCTGTGCAGAAATAACTTGACATTATGTCACAATTTCACTTGCCTTTCCTTTCCTCTCTTAAATTCGGTACGATATTCTAGTAAGCATAGGGTAAATAGTAGCAAGATTCCACCCCACCGACGAGCTCACGCCGTGCATCCGCAAGCGTACCGATGCTGCTACAAATTAACCAAAGGATACATTACCTCATTTCTAGACCCCTGAAGCTTACAATGGCGCCCAACGTGGGGCTCAAAGATGCCAAACCTAGAAACAATAGTTTTTTTTGTTAAATGGCATCCAAATAAATGTACATTTCATTTCAACATAATTTTTTTTAATTGGCGTAGAAATACCATGCGTATGCATATCGTGTACATTATCACCAAAACCAGCCTTCTTGCGGAAGCTTGGGAAATTAACTTGTATTTCAGACCTGGAAAATCTGAAATGCAGTACTTCAGTCAAGAACAAGTTGACTTTGACTTCACGTGACTACTAAGGATTAACGCATATGAGTCCAAGCATACTTAGTAGGTAATTTTGAAAGTATTATCAAAAGAGCTTGCGTCACCATAAGCAGTTGCCTTCAGTTACAAATGTTTTCGCTTAGTTCTCCTGAGTCGTTAGGGAGAATCGCCTAATAGTCCAGAGCAAAACGAAAACGACAAAAAAATAGTCAACAAATTCTCATTCATCAAAACATTTTAATTTCTCCTTTTCTTTCTATCAATATGAACTTCTTATTATGCACTCTCTCGACATTTCAAGTAAGCAAAAGTCTCAACGACGACTTTAATGAATTAACCTTCTCATTTACCAACAATCAAAACAATACTCCTTTGATTTCGTACTCCAAATAGTCCACTTTGGTTTCTCTTAAAGAACCTAGAATCAAAATAGAAAATGAACAAAAACAAAACAGGCAACGGAGCTATTCCTAAGCCGTCAAAAGGAATTATCACACGTTCTCAGACCATGAGTAATTCAGACACACCCATTTCCCATACCAAGTTCCAAGCTGTTAGACACTCTCCTACAAGAATGTCTCTAAATTCGCAGCACTCTCTTAATGATCCAAACATGTGCTTAGACCAAAGTTTTAATAACTCGCTCTCTGGTATGCAACAAGCCTCCAAAGTTGTGTATACAAATAGTGCAGTTACACAAACGACAACGACTACGACCATTACTAGCGCTTCAAACCCAATTGTCTCTTCGATAGTTGGCGGTACATATGATGTACACAATGTTATGCAACATCTTCCAACGCCAACGGTTAATCGGCAGGTCGATAATTTTGTTAACGCTGCTCATGCAAGCATAAAAAATGCAGCAAGCTCTCAGCCAGCTGATCTACTGCATAATGTATCACATACGCAGTTCATTTCCAGCAACGCACCAAAAATGATACAGCTGGATGAACATATAAAAAAAGTCGTACAAAATTCGTTAGGGGACTTGATTCCGAAATTAATAAAAACAAATATAGACAAGGCACTACAACCATTCCTCAATTCAAATTTTGACATCAACGAATCTGTTCTACCTGTGAATCCTCAAGATCGACAACATTTTAATGGTTTTAATAATGCTCAACCAGACGAATGTTCCAATAATGATTCTCGCCATAGCGTGCGTTTGGACGCAGCATATCCTAATGATAGGGGAAGTCAACCAAGGTCAACTGATGGATCCTGGCTTCGATTAGATAAGTGGGGACTTACATTCGATGGCTCATCCAAGAGCATATCGGTTGAAGATTTCGTGTATCGGGTAGATATTTTGAAAACGAATTACAACGCATCCTGGAGTGACGTTTTGATGCATTTCCATCACTTATTGAAAGGAGTCGCTCAGGATTGGTATTGGCAGTATATTCGAAGCAATCCTCGCGGTGATTGGCCAGGCTTACGTCGAGCTTTGGTTAAACAATTTCGAAACCATGAAAATGATTTTGAAATTATAAAGCAACTGATGGAAAGAAGGCAATTACCGCGGGAGTGTTTCGAAGAATTTTACAATTCAATACATCAGCTGAAAAATCAATTGCGCCAACCAATGAGAGACCACGATTTAATTCAAATTCTTAAATCGAACATTAACTCAAAATTAATGCAATTCATTTATCCAATGAAATTCTACACTCTCGAGCACTTCAAGGACGAGTGCAGAAAAACCGAAAGGATGATCAATTCCCGATTCAACTCGCAAAACCGAAGTATGCCGTATCATACAGTTCATGAACTCGAGGATGAAGAAGATCATTTTGCGGAGAAGGAATCATTTAATATTTCAGCGATTTCTGGCGCTGTTGGCAGAGTACCTGTGAAAGGCAAACAAATAAAACCTTCTGCACCCAAAATGCCAATTTGTTTTAACTGCAAACGCCAAGGTCACTTCTTTTCTGACTGTTCGTCGCCGATTAACAGACTTTTCTGTTATAGATGTGGTTCGGACGGGTTTACGGTTGTAGATTGTGTCCGATGCAATACTTCACGGGAAAACCCACAATCGAACGAGATGAGCTACGGGGAATCTCGTTCGACTCAAACCGGCCCCGACTAACCTTGGTTGATGCATGTACGAACACCAACCTTGATCACATAAAACCTTTTCAAAATCAGATAAATATTACTTCAAATGAATTTAAAAGACATATGTTTCGAAAGCAATCATATGAAAACCGGCTAAAACAATACAATCAACTTCGTTCAAAAATAATGCAGATAGAAGAACTTAAGAACATCCAAGATACAAACAAATTTTTGAAAACACGCTTGCGTTTTAAAAAGCGGAAAATCTACAAGCAAATTATTTCTTCTGGTATTTTGAATAGTTCTGCAGATTCCCGACCTTATGCCAAAGTCACAATGCAGGGTAAAGAGATGATCGGATTGTTAGATAGCGGAGCAAGCATTTCGTGCCTCGGCAAAGACTGTTTGAAAACAGTTACTGAGCTAAACATTCCAATCCTTGAATTCTCATCGTTCATCAGAACAGCCGATGGAAAACAGCAATCAATCATAGGCCGAATATGCACCGAAGTCATTTTCAATAATCAGCGGGAAACGCTGGACTTTTATCTAATACCATCGTTATCTCAGTCTCTTTACTTAGGCATTGACTTCTGGCAAACATTCAAAATTGCACCACATATTATAAACGAGTTAGCTGAGGATCCAAATTCTGAGATAAAGTCAAAGAGTGCGGAGAGGCAGCAGCTCAGGTTAACCGATTGTGAAGCCGAACAGTTAAGACAAGCAATATCAAAGTTTCCTTCTTTCTCTGAGCGCGGGTTAGGTAAAACTTCACTGGAGAAGCACATCATTGACACTGGCAATGCCGAGCCCGTCAAACAGCGGCACTATCCAGTTTCGCCACCAATTCAGGAATTGATTTACAACGAATTAGATCGCATGCTTTCTTTGGGAGTGATAGAGCAGAGTATGAGTTCTTGGAGTTCACCCATCGTCCTAATCAGAAAACCTGGTAAAAATCGACTCTGCCTAGATTCTCGAAAAGTGAACTCACTAACAAAGAAAGATGCGTATCCTCTTCCTCACATAGAGGGAATGCTAAGCCGTCTGCAAGATACACACTATATAAGTAGTGTGGATCTTAAGGATGCGTTTTGGCAAATTCCTCTAGAGGAAGAGTCCAGAGAGAAAACAGCGTTCACTGTGCCGGGAAGACCACTTTATCAATTCACCGTCATGCCTTTTGGGTTGTGCAACGCAGCTCAAAGGATGTGTCGGCTGATGGATAAGGTGATCCCCGGTGCACTTAGGGAACAAGTTTTTGTATACCTGGATGATTTGTTAATCATTTCTAAGGATTTTGCTGGCCACATAAAAATCTTAGAGGAAGTAGCGAAATGTTTGGAACAAGCGAACTTAACGATAAACGTTGAAAAATCCAGTTTCTGCTTCAGGGAGTTGAAATACTTAGGGTATATCGTCGGAGAGGGTCATATAAAACCAGATCCAAACAAAGTTTCAGCAATCACCGACTTCCCAGTGCCAACATCACAAAAGCAAGTACGCAGATTTCTGGGGCTGTGCGGTTGGTACCGTCGATTCATTCGTAACTTTGCTGCGATTGCTAGTCCACTCACGGATACCCTCAAGAAAAACAAGCTCTTTGTCATGACTCCCGATGCCTTGATGTCCTTCAACGCCTTGAAAAATGCGCTCATTTCCGCACCACTTTTATCGAATCCTGACTTTTCAAAACCATTTACTATTCAATGCGATTCATCTAGTTATGGGATAGGAGGAGTCTTGTATCAGCACGACGACGAGAAGAATGAGAAGCCCATAGCATTCTTCTCAGAAAAGCTAAACGCATGTCAACGCAATTATAGCGTTACTGAGCAAGAGTGCTATGCGGCTGTGCAAGCTGTGAAAAAGTTCCGTGCGTATGTCGAAGGGTCAGCTTTTACCATCGTAACCGATCATGCCAGCTTAAAGTGGCTCATGGGTCTTAAAGATTTGAGTGGCAGATTGGCTAGGTGGTCACTGAAACTTCAGGCTTATACCTTTGACATACAGCATCGGAAAGGGGCACAGAATGTTGTGCCAGATACACTCTCTCGTGCATTTAATGAAGAGCTATCCGCGAATCCAAAATCTGCTGGCATAGACCTTAATTCACCTGAGTTCAAGTCATCCGACTATCTCGATCTTGTAAACATTGTCTCGCAGAATCCACTCAGCTTCCCAGACATAAAGGTAAAAGATGGTATTGCTTACAAGAAAGCGTGTCGTAACAGTCTTGATTCTGAGTTCGAATGGAAGCTGTGGGTACCAGAAAAGTCCAAGTTAATCTTGATTGAAAAATTTCACAATCCACCAAACTGTTCTCATGGAGGTATAGTTAAGACTCTAGCAAAACTTAAAGAACTATATTTTTGGCCAAATATGACATTAGATGTTCGTAACTTTGTAAACGGCTGCGCCGAGTGCAAGGAAAACAAGTCTCCAAATATGACGCTTAGACCTCCGATGGGGTCTCAACATGAAATATATCGTCCCTTTCAAAAACTTTATATAGATTTCATGGGACCCTATCCGCGGACGAAGCGGGGGAATGCATTCATCTTCGTAGTGTTAGACGGATTCTCGAAGTACGTACAACTTAAAGCAATGCGAAAAGCCAACACTAGCGCAGTAGTTGAATACTTGGAGCAGAACATTTTCCACCAGTTCGGTGTGCCCGAGTTTGTACACAGCGATAATGGCAAACAATTTGTGTCCAAAGATTTTCAAGAATTTATTACTAAATACGGGTGCACACATATACGTAATGCGGTTTACTCTCCACAAGCTAACGCATCGGAAAGAGTAAACCAGTCTATTCTTTCAGCTGTACGGACTTACCTCAAAGAAGATCAAAAGGACTGGGATAAGCATCTATCCGAAATCCAACAGGCCCTGTGTACTTCCGTACATCAATCCACTGGGGTAACTCCGTATTACTGTTTGTATGGTCAGCATATGACAACCCATGCAAGTGTGTATAAATTGCTACGAAGTCTTGGAGCCCTCGCTGATGGTGAAGTGCACTGTTTACCACAGAACGACAAACTTGCTATCATTAGGAATAAGATGAAAGACAATCTTAAACTTGCCTACAGTCGAAACGTTAGAACCTATAACCTACGAAGTTCGAAAAGATCTTTTAGTCCTGGAGACATAGTCTACAGAAGAAATTTCGTTCTGAGCGATGCAACAAAGAATATCAACGCCAAGCTGTGTGCAAAGTTTTTGAAGTGCAAAGTGGTTGGGCTAGTGGGAAACTCATTATATGAAGTAGAGAACCTGGACGGAAAAAGAATTGGTGTCTATCATGCCAAAGATTTGCGCAAATAACACCTGAGCAGAATTCGCGGTAGTCCGGGTCGTGGGTCGACTAAGATTCAAATGTTGACAGCGATACATTGTATGAATTATGATCTTCGTGCCTTTCGTATCCATAGAAGTCTCAGAAATTCACGATTTTGTGGCATATTCATACACAAACACAAGTAAATAAGTTAATAAAAAAATAAAAAAATAAAAAAACACAGTGAATTTTAGTTCCCCGCAAACATTTTTTTTTAAACTCAACCGTCGATCTACCTAACCGACACGGAAACCGGATCAAATTGCATAAACGCTGATCATGGCGGTTTATACCATTTTGTTGTGGCCTTTTCGATATCGAAAGCCATTTTGTTACTTCCTTTCGAAAATGAAAGCTATTTAAGCCACTGCTTATCTCGCTGTCTTTCTTTTCTATAAATTTCTTTGCATTGACTCGGAACAACGGCGTGGCAGTGTGAGTTAGCTTGGGGTTAGAAATCGTGTTTGCAATGTCTATTTAGTTCATTCATTTGAAACGTTTTTCAATTTTAAGGTGTTCTTTTGGTTATATAGAGTGGGTAATACGTGAGCGGTAGGAACAGGCGAATGACATGTTTGCATCTGTGAACAAATCCTCAGCAGAAATTTTGTAAGCCTGAGACCACCGTACATTTATGCCAAGGTCCGTTTAATTTGTTAGTATCACGCGAAGGTAAGCCTATACATATCAGTTTCTGTATACATGTGACCATAATCAGCTAATCTTTAACAGGCATGGTATTATTCACTTCGACTGAGAACGAAAACCTGGTGCCCCAGCGCTCAGTCCAAAACCCTTTAACGCGATTGCAAATCACAATTCCTTGTAAAGGAAAACCACATCAAAGTGACCCGCATTAGCGTTATTATACCCCACATGGTCTCAAGCTTACCTCCGTAGAGGACTACATAGATTCACCAATCCAATCGGCCCATTCCGTCGCTAATCACCATTTGTACAGTGCAGCCATGCGCTGTTCATATCAGCCCAAGGGGACTGCCACCGAAGTGTTTTAAAAAAGTGCTACAAAACTAAAGAAAACCAATATAAAATTCATCAAGAAAATGTCCAATTCACCTAACCTGTAAAACGAAATCGGCCACAAAAACGTGACATCATTAAGATCAATCAAAAAAAAAAAAAAACCAAGTGTCTAAATTAATTAATTCATAACTATATCCTAACATAACGTACCATTCCCTTATTTTATTGATATTAATGGCTTAGAATTAACTTATTTTAATCTACACGTAACATAAAAAAAAAAAAAACAGCCAATGAAAATAGTAGTGTTTAAAAACAAATAAAAGGTACATCAGCGGAACTTTGTGCACAAATTTCATCGCTCCAGAATCAACAAACAAAATGTGAGTACAATGCTAATATACGTATACATTATTTTCTTTGGCTTACGATATTCTTTTCGTGTTTAAGATAATTTTTTTTTTGTATTTACATTTATACCTACTTTTTACATTCGAATTTCAATTTAATTACTAGAAACTGATTTACACATATATACAGTTAAGATTTATTACATAACAAACGACAATCATGTCGTTTATTTGAAGTTTTCGCGTTTATTCTTATACCTTAAATCACCTTATCAAGTTAAATTTTTCTATGAATCTAGTTGATAAGTAAACAAATTGCATAGATTTAAGAGCAATATTTGGTTCTCTTCGGTTGATGCACAATGCACATGCACGCTCACATGCTACGTGCATATGGTTTTGATTTCTCTCATCTAATAAATGGGAATTGATATTCTCAATCCTGAAATGCCAAACGGTTTTTTTTATCTTTGGTTCAAGTCATAAATAATAGCATGTGCTAAACCATTTTTTTTGTTGTCGTTGAGATGAGTCGCTGAAAGAAATGAGCGAGATGTCGAGTTAGGGACTATCCCAACAGAGATCGAGGATGGGATAGTCATGGTGCGTTGGCCGCGGTCAGTCGCAAGGGGAGGGTACCTCCAGGTGTCATAACACCCAAGACACCACCAAATAATAAGAACGTTCATAATACCCACCTTTTCATGACGCAATAATATCGCTGCCCTGTGCAGAAATAACTTGACATTATGTCACAATTTCACTTGCCTTTCCTTTCCTCTCTTAAATTCGGTACGATATTCTAGTAAGCATAGGGTAAATAGTAGCAAGATTCCACCCCACCGACGAGCTCACGCCGTGCATCCGCAAGCGTACCGATGCTGCTACAAATTAACCAAAGGATACATTACCTCATTTCTAGACCCCTGAAGCTTACACTTCGTTTTGTCAAAATCTGTTTCCCTTTCTTGGACTGAGAGCAAGGGGTCTCTTAGTTCCCTATCGTCAAATCGTGCTTTTCTTACATAAAACGTACATAAAGTAACGATACCTAACATAGAGAAAATAACGTAACTTACAAGCTAACTTGGAATACAATGGAATGGAACGGAGAAAAACTTAACGACGGGGAAACAACTGACTTGACGAAACGTCAAAATCAAATCGGGAGGCGCAACAGACGGACGTAAGCATGAATTTTTTTATTTTATTTTATTATTTGTAGTTAATTTATCTTATTTCGTTTTCAGAAACTGTCTTATTTATTACACATGTAAGTTTTACATTACTCCCATTGTGGTTTGTCCTCTCAACGAGCATTAAATATGCGGATGAGCGGTCAAGCTACAATGCAAGAGTTTGTTTACGTTTTTCTAATTGTTTTTCTTTTCAGGTATCTACATTAATTTCTTCTTCTTCTCCAATTCAGCTAGTTGAAATTTAAATAAACTACTTAATTAATAATTGTGTCCTAGTATGGCTCCGTAACAAGGTGCAGTTAACATGGCTGCGCACCCAGTTTTTCGCTAAAAGTATTCGAATAACGGCACTTTTGAAAATCAGACTTATCTCAAAAACGGTTCAAACGATTTGAACAAAACTACATTAGTCCTTTTTTATTATCAGCCATGATCCATATAGATCATCGAAATACATGCACTTACAACAACAGCACATGATCCTGCTATTCATCGAGATCACGAATCATGATCTGAAAATTTATTGTACTAGGTGGCTTGTTTCATTTTTCAATGTTGGTGTGCCTGTAAACGACAGCCATTAGCCAAGCCACACAGTCACTTTGCCAGACTAAAATATTCAACACCCTTCATTACACAAAAAATCAAAAAGCATTTTTTTCACATCGAATAAATTTCCCGTCCTTTGAGATGATTTTGCTTTTTCATTCCACAAAATTATGCCCAGACCAGCGAAATATTTAAGTAAATGTTTCATAAACATTTATTTAACAAAACATGTTTCGCAGTTCGTTAGTAATTTGATTCACAAAGTGAGAGTTGTTTTTTTTTTGTTCTTCTAACATAAAATACAAATGTCCAGAAAATCTTGGAACAGTGAAAAATCGAAACTAGCTACCTGCATAAATGTAAATTGTTTTCGAATCTAGTTATTGGGAAACTTTTATCACAGAAAAATCTAATGCTAATTCATTTTGTTCTTCTGGAATTTCGTGCCTAAACCGCTGTCATTTACTTTGTCTAAGAATTCCAATCTGAGCGGACCAGAGGTGCAAACTGCATTAAGATTTCTATTACATTTTGAACTGATTGTAGGTAAACTCATTGTCTTTTAGAAACAAAACACACCATATTACGGAAGCCGTGTTGTTGTTTTCGAGCCTCTGGTCGTGAATTTCCGACACTAAAAAGGATTTCATAAACGTTTAATAAATACTTATTCGGCGTATACACCGGCGAAAACAGAAATGTTTGACAAATGTTTATGAAATGTTTCTGAAGCAAATCGAGAACATTTCATAAATGTTTAAAAAAATCATTCGCTCGCATGAATACACCGAAATACCGAAATACAGCAGCAAAATATTGTTTATTTGTTGCATATTTGAACATAGAATTTTAAATTCCTTTTTTTAAATACAATATTCAAAAATAAAAATTATTAATTTGATTCATATGGTAACACCCCCGACAAGCAAATGAAGTCTAATGTCAATTGACATCATATTATGACGTCACGTTGTACACAATGTTTGCAATATGGCTGGTGGCAATATGAAGTTTGTCATTTTCATACATTATCCGTCGTGTTTTGAAAGCAACTGTTGCCACAACTCCAAAATGAAATTTTTCTATGATCCGTATTGTTTTATTTTCGTGATCTGATTGGGATCAGATCACGCTGATAATAAAATAGGTACGGCTATTGTCAATGTAATAGAAATGGTCATTCCTTATTTGAAAAGCAAAAAGCTATCAAAATCAAACAAACTCTTGATATAAACGGGAAAGTTTCGTGCGACCCATTCGTGAGCTTAATTTTTCTTTTTCCCCGAATAAATTCCTCTCGTTGCGATGAATGAAATGAGAAGGGATAGGGGGCGATGTGCAAAAAAAAAAAAACAAACAACAACAAGCTATTAAGGATTTACACAAAAAGCCTTTATATTTGGCAAAAGCTTTCTGCGCAATTAATTTCACAGTAGCATAATTCATTCCAGTTGACAGGGGATGCTTTTATTGTCTTTTCTAATTAATGGGCGTTTAGCTTTGTGCAAAAGAAACGATTTCCGGCCTACGTCTGCTTTGTCTAAGACTCCACTTATAGAATGGCATTAGGTTTGCTTGGATTCTGGCAATATGGTTAGTTTCCTGGACTTTAATTGAGTTTGCAGCTTCATGCGAATTTATGTAGACTGCGAAAAATGTTTTCACGGAGCGTCCAACGTGGCTTCAGAGTGCATATCTATTAAAATACACATACGTATCTTTGGTAAGCGGTTCTTAACACTGCTTTGGTTTAGTAAGTAAGTTGGTTTCAATGGCCTCTCTTACGGACTTCCAGGACTACCTACGCATAATATATGAGCCCACTACTAGGACGACATGTCGTATGATGCTGGTGCGGAGTCTTGAGTCGCAAGAGTTGATTTAAGAAGCATATATTATCTAACAAAATCTGCTTGGGCTTCAATTCCTCGAATAATATTTGTACATACATTGAGGAAATTTAGTTTTACGTTTAATATTATTGTGAGGTAATGATGTGAATGATTCGTTCTATTAAATTCTAACTTTTAAAGAATGAGAACATGTAAAAAATGGTTTGTGAAAATAATAAGAAACGGATTTGCAAATTTTAAGATGTTATCACCTCTTTGGTACTGCTATTCTGGTTTGTTAAAATCGAACTTATAAAGTGAACATATCTACATGTAGATATGTTACGGAGATACAAATTAATAAATATAACATTTGTAGTCCACATGGGAATATTTTCTTTCCAAGGAATATTCATGAAACATGATATTTATTAAAATATATTTGATATAATGTGAATGACAGAAGTTGGAATATTGTTTTTTTTTTCCCACTTTTTTTACAATCCAATTTAATTATTTCGCACTTCAATAATTGTTTCCAATTTAATCCGCAGCAGTTTTATTTACCAAAATCAGGAAGCATTCTCTTCTCATTTTCTCCTACTAAATTATTGAAACGTCGGAAAGTAGAGCGGTGCACATAGTAAAATTACAATTAAGAGTGTATTCGATGTTGCACTACAACGACAAAAAAAATTAAACACACTTTTTAAAATGAAAATATATTCTTTAAAGGGAAAACGCAAAACCAAATATATGCGTATTCTAAAATAATGAAGTCTCTAAATTACATATTTCGATTCTTTTCAGATTCATTGTTCATCATTTAACTATTCACGATGTTTTTTTGTTCATGCTACCTTGGTGCGCAATGTCATATAAGTCTTCCTGCACGCCTACTTCGTCTATGTACACCTACAGCAGACATTAGTTTGTAGTATGTGAAAATTGTTTGCAAATAAATGCGCCAAAATACAATGGTAACTTTCAGTGGTCACAAATTAGACTGTGCGCAGGCGATTCGCATAGTTGTTATCAACACCCGGACTTGAAGACCCTGAGGTCAAACCAGACAACGATGCATACTACGAGTATGAATACCAGAAGACAGCCACAGTTTACATAAAATAGATTTAAGAAAATAAACATTAGTGTATACCGTTGGGCCCCTATTGTTGAGCCAACGCATTAAATATTTATTATTCACCACCAATTGTTACCTAGCCTTAAGTCAAATTGTATACCCCAAAAGTTACGTAATGGTAACAAAAATGTCCAATAGTTACCATGTTATTGGAATGGAGTTAATCGACACAAAACTGAGTCAAATATACCATCTGGCGAATATAATTGAAAGTAAATTTGGAAAGGCGCAGTGGCTTAGTGGTTAGTTTGTTATGGAATACTAAGCGAGGGGTGCCAGGTTCGAATACCGCAAAAACCCAAATTCCAACTCAGGGTTTTTTCCATTGTGCCACCTCTCGCGAACGTCTTGAAAGAGCTTCTCAATTACCCGTTTGGAATCGGCATAACATTGTAGATCCCTTCCATTCGTTCCAAAAATGAAACTCACACAAAATGAATGGTTGTGAGAAGCAAGGCCTTGGGTCCCTCGGATCTGTTGAGCCAGCTAATTATTATTATTGTAACAGCCATCAATCAACACACATACTTAATTATATGAATTCATTATTATTTTCTTTCCTTATACTATTTGCATTTACATTCACTTTCAAAACACATATTTTTTCAACATTCATAATTCACGATCAGTCACTTTCAAACTCAAATAACATTGCTTACTTTTCTTTATCTTATAACGATTTAAGAAATACAACAATTAAGAAATACAAACAATATTCTTAATTTAACTCTGTCAAAATATTTATAAGTAAAATTGTAACGTGTAGTTCTTTTATACGCAAAATAGCCAATAAACAGAAAGCATATGAAATTAACCGCTACTATTTTGGGTATAAAAGGGCGACGCGAGTTTAGTCTAATTGCAGTCTGTCGAATAAAGCAAAAGTGAACACACAACACAGTTGGAGTCTCTTATTATTCTTCAAATTGCTCCCGCAGACAGTTTTTCTTCTTCGGAACAGAAGACAGGTGGAACAAGAAATTGGTCGCCTGGCTCTGCTCGTTTTGGTCGCCGTTTATTCGCCGCTTTTCAGCTCCACGTCACAGGTCTACTCTACACACCCACACACACACCCCCGCAAGCACCATCACCCGCTTCATTATTATTATTAAATTTGGATAATAGTCACAAATTTCAGCTTGGGTGTAGGCTTTACCAGGCTTGTTGTCATATTGATTCTCATAGAGAGATGGCAAATGTTAAGACTGTCAGTATTTTTAGGGTTCTTATTGAAGTCCCCCTACTTATATAAAACTTATTTTTCGACTTGGATATTAATTGCCACACTATGAAGCGGTACGCGTCTATTCAAAACTTAAGATAATAAATTTCTTCAGGTCCACCAGCAACCAGTTTAGGCTTGAGTTCAGTAGTTGATCAGAGAGATCGGCAAATCTATCAATCCTTCACTTAAAATAGTTTAATTTATTCTTTTTACCATTTATTGTGGCCTACCTCTAATCTGAGAGCAAAAAGGACACCCGGCCAGACCTTTATACACGTGGCTAAGTATGAACTTTTGGGAGTGATATTGGTAAAACATTCGACTACAATAAGGGGCGGATATGGGCCTCCCCAACCCATACGCTTTTCAGTATAGTGTCATCTTTAGCTTTCCGCTGTCAGTTGAGCAAGCCAAGTTGGTTTAGATCCGTTTTCACGTAAGCTAATGTTTCCTGATGTTTCGAAGATGCAATAGGGGCCATAGCATTTACGTCCATCCGCACGATATTTCCTACTCATCCTACACGACCGATGGATAATTATTTGAATAGGTCGATGTAACTGTACAGCTCGTCCGTTCTGCTGGCAGCGTAATTTAACAGTCATGCCAAATTTCATGAATTTGGCCTTATTTCGTTGGGCTTTATTTGCACGTCACCTTCTCCGTAAGAGTTGCTAATTGCTATCTGTTTAATTTCTGAAGAGATGTCGTTTTCAGATGTGGTCGCGGAGCTTAACTAAACAAACTGCCTTGTGGACTATTCATATGAGAGCAAATTACGAATTGTAAACATTCGTAGTAGTTCGAACGAATTTTTCATTCTTGGGTTTGTGGATCGCGACTGTTTTCAGTGGATTGTAAATAAAGTGTGACAGTTCGATTCCAGAATTTTCAATTTGCGGGAAAATAGCTATAATTGTAAACTAAGCTAATTAAATCAATGGAGTCCTTGAGAAAATATGAACAGTCCTTAACTACATTAAAGTTGCAGCTTTCTGTTGTGATGTTCTGCCAAAATCGTAAATGTTATGTGACATAAACTTTGTTCTCTCCCCCTGTTAACCACGACAATCATTTTCGTTGCTTCGGATTCCATTCCATAACGACGACACCCACCGATGACAGCTCGCTCTGTTCTTTCAGTTATATCGACCACCTACTACCTATTCCACCACTCAAGCATCCACACTCATTATCCCCAGGCAAGTCCGGTCCCATCATTTATTTCCTATTGATTTTGTCAATCGACATGCTGCTGACTATCGAATTGGATCTACATATTTGTAGAAACACAACCATCATCGAACCAAAATGCCATTATCTCTGCTCCACTCTTGTTCAACCAAGAAAAAAGGGAAAAAGAAACAAAAGCTTTCCGCACCCAAAAAAAAAAAAAACTTCCGGCATCATTATTTCTTTGAATGATTTGTACAAATGCCAGTGATTCGTTGTATTGGAAAATCAATGACATCACATGTCATGCCAAAAAAATACCTTCATTTTTTTTTGCGTACAATTTCACCCCGTAATGACATTGTCACCTACCTATTAGGGAAGAGGACATTTTTTCTTATTAATCGCCGATCGATTTCTCATTTGAATTTTCGTGAATACCAGACATAAAAGGGGTCAATCCGATAGTCGAATTTCGATACACCCAAGAACGTATTAACCAAATTGTCGTCAGTTATTTTAATCAAATTGAAGTATTTTAATCAAAGTGACGTAAGCCGTTGCAGACGAGATATAAATCTTACCCATATTATATTGTAAACAAAGGAAAATTAATTTCCTAGTCCTCCTGGATGTCCTATAGCTTTGCAAGTAAAAATTAATTAAAATCCATTTGAATGGGTCATCAATTTGTTCGATCCGTTGGATATCGTATTATTATCAGTGCACTTGAGGACAATGATTCATCGACGGACAAAGGATGGAAAGCAAACTGTACAAAATTGCATTTCCTTTGATCTATATACGTTGGCAAGGAGAAAGATTGTTTAACGAAGGATTGTGCGCGCCTTTGTATGGTCTGGTCATTAGTATTTTTGAGGGAAAATGTTCAGTCCCTATATCTTTAAATCGCAATTGGATATCATTTCTCAACTAAACTGGGCGCATCCTCCAAAAAGAAACGAAACACAAATTTAATTTACATAAGCTTATTTTTGCCCATTTAAATAACCGTAATAGAACGATTAGTTGCAGATCCAATTTTGTGGAGGGAAATAAAAGAATCCTTTTTGTCCCATTCGCTATTCATCTGAAAAACAATTGAAACAAAAAGGAGAAACTCATTCAAACCATATGGAAAGAGTCGGCGAAGAGTTTCTTTAGGAGCAGTTTCCTTCCATAGATCCCTAAGAAGGTCCTTATAGCCAACTGTAAGCGTGTTCCATTTGAAAACGAATAAACGAAAGTGTTTCTTTTGGTCTTATCTTGAGTCGTTCACGGTCCTTAAGTAAGCAGATTATCTCGCACATTATGCAAGTGTGAAAAAAAGTAAACACGCGGAGGGACGAAAGAAACGTTTCTTTAAAATTAAAACGCAATCTTTTATTCGGCGGGTTGGCTTAACTATTTGTATCCCTTCGTTCGTTTTCTTTTCGCTTTGTAACATTTTCCAATTAGATGAGATAGGAGCCATCGTGGCTGGAGAATACTTCAGAATACAAAAAAAATTGGTGCATTCTGAAAGCTGCCGATATAAAATCGAGCAATAAATCTTTGTCAACAACGTGAGGAGAGCAGCTATTTATTGAAATTGGGTTATTGTGCGCATAAACTTGAATTAAATGATAAAGATAAACCCTATTTAATAATATTTGAAAACAAGGTTACGGTTGGTGGATTGTCAAGGCCTCAACCCAACTTTTTAAACCAAATAGACGAATATCGTCGTGCAGTTTAAAATATTCCCGGCATGTGGCAAGGATGGTAAGCGAAATAACCGTACACAGAAAATCCTTGTGGCCAAACTATACTCTGTCCATCAAAAATTGTCAGTTCATGGAAAATAGGATGTTAGTTTCGCAGTCTGCTTGCTATGACTTACATAAATCGGTCCCTCTTTAAAGCTCTCAGAGGGTTGCCGTAATTTGTATGATAATTCGTCATAACTCAGAGAGAAACACTATTAAGGCTACCGTCTTCCAATTCAAAATAAAAATATTGCTGAATGAGATAAATTTCGAACAAACAAAAATATCGCAACACAAAAAATCCAATTTATTCATTTTAAATAGTGTAAAACATAAAATACTTATTTCTAATATCACTTATTAAACTAAGATGGTAACAGCGGAGATACATACTGTGACCATCCGTCCTCTTTTTCGATATAGTGTCCTTTTTTTTTTTTGTTTAAGAGGACAGTAATTTTTCCTCTTTTTACTAAATTGTCCTACACGCAGAAAAATTGACCTTAACCGAGTGGAATTTTCGCTCGGTTAAAAAAAAATGTGTTGAAATCAACTAAGTCTCTGTAGAAAACAAATGAGTTATTATTGTTAAAAACTACCGTGTTAAAAAGGTTAAATACATGTTGTTAAAAATAACACACTAAATGTTTGTTATCAATTAAGTTGCTTCGTTAATATTAACCAACCAGTCTCGTTTTCCTGTTTGGTTAAATTCAAACAAGTATCTTGGTTAAGAAAAACCTACTAAATTTGGGGTTTTAACACATTGATTGGTTATTAATAACCGTGCTACTCATGTAAAATTAACCAAACGAATGTGTGTTAAAATCTAACAAGCTCTCTGTTAAAAACAACCAATAAACGTTGCTTAAATACAACCAATGACTTGTTTGTTTTTAACCCTTTTACTCGTGAGAATTTAACCAAGCGAATGTGTGTTAAAATCTAACAAGCTCTCTGTTGAAAACAACCAATAAACGTTGCTTAAATACAACCAATGACTTGTTTGTTTTTAACCCTTTTACTCGTGAGAATTTAACCAAGCGAATGTGTGTTAAAATCTAACAAGCTCTCTGTTGAAAACAACCAATAAACGTTGCTTAAATACAACCAATGACTTGTTTGTTTTTAACCCTTTTACTCGTGAGAATTTAACCAAGCGAATGTGTGTTAAAATCTAACAAGCTCTCTGTTGAAAACAACCAATAAACGTTGCTTAAATACAACCAATGACTTGTTTGTTTTTAACCCTTTTACTCGTGAGAATTTAACCAAGCGAATGTGTGTTAAAATCTAACAAGCTCTCTGTTGAAAACAACCAATAAACGTTGCTTAAATACAACCAATGACTTGTTTGTTTTTAACCCTTTTACTCGTGAGAATTTAACCAAGCGAATGTGTGTTAAAATCTAACAAGCTCTCTGTTGAAAACAACCAATAAACGTTGCTTAAATACAACCAATGACTTGTTTGTTTTTAACCCTTTTACTCGTGAGAATTTAACCAAGCGAATGTGTGTTAAAATCTAACAAGCTCTCTGTTGAAAACAACCAATAAACGTTGCTTAAATACAACCAATGACTTGTTTGTTTTTAACCCTTTTACTCGTGAGAATTTAACCAAGCGAATGTGTGTTAAAATCTAACAAGCTCTCTGTTGAAAACAACCAATAAACGTTGCTTAAATACAACCAATGACTTGTTTGTTTTTAACCCTTTTACTCGTGAGAATTTAACCAAGCGAATGTGTGTTAAAATCTAACAAGCTCTCTGTTGAAAACAACCAATAAACGTTGCTTAAATACAACCAATGACTTGTTTGTTTTTAACCCTTTTACTCGTGAGAATTTAACCAAGCGAATGTGTGTTAAAATCTAACAAGCTCTCTGTTGAAAACAACCAATAAACGTTGCTTAAATACAACCAATGACTTGTTTGTTTTTAACCCTTTTACTCGTGAGAATTTAACCAAGCGAATGTGTGTTAAAATCTAACAAGCTCTCTGTTGAAAACAACCAATAAACGTTGCTTAAATACAACCAATGACTTGTTTGTTTTTAACCCTTTTACTCGTGAGAATTTCCCAAAAATAAAGTAACATTCTGTTCAAAAAAAGAGAATTCTCCTCGATTTATTTTACATTCCATTTTTCCATAAAACAATTCTATAAAACATTTTCATCGAAATATGTACCTATCTGATATTTGTTATACGTAGAAATTGTGTATCTGTTAATTTTATCATTCAACTTGGTAAATTTCAACAAACACATACTGTTGTTTCTTAACAAGTTATACGCACACCACGAATTACGACGCTGCTTTTTCAAAACGCAGAAACCAGGGATGAAAAAATAATCGCAATTGTACTTTTATCGACACAGTTGATTTAAAGATATATACAAGTACGATTTGCCCAAATTCAGAACTTTGATGAATATATTCTACTTCTGAAAATACGTTCCGACATTCCTTCCGAATTTAGTACATTCACATTTCACGAACAAACTAAATTCTAAACAGGCTAATACAGCCTTAAAAACAAAGTTTTCTCTACTACTTTTTTGGCTTGCAATAGGAAAAAAAGAACACAGACAAAAATGGCCAAAGCAACAATTTTTTTTTTACATTTTTGTCTGATAAAATATGGCTTTTACACTTAATTGTACCTAGGCACTTGAAAACTAATTTAAGATAGGTATCTAATTGTAAGAAAATTTGCCAAAGGTACAAATTTAATGCAAAATAAATATTAGCTTTTTATTGAGTCCAATTGACATAATGGCCTTAACGCAATATTAATCTAATCTGTTTCTGTAGATATAATGAAGTAAAATTAAGTAATTTTTCACTCTGCGATTCAATCATTTTGAGAACCAAGCTAATGAAAAAAGCTACACTTTTGCACATGCTGAACAAAATGGTATAGTCTTTAGTTTAGCCCTTTACTTCAAAATTTGTAAGTACCAAACTCGTTTCGACCTATGCGTTGGTGAGAGATGATAATAATAAAACTTATATCGTTTTCCACGCGGCAAAAAGAAGCGTCCGGCAGAGTCCGGAATCAAAAAGATAGATTCTGAGATTTCATCTAATTGTGCTCTACAATATGGTATATATAGTCCTGCATTTATCACTTTATTTCAAAATTTGTTAGTACCAGACTTGTTTTGAACTATGCGTTTTGTGAGAGTTGATAATAACTAAACTCATAATGCAATTGGTACATACACATTTTAAAATAAAGATACAAACAGAAAATTATATATACCATCTTGTAAAGCACAGTTAGGAGAATTTGAAGAAACCAAGGAAGTATTGGTAACCAATCTCGACTTCCAGGAGCAGCCTTGAATAAATCGTCTTTTTCATTGCTGTGCTGCCTTTGCTAGGCCTTTGCGATCACAAATTATTCACGCACAATTGAACCCATTTCGGTACAGCACCTAAAAAATCAGTTTTGTCATCCCTGGTAGAAAATATGTGTGTGGCTGTTGATACAGATCATTCACGAACAATGGAAAACATTTGGGTACAATACCAAAAACTCGTTTTACATTCCTGGTAGGTAGAAATATGTGTGTGGCTGCAGATACAGTCAACTCGGTTAATATCTACAAACACAAGGCTTCTCGTTCATCTGTAAAACAGTGTGTCTCGGTTGATTTTAACACATACATCGTGTTATACGCATACGCATACTATCGCGAATTATGAACGACGCACGCTGCTCGCGACTAGTAATTGAGTCATTAAGTGTTGAACCTTTGTAGTGGCTGGTGGTGTGAAATCTGTGATAAGTGAAAATAAAAAAAACAAAAAAGACAAGGAAAAATAAAAAATTCATATTTATTGGTGAGTACATAATATTATTATCTTGTTTTCCTCTTGTTTAAAACAAATTATTGTCAATTTTGGTGGTTTTTATGTGAAAAAAGAAATAGAACTAAAGCAACGAATTTCAACGTAGTACTCGGTTAATAATTGCCGAGTTGAGAAACACTCGGTTAATATCAACCCTTTCAGTCTGGTATCGTGTTTTGACATGTTTTTTTCTTCTGGGATTCAGGTTCTTTATTAGCGAGTGCATTAACTATGTTGTTTTTCTCGAGTTTTAAACAATTTATTGTCAATTTTGGTGATATTCAAGTGAAAAAAAAATAGAACCAAAGCAAAGAATTTCAACCTAGTACTCGGTTAATAATTGCCGAGTTGAGAAACACTCGGTTAATATCAACCCTTTCAGTCTGGTATCGTGTTTTGACATGTTTTTTTCTTCTGGGATTCAGGTTCTTTATTAGCGAGTGCATTAACTATGTTGTTTTTCTCGAGTTTTAAACAATTTATTGTCAATTTTGGTGATATTCAAGTGAAAAAAAAATAGAACCAAAGCAAAGAATTTCAACCTAGTACTCGGTTAATAATTGCCGAGTTGAGAAACACTCGGTTAATATCAACCCTTTCAGTCTGGTATCGTGTTTTGACATGTTTTTTTCTTCTGGGATTCAGGTTCTTTATTAGCGAGTGCATTAACTATGTTGTTTTTCTCGAGTTTTAAACAATTTATTGTCAATTTTGGTGATATTCAAGTGAAAAAAAAATAGAACCAAAGCAAAGAATTTCAACCTAGTACTCGGTTAATAATTGCCGAGTTGAGAAACACTCGGTTAATATCAACCCTTTCAGTCTGGTATCGTGTTTTGACATGTTTTTTTCTTCTGGGATTCAGGTTCTTTATTAGCGAGTGCATTAACTATGTTGTTTTTCTCGAGTTTTAAACAATTTATTGTCAATTTTGGTGATATTCAAGTGAAAAAAAAATAGAACCAAAGCAAAGAATTTCAACCTAGTACTCGGTTAATAATTGCCGAGTTGAGAAACACTCGGTTAATATCAACCCTTTCAGTCTGGTATCGTGTTTTGACATGTTTTTTTCTTCTGGGATTCAGGTTCTTCATTAGCGAGTGCATTAGTTTTGTTTTTCTTGGGCTTTTTTTTTCTTTTATGGCGATGTTCGCAACTTTTCTGGGACGAACTATTTAAAATGATTTCTGTCTATGTTTTCATCATTTCGAATCGTTTGTCACCAATAAATGGCGAACATCGTCTTAAAACCAGGCATAGCCTTAGTTCTCAATGTTTCTGTCAGTAGTAATTTAGTAATTAAATGATCGTATTTTGATATGCACATGCTCATATTAACACGTGCTTCACAGTTATCTAAAATGGATGAAGAAGTGTCAACCTTACTAAAGGAGTGGGGCCTGGAAGCCTACGTAGACATTTTTAAAGGTTCGTTTATATACCAAAACGTAAATTTATACAATATTATTCGCATATAAGAAAGTTGTAATTTGCTTAAAGTATTTTTGCTACACATGTGTTTTGCATTTTTGATTTCGATTCCTTACGGCACGAAAATTCTTTTGCGCTTGAAAAGCTTTTTAGAAGCTTGTGTTTTTCACAGACGATTCTTTCTTATACGCGACTTTCTTATGCAAGGTGGTGCAAAATTAATCCTCCAATTTTGTTTTTGAATTACTTTTTTGCTAAATTAATTTGATTGACGTACGAAGCTATTTGCAAAAATTATAAAATCTTCCGAAAGGGTGATTAAATTTGCGCCATTTTGTATATCTGATAAAAACCTATACTTTGCAAGTGATTAACTACGTGACATTGGTTAATTTTCATTTATAACAGAAAATGCTATAACTTCAATGTCTTTGGCGCTGCTTGGTGCCAGAGAGATAAAGGAAATGATCCCAGTTATAGGGCATCGGGTTCTGTTTACACGGAATTTCGAAGAATGGCGGAAAGCTATGCACCCTAATGCGTCCACGACTTTGGTTGGTTCATATTATTTAACCATTTGAAATGGTAGAAATAAAGTCTTTTTATTTTTCAGACTTTTGAAACTTCAGAATTATCTCTTGCTACAAACACACAAGAACAAAACGACTGCCTTAATTTCTCTTTTAGTGAGATTCTGCCAAATTTCGCTGTTAGCGACAGAGGGGATGCACTAGATTCCCCTTCAAGCGTTGTTGCTGATGATCAATTCAGCGAAAGTTTAGATGTAAGTACAGGGTTTAAATCGGAAAGGTGATTAGTGTTGATTGATGGTCTCTGCTTTCAATTTGCGTTTCTTTATGCATTCAGAGATCAATCAGAATAAATTGACTTATCTATCAGTTTGAGTAAAAAACACTGCATTTATAATCAACTAAGAGAAGGTGATTATAATAGGTGATTGCCACTAATAGCTTTAGCCGATAGTACAAAGGGTTTTTTTTTCACTTATTTTATTAATTATTAATATATTTCACTAATTTTTTATATTTATATGCACATTAAAATATTTTGTTACTAGGAACTTAACAAGCTGCTCGAAAGCTCACTGGAAGGAACCGGTCTACTGTCGCTGGATAAAACTCGACCGCTGGATAACGTTGCTCGACTGCGATTGGTGCGTATTGTCTGCACCAACATTTTAAAGAAAAACCCGGAAAAAAATATCACAGCTCAAATTTATGGGCACTGGACAAATCAGATTGTTCATTTGTTCCCTACCGAGAATAGATCGGTATATTTTCACAACAAGCTGATAAATTCGAGTCGTGGGGTTGTAAACAGATTGGCTGGAAAATTGCCAGATCACATCCACAATCTAAAACGAAAATACCGGGAAAGTGGTGTTATCACTAAAAGGAAGCGTTCGTTTTCCGCTTCTGCGACGTCGTCACCTTCCTCCAGTCGAGTATCCTCTCCCGCATCAGTATCACATCCTATAAAGCGCCTAGCAACAGCTGCCAATTTCGAAGACTTCGAAGGACAATTCCAAGAAGATCTCCAATGGCTAAAAAATTCTAGCCATCCATGGGAAACAACCGAGGACAAATGGGAGAAAACGACCCATGCCCGACTTCACCATTTAAAGGATATGAGCATATCCGAGTATTTTGAGGAATATCCGGCCTTAAAAAAACCATTGGGATTTAAACTGGTAATATTTCATAGAAGTATAATTATATCAGAAATACATTATACATATATTTAGTCTTTAACGTGAACTACAGTTTCACAAGTAAAAGCTCTTATATTTATTAGTTCAGATTTTACTCATAGTTGTCACATAAATGCTTGCGTTATCTATGAGTTTCGATCTTTTCTTTTTATTTGGATATAGTTCAGGCTTTTCTTTACATATAATATTATGTAATTCTTCTTTTCTCTACAGCTGGTAAGGGATTTCGATAAAATATACAGCGACAACTGCAACGGACTGGTTGAAAATTTTCCAAAATTAAAAAAGGACATTTTCCAACTTGCTAGAAGCAAGGGAAAAGGAGTAAGAGGAAAGGATAAATACTTCGCTCACCTGCTGACTCGGGAAAATCGTAAGAAAACGTCATTTGTTAATAAATACATAACCTGCTAATCGAAATAAATCGAAGAATTTCCGATTCGATCGAATTTCAGAAAAAGCGTGGATATTTTAGCTTTACTAGATTGTTCCGAAAAATTTGTTTTTGTTTTGACCATTATGTTTTCTTTAGAAGAAAAAAACAAATCTGCATCATATTTTCTCTATATTTTTTAGCGCATTCTCTATATAGGTATAATTCTTCGAATCAGATTTGCACACATTTTGTGTAGAAAAATTAATTGGACGCATATGACTTATAATTGTTTTATTATTTTATATTTTCTCAGTTTCTGAAGAGATCAGCAACCTCGCGGCATTCCTGCTAATCCCTTCATTGTTGACCACATCAAACGTTAAGGTCAAAGGATCGAAGCAGAAAATTTGGCGACCCTCTAAGGCGGAAGCAAGGGATGGATTCATAACGAGAGTTGTATCGGATGCAGAGATAGACGCAGCAATTACCAGCAGGCGAGAAAAATTACAAGGTATTGGCCTTACATTACAGCCGTTCATTATAGTAGTAGGTAACTCAATCGATGCTATTGGGTCCTATTTTGTAGTTGTAGATGAAACTAAATATCTACTACCTACCATTTTAGAGGCAGTAGATGTTTGTTTCAAACTAATTTTTATTATTAATGCTGAATATCCGCCAGAGAGTAGATGTTCTTGGCTGTTTATTCAAAAAGCATTTTTTAAAATTAAGACAGAGTTCGATAAGGAATCTACCGCGGCCAATACCTTGTTGGGAGAGTTAGGTGTCAAGGAAAGTTAGAGTTTTCCCCTTCCAATTCCTTTTCTTACAATGGTTGTTTGTTTCTTATGCAGATCCTACATAAAGGATCTCAAAGTTCTAAGGCACCACTTTGATTTCAATCACAGTGACCATAACTTCACAACTTATAAATGCCGCGAAGGAGATTGTAAGCGATCGTTTCCAATTTTCAATTCCTTTAGAAGACACTTTAAAAAAAAACACGATTTTCAATGTTCAAATAATCCAACAAATTCTGAGAAGAATGCGGATATACTTAATGAAAGTGTTGTTGCAGAAAAACAATTAGAACAAACCAATAAAACTGAAAATACAGAAACCCTGTCACTTGATAAATCACTATCACTTTTTATAGCATCCCTTTATGCAAATGTGATCTTGCCTAGAAACGTAGTGCAAAAAGTGATTGATGGCTTAGCAGAATATTTCGGTTCATTAAGTTCAAATTTGCAGAACTGTGTAGACAATATATGTATTGAGCATTCTCTATCTAATGATGTTTCAAATCAATTAATGCAAGCACTTGTTCCTTCAATCACCTCCCCCTTAGAATGTTTCCGAACAGAACAAAAAAGAATTTCTTATTTCACAAAACAAAAATCATACATTGAGCCTAAGGGAATAATAATCGGCCAAAGGTTCGATTATGTCAAAAAAGGTGGAATAACACGTATGGAACCTATTCCGTGCCAAGAACATTTTATATCTTTAAGAGATATATTGCAAAGATTTTTCTCCCTCGAGAACGTACTTTCGGAAACTTTTGAATATATGGACAGTCTTCGAAATAAAGATGGAATGGAAAATTTTATTCAAGGTTCACATTGGAAAGAAAGACTTAAGCACCATTCAAATCGCATTGTGTTACCTCTATTTATGTACTTCGATGATTATGAAATCGGAAACGTTCTAGGAAGTCATGCTGGTGTTCACAAACTAGGAGCTGTGTACGTCTCAGTTCCATGTCTTCCACCTTGGCGCTCCTCAGTTCTGTCCAACATATTCCTTATTTTATTATTTCATTCATCCGACAGAGTATCTTTTGGTAATAATGTTATATTTCAACCAATTATTGATGAGTTTAATTTTTTAAGCGAAGTGGGCATAGAAATAGATATTCCATCTTTCAAGGGATCTTTATTTTTTGAACTAGCTCTGATTCTTGGTGACAATTTAGGAATACACTCTCTGATTGGGTTCGTAGAGAGCTTTTCAGCAAATTTTTCTTGTAGAGTGTGCAAAGTTACAAAAGATGTATTGAAAAAGCAACTTTACGAAGATACAACACTTCTTCGAACAATGGCAAGCTATGAAGCAGATCTGGCTTTAAATAATTTATCTTTAACCGGCATTAAGGAAAAGTGCGTTTTTCTGGGCATAAACAACTTCGACTTGTTTCAACAGGTGGGCGTCGATATTATGCATGATATGCTAGAGGGTGTTGCCAAATACATTTTGAGTTTTATACTTTCAGAGTATACCGAAAAAAACAAATTTTTTTCTTTAACAATTTTCAATGATAAGCTATTAGCTTTCTCATATGGCCCTGATACTAAAAACAAACCTTGCCCTATCGAAAGAGAACATCTTAGGCGGGGAAATGTGCGTTTATCTTCAGGAGAAACGCTTACTCTTTTGCGGTTTTTGGGTTTACTTATAGGTGACTTTGTGCCGAGGGGTAATATTATTTGGGAAATGTATATAAAATTAAGACAAATTGTTGACATACTTCTTAGTATAAATGTTTCTGTTGGAACAGAAGATTTCTTGCAAGTATTAATAGCTGAACTTAATGAACAATATACTACACTTACCGAGGACTGTCTTAAGCCAAAGTTCCACAATCTCATTCACTACCATACCGCTTTTAAAAAATACGGCCCATTAACATCTTTGTGGTCAATGAGGTTCGAAGCTAAGCATAGGCAATCCAAAATGTCGGCTAGATCATCATGTAACCGAATGAATATCACTTTAACCTTAGCAATGAAACATCAACTTCAACTTAATGAAATGTTTTTAAGGGGAAAACTTTCTAATCTACTTGACGTTGGACCCAAAAAATATGGCATGTTATTTGAACTTGATAATATACGATCACAGCTATCACTGGACCCTAATAAAACGTTGACTATGGTCAGTTGGGCGACCATGTCTTCTGTACATTATAAAAAGGGATCCGTCTTAGTAAAAAGTCTTAGTTCAGATTGTTATTTGTACGACTTTTTTGTATTGGAAAAAATATATTTGTATGACTCAAGTCAATTGATTTTTGTTGGTATAGTACTTAAAACTAAATGTTTCGATGAACACTACTATGCATATGAGGTAGAAGTTCCATTAATACCTCAACAAATTGTTATTCCACTTGAATTTTTTCTATCGCCAATTCCTAACACTTTAAATATTTTATCTAACTCCAAGCAGTACGTTATTTTAAGAAGTCCACTATAAATAAAAAATAGATTAAATTATAAATGTAAATGATTTCGCTTTAACACTGCAGATTTCATAAATATGCTAATTAAAATAATATTATGTAAATTAATTTATAAAAATACACAATTTTGCACATTTCTTTTTAAATGATGAAATTTATGACCCATATATTTTAAGTAAAATTAAGTTTTGCATTAAAATTAATAAAAACATGTAATAAACAGAAAACATATATTTTGTATTCAAAAATACATTACAAACGATATTATAATAAAAAATCTATGTACTTAATATGAAAAAGATTTTTTTTTTATTTTACGATAAAATTATCCCTTTTAGATGGTTCAATTTTCAGGTGCACTCAAGTTCAACCAAGTAAACTGGTAAATTGGTACCACATGGACTGGCTAATAAGAAGTAAGTAGTTTGGTTAAATTCAACCAAGTAGATGTGCTAATTCCAACCGAGTAAGTTACGTAAATTTAACTTTTAGTTGGTTAAATGCTACCAAGAAAGTTGGCTAATTTTAACCAATTGGAATTGTTAAATGCAACCAAGTAGGTTGGTTGGTATCAACAGAGTAACATGGTTAAATCCAACCAAGTAGGTTGGTTGGTAACAACAGAGTAACATGGTTAAATCCAACCAAGTAGGTTGGTTAGTAACAACAGAGTAGCATGGTTAAATCCAACCAAGTAGGTTGGTTAGTAACAACAGAGTAACATGGTTAAATCCAACCAAGTCGGTTGGTTAGTAACAACAGAGTAACATGGTTAAATCCAACCAAGTAGGTTGGTTAGTAACAACAGAGTAACATGGTTAAATCCAACCAAGTCGGTTGGTTAGTAACAACAGAGTAGCATGGTTAAATCCAACCAAGTCGGTTGGTTAGTAACAACAGAGTAACATGGTTAAATCCAACCAAGTCGGTTGGTTAGTAACAACAGAGTAACATGGTTAAATCCAACCAAGTAGGTTGGTTACTAACAACAGAGTAACATGGTTAAATTCAACCAAGTCGGTTGGTTAGTAACAACAGAGTAACATGGTTAAATCCAACCAAGTCGGTTGGTTAGTAACAACAGAGTAACATGGTTAAATCCAACCAAGTCGGTTGGTTAGTAACAACAGAGTAACATGGTTAAATCCAACCAAGTCGGTTGGTTAGTAACAACAGAGTAACATGGTTGAATTCAACCATGTGTATTGGCTAATAACAACAGAGTAACTTGGTTGAATTCAGCCAAGTGGGTTGGCTAATAACAACAGATTGAATATGTTGAATTCTACCAAGTGAGTCGGCTAATAGCAACAGACTAAGTAGGTCAAATTCTAACAAGTTAGTTGGTTAAATACAACCAAGTAGGTTGGCTAATTTCAATCAAGTGAGTTGGATAATAACAACACAGTTACGTGGTTAAATTCAACCAAGTGGGTTCGCTTATAACAACAGAGTAACTTGGTTAAATTCAACCATGTGTATTAGCTAATAACAACAGAGTAACATGGTTTAATTCAACCATTGGGTTGGCTAATAACAACAGAGTAATTTGGTTAAATTATACCAAGTTAGTTTGTTATTTACGACCGAGCAAATTTGGAGGGGAAATTGATAAATCGGTTATTTTTAACAGAGTTTCGTTAAACAAGTTGACTCGGTTTATTTTAATCAACTAACTCTGTAGGAGCTATATTAACAGTATCACTTGGTAGTTTTTAACCGAAAGTCGGTTGTTTTTAAATAAGCGATTTTTCTGCGTGTATTAATGTCCTTTTTTCTAAGAAACTTTTTTTCTGTGATCTAGACAATAAAGCACTTTCTTCAGTACTAAATTACTACTTACTAAATGACAAGTATTCGTGTGCCAGAACGAAGTGTGAGGCGATTGTAAAACATATTTTCGCACCTCTTTCCTTGGATTTGATAAAAGCCGACTTATCTCAGGCCACTTGCATTACTATGTTCTTAGACTGTTCAAATCATGGATCCCTGAAGCTCTGTCCGATATTGGTTCGCTTTTTCCTACCGAATAAAGGAGTTCAGGTTAAAATAATGAGTGTTAAGGAACTTCCAGGTGAAAACCCCGACATAATTTCTAAGAGTCTGCAAGATACTTTAAATCTACATGACATCACAAGAAAGATGGTAGCATTGTATGCAGACAACACGAACTGTAATTTTGGAAGTGCAGCTATAAGAGGAAGAAACAACATTTTTCACAAAATGCAGGATTTTCTTGATAAACAGTTAATTAGTGTAAACTGTGTCAACCACAAGTTGAAGGAAATATGTGACAACGCCGATGTTGAGTACAAAAAATTATTGGGGCACAGCAAAACACACTGGTTGACATTGTTTCCTGCATTGGAACGAATATTGAAATTATTTAAGCCTCTTAAGGAATACTTTCTTTTGCAAGAAATGTGTCCTCAAGTAATCCTTAAATTCTTTAATGACCCTTGTGCTGAACTATGGTTCCTTTTTATTCAAAATCAAGCATTCTTTTTTCACAAATGCATTCTTCATTTAGAGTCACAAAACATGTCAATGACTGAAGCGGGTCTTGTATTTAAAGACTTAAAGTTCAAATTAAGAGAGAGGCAATCAGAATTTGTTGTACCATTTACGGTTAAAATGCTCTTCCAAAGCTCCAGGTATAAGGAAATATTGATGTAATCAATTTTAAAGCCCAAGTTGATTCGTTTTATCAAGCCTGTATTGATTACTTAAGGCAGTGGGATGCATCGTTTAAGGATGTGGAACATTTTGAATGGACACTTTTGAATAGAGTTCTATCTTGGAACTCTGTTGAAAAAATCCTTTCCATTGTTTTGGAATTTAGAAATAATATAAAAGTCAAAGATGATGAACTATTTGACGAGGTTTCTTGCGTCAAGGGATTTGTAAATAAGGAACAAATTGAAAAATGGAAAACGGACAATTTGTCACCAAGTGAGAAATGGGTTGAAATTTTCAAACACTTTGATGAAGAAAATGTGAAGTACGAAAATATACTAAGATTCGTAGAGTTTTTGCTTCTGCTTCCATCTTCAAATGCCCCTACGGAAAGAGTGTTTTCAATTTCTAACAACATTTGGACACCTGAGAAATCGCGATTACAAATTGATACACTAGAGGCAATGTTGATAACAAAGTGCAATTATGGCTATGACTGTGGTGATTTTAAGACTTTTTTAAGAAGTCAGGATGACATCACTGCGAAGAAAAATACAAAAAATAACAGTTCCTTTGAGTTAAACTTTTAAATTAAGTACTTATTATGTATGTATTTAATATTTTTTGTTTTGTTTTAAAAACTGAACTGATTGATGTAGCCTGAAGTACAAATATTTTGAATAAATATTAAATGACTTGTTTTGGCCAATTCTATTGGATTAAGGTCACAGAGTGAAAAGCCGGCAAGCGAAGTACTTTATGCCCCGCATTTTGAGCCATTTCATCGACGACGTATGTTTCATATTTGGCCTTATAAATTTTAACGATTTCAAGCAACTCTGCTTGAACTATATCATACTCGAACCTTATCGCATTAGACCTCAACCACTTTTTTATTTCATCTTTTCTCGTGGAAGTGGATGGTGCTTTATTTTGCTTTCTGGAATGATAGGAAGCATTGTCCAAAACATAAACAGGCCATAAGGCATTTACTGACAATTTTTGTTGGACAGAGTATGGATGGCGAGATGCCCTCTATATAGATCGGATTGGTAATGGTGTGTATTGAGCTGGCGCAAAACCAAAACGACTGGCACCAACTTGGTAATGAGGTTATGATCTTTCGAGACTCAGACAGCTTTGAATCGGTATAAGCATATAAAAACATTTAAACGTTCAGATTGGATACCCTACTGAGTGGTTAGTGTTTTTGTTTACTCATGCGTTTGAATGAAATTGAATGTTATCTTCGAAAAAAAAAGCTTTGACAAGCCAGAGCAGAGCCAGAGAAGTGATGTTAAGCCAAATCTTTTTGTATATCTCTCTGAGATGAAGTGCTCCATTAGTAACATTGGAGACGACATCAGATCTCGACCCAAAATTGACCAAATGAATCTAGCTGTTTCGTAGCATTCAATGTGTTCCTGTAACACCAAAAACATCCGATTTCGGGAAGTGATCAGTTTCACAATTTTTCGGGGATGGGACTGTGACTGGGAGATTGAATAGTACCCAGTTTTATCGAGAAACAAAGTGGTCTTTCACGACTTTAGGTCTTAGCAGGCTAAGCGACAGGGCTGACTTTATGCGACTAAAGTTGCATTCTTCCCCTTTTTTTCTCTGTATACTCTGTCAGCTCACCACTTTTCCAAAACTGCCCAGATTTGCCCATTTCACAGTATTTACTTAAATTCCCCTATAATCCCTCGATAATTTTTGGGAGAAATGCAACAACACAAAATAATATTGAATTAAGCCTTAGTATAAAAATCGTAGATTGTTAAAATTACTATGACTATTTTTTGTGGTATTAGAAATTTATCATAAAAGACAATTCACATGAGCATTTTTTTATGGACACTTTTTCATGGGCAAATGTAGATATCTTGATGATTTTGCAGCAAAAATTTATAGTTGGATTCCTAAGAATCCTACGATTTCATTCTGTTTCCCTTAATCTCACGGAAGGCTTTTTATTTTTAGTCATCAAAAATCCCCCATTGCTTCACGAAACTAGTTCACAATTAAAAGAGTTCTGAATGAGGACTTTTCTTATCAGCTATTGTCATAAGTTAAGCCATTAGCTACGAAGCCATAACTTCCATTTTCAATGCAACAATTTTTTTAGTATTAGTATTGCCCCTTTTTGAAGGTAAATACGCTTTTTTTTGCGACTTTTTCAAAATCTTCGAAGCCAACCCTGCTAAGCGCTATCGTTTTAATGCTATCTCGGCTGTCGTGATATATATCACAATATATCAACAGAAAGGTTACGCAGTTTGATGAAAAGCTGTAGATTATTTCTGGTGTCCAGGATTCTTTCTAAAGTTAATTTTCAATCCATCAAGCTTCGCAACTTTGTTAAATGGCATTCAAAGGGTTTCTTCCGTGTACTTCATTGTCTAAGGCTTTTCGGCAAGTGTATCGTAGCTCAGGGAAATTATGTGCACAACAAATACAAACAGTCTCACTCCGAAGTAAAAATATGAGACCGTCAGATAAAATAAAAGGACAAGACAATAATTAAAGTAGAAAAATGTTATAAAAAAAAAAACACTTTTATTTATTTCTTCTCAATAACCAGCTTCAAATCTCAGAACCTTCTCAGTCTTTCGTTAAGATTTTCTATTCGTGCAATACATCGACTGCCGAGTTGCAATACTCATGCAGTTCGATACAAGATGGTCAGTTCTTGTGGAAGAAGATCCGCTGTGCTCTTCACTGTTCCTTTCCTTAAGCAGCCCATAGACAGCACACTTGTGTGCACACCGGTGTACTGACAGCGGTGTGGCATTCCGCCACAGACGCCACACCAAATACTACACACTTTAGTTAGGCAAGTGGTCTCAACGAGGAACGACCAAACCATGAGTGCGAGTGATGGGGGCGATGAGGTTTGCGCATTAATTGCAATCGCTTCGTGCCTAAATAAAGATAAAAATAAAAAAAGAAAAAAAAAGAATTTGGTCCAAGGAATGGTTTTAAAAATAATCGCCAAAATTCGCAATCACGAATTGCTATTTTACTTCATTTCAAAAAAACGGCAGAATGCCGATGTTCTCCACACTTTTGAAAATGGACATGGGGGTATGCTTTCAGCAAGACATGGTATGGGGCCCTATAACGAAATACGGTCCTACGTATGCATGGAGTATTTGGTTACTCAGGCTCTGGTATAACTGTGTTATTGTGTATATATCTTTTTCTGTCACAACCCTCCTTTGCGTTATCCTGATCAGCTCCGACTTTATAAGGATGCCAGTACATGATTGGTCTGTCAGGATAAGTTTAGAAGAAAATTTAAATACACAGTTGGAAAAAAAGGACTTCAAATTGTGTACTGGGAGTAGTCGAATGGTGCGTCCTGTGGTTTTTATTCCAAAGGTAGGAAAATATGATTGACCAACAACATAACTTTTATGGCTATTCTAGCCATAAATTACAAAAAACTTGCACATCCCAAGCCCAAGACTCGTAAAACAAACTACTTAGAATCACAGCGAAAATTCAGAAACAAAACCTTTATATTGACAGAGTAAGCAATCAACGTGCAGTGGAAAAGAACCTGGTTGTGACCTGCATATCTGTATGCGGAACGCATCCACATTTTTATTCAATATTGCTTTGTCTTTGACTTATCGTAAAGAAAAAGCACACACACAAAAACGTAAATGCAGAAGATATGACACATAAAATGCCATCCATTCTCATTCGATTTATGTGATCTCATATACGGTTTGCAAATAGAAATAAAAATGTCAAATGGCACTCTGCACGGTATTTGACATACATTCCGAGTCGCTAGAGACGAACAAAACCAACGCATTTGCAGACACACACATAGATGGGTAGATTGAGGAACAGAAAAAAATACTTTTCCGAGTTATCCTATGGAAATTTCGTGATCCTACCATAAAGCTGGCAAATTCAAAATTTATTCGTGATGCATTTTAACTGTCTCTCTCTCTCTCTGTATATGCACACCGGTCACCTCTTGGAATTGACACAGATTGTACTCGTACGTTTGAAAATCCTTGCAATATCCCAAAAGTCGAAGAAATGTTCGTGCTGCAGCAGCTTAGAGCTTTGATATCGCTATCTCTCCGGTTCCATCTATCCGCTCTGAAATATCACGTTCAAGTGCGGAACGAAGCAATTAAGTGGATTGTCATCAACGCGAATGGTACCCTTTGAACGGATGCCATAAATGTTGAAGTTAAAAATATTTGTATTCAATTTTTGTTTGTGTTGTTTTTGTTGCGTTCTTGTTTATTCCGGCTATGAAAATATTATAGCGAAGAGGTTAATTTGATCCAAGAGAACGAACTGGTAAATATCCGAAAATCAACATTCGTTCGTACACACTTACACAGCTGCAGGGGCCGGCGTCAGCCATGAACCATTCAAAACTGGAATACATTTGCTTATTTGAATGAATGAAACAATTTCATATTCAAAAGGCAGGTAAATATTTGCTTTTATCTAGCTGCGGATGGGGAACGAGAAAATAGAATCATCCCAGCTGGAGTGGTGCCCTTTGGTGGGTTTACCAAGGGTTGAGGTCAGGAGTGGTTCTTGCATGAATTCAGACTGAATGAAGCCAAGTGTTATGCATTTAGTAGTACATGCGTTCGTTGGAGCTACTGACTAGCTTACATATTCAAAAGAGGGCAGCAAATGTTTCTATAAGTATTTTCCGTTTGAAATAAGAACCAAAAAATCTTTCTATAATAGTTCGCGCATACCATGGTTGGTGCGGCATTTGCTCTTTGAAGAGGCAATATTTTTTGATGCCCCTTTAGGTTCTCCGGTATGCGGTGTGGAACAATCTATATCTGCAGGCGAACCAAATGGGTGGTGACCACTTTTTAGAGCATCTCTTGGGGAACTTAGCTTTTACAGATGATACAGAGCCCAAGAAGACACAGTTCGTCCGAAGGACTCAAAAATCATCTGCGTAGATACACAGACACAGAAGGACAAACAAGGCAAAGACTCTGTTTCTTGTCCATCACAACTGAAAGAGAAAATGCAACTGAAACGAAAAGGAAGCCACAGACTCGACACTCTTTTCAGACCACCACAAGGAAAGCCCTATTTCCGTATATATAGGATACACAAGATAGAAGAATCTATAAAACTTTTTCGGGAAACAGAGGGATCTATGAGGGAGGGCAGGTGCATAAAAAAGGCAAACAAACGAAAAAAAAATTTTTTCTAAATAAACCTTTGATGTGATCAGGAAAACGATGTCAAACTAGGCTTCTTGACCAAACTCGTGAACATAGTCTGATAAATTACATAAAAAACTTTACGGCGTATTGGATAGAGCCAATCGAAACTTTTTCTACGTCAATCTAGCTATAGCCCGCTTTACAGCTTTTATTAATACTTCATTCATCCAATAACTAGTAAATAAGACAACGAGAAGATTCACCACGTATCGATCAATGCGACTATATGAAGACGATGAACAATTTAGATTTAGCTTCAATGCAAAAGCCTTTTGCTACGACTTACTTAACAATTATCTTAACCTAGGCAAAAAGCAGCCTCACGTAAGAGCGTTAGTCGAATAACACTTAGTCGAATAACACCTACGACTAAAAGTGACCCTTGGTGAGGGGCAGTCAACTAGCGGGAGTGGGAGCGTGCAAAGGTAAGTCTACAAATAGTACACGACTGACAGAATAGGTTAATTCTCCAATATACTCGTAGATTTCTACCTGCAAATTTGGTCTACATACCAATTCCGAATGTAGGGGAAATATTGTATGCACATGCACACTGGATTGAAGTGTCATAGTGACATCCAGTTGTCTTTTTTTCTCCAGCATCCACGTAATTATAATATTGCAGTTCAAGTGTGTCCTTCTATGATAATGGAAACACATTCGAAAGGGTGGTTACATTTTAAGGGCCGATGTTGAATACGAACCACACCTAAACGTCAAGTTTTTTTCTGCATTTCATTCGACATTTCTCAATTTCAGACTAACTCAATTTGAACCATGGAAAGATACACAATCGAGCAACGCACTAAAGTTATTCAGGCTTATTATGAAAATGGGCGTTCAAATCAAAATGTATATCGTGCACTTCGTGATTTTTTCGGTCAATTTAATCGGCACCTTTTCACCTCAGTGGATTCGTCAATAAGCAGAATTGCCGCATTTGGGCGAATGTTAATCCAAGAGTGGTTGTCGAAAAACCAATGCATGGTGCGATTTATGGGCTGGCGGCATCATCGGGCCGCATTTTTTCCGAAATGAGGCCGGTCAGGCAGTTACTGTGAATGGTGTTCGCTATCGTGAGATGATAACGAACTTTTTATGGCCCGAATTGGAAGATATGGATGCGGACGATATGTGGTTTCAACAGGACGGTGCCACTTGCCACACCAGCTAACGAAACAATGGCTCTTTTGCGGAAGAAATTCAATGTCCGTGATATTTCACGCCGTGGCGATGTTAATTGGCCGCCACGATCATGCGATTGGACACCGTTGGACTTCTTTCTTTGGGGTTATTTGAAAGAAAAGGTGTACGTCGATAAGCCAGCAACAATTCAAGAGCTAAAGGATGAGATAATTCGGCACATTAACGGCATAGAACCTCAATTATGCCTCAGCGTCATCGAAAATTTGGACCATCGAATGGAGGTGTGCCGCCGAGGTCGCGGCGGCCATTTGGCCGATATTTTGTTCCATACATAATTGAACCATACCAATATTATCATAATAAAAAGAAATGACAGTAATTCCCTGAATAATTTGTGTTTTATTCAAAATCAACATCGGCCCTAAAGACTTAGCCACCCTTTATAAAAGTATTCGCCTTAAATGTTAGCTAACTTGAAATTATATTAAAGCTGTCAACCTGTTATTTAATTGTTTTTACAGTGCTTTATAAAAGACACTTATATTGTGAAAAAAACAAGAAGTACTCGTACCTACCCCAATTCATGTTCATTACGAGTGTGAAACTTAAACCTACATCGATTTACAAAATCCTGATATTTTATATCAGGAATTGTAATGTATAAGTTCGATAACCGACTCCTTGTGTTCGTCGATATCCTCTTATTTCCACAAGTAACAAAATAAATTCATTTTACGACTGGCTTTAGTTACTGTCTACTCACCAACAACGTTCAAATAGACTGAATGTCCGATTGGAGGAGTTGTCGATATTTGGCATTCGTATATGCCCGAGTCCTTTCTCTGTGCGTAACGTATCCGTAGAGTCCAGTCCTCGGCGTGCGGAGAATGCATTGCTTCGAATCGTTGATCCGATGTGTATGTGTAACGGCCAACAGTCAGTAGATGAATGTCACGGTGTCGCACCCAAGAGACCTGAAACGAATAGAAATCAACAGGCAATTTGTGAGCTTAGAAATATATACCATTATAAAAAAAAGGGAAAAAAAATAATTCAAAGGATTCATCATTTATGTAGATGTCGTGACGTCGAATGGATTATTGTGGGCGAGTGGGTATTGGTTTTCATTTCATTTCATTATTATTATCTTCCTCTCAGATATTGTGCCCGCAGTATTGGTTAAGAAGGGTTGTAATATGATTTGAGAATCAAATCACAAATTTGATTTGTAGCAAATATCTACTCAATTAAAGTTATATCTACGTGGAATTTATTTTACTCAAGTTGAAAGACGGTAGAAGAGAATATTATAATTTGAAGGATCGTCACACAGATTTGTAACTATAGATAGAAAAATGAAATACAAAAGGGAAACGAATTATTCTTGGGTGATAGAAGGGGAAATGCTTTTTGTGTTGTTCTGTTCGAATGAAGTTGGAATGACTGTATTATTCTTCATTCAAAGTTATGCATGTTGCAAAAGAAGTGTGTTTTTTGAAAACGTTCTTTTCAAAGATAAATTTAAAAATTAATATGTAGGTGTTTCGGTAAATGGTGGACTGTAACTTACTTAAGTTGAGCGCTTGAATGCGTTGTAAAACAATTTGACTTTACAAAATTTGTCTTCGCTTATAATAGTTTGTATTGCCCTTTCAATTGAGAATTACGAATTTGGGAAACATATTTATCAGCAGAATTGATACTATCAATACTATAGTGAATTTTGTGTGTAATTTATACTTTGTTTGAACATGTAGGAGTTAGGAAAGAGATTATTCTATTTAGGTTTTGAATTTTAACGTAGTTACTTCTTATAAAACGTAATGTGACGTATCTGATGGGCAGACAAATTACAAGGTACTTCTGGCGTTGTCTTTGACACAAGGCAACGTCATGCATATAGTATTTTCTTTTTGTCTACATGACTCTTGTTACGTTCAAGCAAATAATGCGTATCTATACAAAAACTGAAATAAAATAATATAAAAGATAGATATAGAGATAGATAGATAGTGATTTTTATTTTAAGCAGGAAATAAAGTAAAGTATTAACAATTTAGTAAATGTATTTACAAAAATCGATTAACATGGCATTGCCGTCTGTCTGATTGGCAACCCAAAAGAAAAAAAACTTGTAAGTGATTATTTAGGTAATTCGAAAACCCAACAAGCACACAGTAATTTATTTTGTATTCTAGAAACTTTCAGTTAAAATAACTCTATATTGAAGCGCTATTTTGCAGTACCTGGTGAGTTTTAGGACGTCAATTTCATTAAGGATTTGTAAGACTTGGTTTTCCGATAAGATATTCCTTTTTTTTCCATTTCATTTTATTCATTTCTCACTAATTAGAAAATTAGAAAATATACGTTAAGTTTCGACATTATGTAACGAACGACCTTGCAAGCAAATATTTTCAAAATCTTATGTGGGGTAACAATCAGGTAGGAATTGAAAATAATCTTTATAATTAAAATATTATTATAACGAATAAAGAAAATTCATGGAGCCAAAAATATGCAACAATTGAAAATAAATGAAGCAACAATTACTGGAGAAAAAAATAAAGAAAGTAAATCACCAACCAATTTGAATATATTATCCTGCTCTTCCCATTGATCACACAATAACTCTAAACAGCAACTTAATTTTATTTCATCATTATAAATACTTAGTGAAGAGCCAACCTTTTAATTTTTGATAGGCTGTGGATTGTTCTTATACATAAGGAAAGGCTATTAAACAGTCTAGGTGCAGTCACATAATAAAAACGCCAAAAATGAGACCTGTGCGCAATAGGTACATCAACATGATTCAAATTGTTTACACGTAGTCATAGAGACTGGAGTTTCTTGTTGCGATGTTACCACTTTGCTTAAAGAACTTCTTCAGGACTTTCCATACACAAATATGCCTAAGCGGGAGAGCTCGCAATTCACAAAAAGAGGCCAGCTAGAAGTAGATCTGGTTTACATATAAGTCGAATCAGGCATTTTTGTGCTACTAAAAGTGTTCGAAAATTGTTGAAGAAGACTCCAACAAGTTATAACATATTGTAACTTTGAGTTAGCAAGACCATGATAAATCATAGTAAGAAACGTTTTTGAGCTATAGGCTCTTAGCATAAACATCTTATGTGACACTAGCATCATACGTGATTTGATCAGTCCTCCTAAACATTAGAAGTTTTGAACTGATTCAATATTAAAACGGTTAGAGGAACATTTCTCAATTTTTTTTCAAAATTGTTTCTACCGCAGCTATGCACAGGTAGAGAACATCTTTTGCAGTCATACGAGTGAAAAGATCTGTTGGAGCTTCATCCGATAAATTATAAGTAATCATATTCGTTTTCTCACTAACGATTAGCTTGTGAAATGCAAACCAAGATCTTAATGTTTGTAGGTCTTCATTTACAAAAATGATGCAATCGGAAATAGAGTAGCCGACCAAAGTAAATGCAATGTCATCAGCAAAAGCAGTTGACTTGCCATTAAAGTTTTAAATAAACATATAATTAATGAAAATTAATAACACTAGCGGTCCTAAGACAGATCCTTGGGAAACGCCATTCTTTAATATAGACGACCTGAATGCTGAGCTTTAAGCTGAAAAAACAGGCATATACTCGGAACGATATCACTTTTTGCACTTGTTTTCGTTAATTAATAATTTAGAGAGACTTATAAAAATATCAGTGGACATTTAAAAATTCAATGAAAGAAAATTAGCAAAAGAATATATCTATAGAAAACGAAATAGAACATGCAAACACTCAAAATTAACAAAACAATTTGCATTCTTCCGTTAAATTGAATACGCATTATCTGAAATCAGATCAAATCGAAGAATCCAATTAAATATAGCACATTATAGGTCTACTCGCGTACTTTCCCTAGCCAAACACTAACAATCTGTCAAACATAAAAATTGAGCGAAACTCTCTCAGAGAGCTAAAAAAAAAAACCCCAAAGTACGTGGATAGACTTCGAGCTACTTTGACCCATTTTCATCTGTGGCATCTAATCCATATCCATATCACAAATAAATATATAACATACCTTTTTGCAACAAATGAAAGGTTCTAGGAAAACATGCGACCACCACTGTTTTTTTTTTTATTTCCACAGATTTTCTTTTTCTTTGCAATTGATTTATAAGACAGATTTTGAATTTGTTTCTTGCCAGTTATTGAGAGGAACTACTCGTTACTCGTTATTTTGCTGATTTTCTCTGTTTCTGTCATTTTTGATGAGAACGTGTATAGACTTTGTGTGATTGCGATTTGAAACGCGTACGGAAATTAATCTTATATTGCCTTTTTGTTAGGAGTTTAATCACGTGAGACTCGTTTTTACGAATTTATTTTCCGAGAATAATATTTTTTTTTTTTTGTAAATATGAATAAAATTTGTTTTTTTAATGTTCCTAAACTAACATCAACAATGTTCACTCTTATTAAACCACAGAATTCCCAATCATATTTTGATTTTGTACAAATATGGTGCTAAAAAAACAAAGTTGAAAACACCCACCAAGTAGAGAATAGAAATTTATGCAATGTTCGGGAATATTTAAAAATAAATCACTTCTGCCCTAGTGAAAACTTGAATATCTACTTGCATGGTATTAACCTATTTTTGGAATAAAAGCTGCACGAATTTTGTTGTCAAAAATATTTTTCATGTAAAGAAAATTCAAAAAACCTGAAATGTGGATGAACAATTTTTGGAGCATAAGATGGATAGAGAATAAGTAAAGCTATCTAAAAACCATACTCGACATTTATTCCTTTTACATTTATTGTTATAAATTCATTTACAAATTGTTTGTTATTGAAAAAGTTCCACCCGGTGGTGGGGGGGAGAAATTGTTAAGGGGAAAATGTCGGTTTTTTTTTAAATTCTATTTTACTGGCATTACGCTATAATATCGTTTAATAAGAACAACAATTTCATCAAAGTTCGGTAAGGGCTGTGTAAATTCTTACAAGATGTTTTCAAAATACAACATGCGTTGCATTTATTTGGAGCACGCTTTTGCGTTCGCATTTCAAATTCGAAATTTCTTCTTTTAAGTCGTAAAAAACACGTCAAAAAAATATTGACAAAAATTTGGGGGTATCCTGGAAAAAGTAGCCAAATCTGGGAGTTTTTCAGAGTTATCTGGGGGGAAAAATGTTGACCGTCTGGCAACGCTGACGGAATTTGACCCTGTAGTTTGGATCCTCTTTGATTTGCAATACCTGAGCTTGCAGTGTAGAATTATAATTTTTTTATGCTTGCAGTTCAGTGGTGATTCGTTCTAGGTCCTCTTTCGTCGATAATTTTGATAAACATTGTCTTCAAATCGAAGATGGCCATATTTCCGACAGCAGCGGTCAGATTACTCGAAATCTCTTGGTTAGGGAGCAATTCCGGAGAGGCTGACGTTTCAATCATTATCATACGTCTCTTCAATTGCGGGGCGTTGTATGGGGGTAGTGGGATAGATAGCGATGTGTTGTTGGTTTCTTTTGGAGGCGTTCTATGCATTTTACCGCCGATGCTCACTTTTATTAAGATTGTGATTTTTTAAACAAAAAAAATGCAACCGACTCACTTAGGCATCATTAAACAATTTGCAATTCTTTTTTGTGTTAGCAATTAATGTTATAAGTTTTAAGCCTTATGTATAACGAGGAATATGGATATAGGAAGACACATATATACATGATTGCATTGTGATCGGCATTTTTGAAGACATTTCGGAATTTTGCCAGATTTTTATGTCAAATAATTTCACTTATGATGCTAATCACAGCTGATGTCGGTTTCAGAGCAAAAAGTAATAGATTTCTGTGTTTTCTTTAATATTTTATCGAAATTCTTACCACTTTAGACACAAACCTCTTTTAGTAAAGTTCTTGTGGAAAAATGTTTAAAAATAACAATTTCAGCAAAGCCACCTAGAGCATGATCAGAGCGCGGTCTGTGAGCTCAGAATAGATTGACTGAGCAAGCTGAGGAAAAAGCTGATTACACATGTACAAGCACACTTCCAGTCACACTTGACAGTAAAAATAAAAATGGAAAAAACAAAAAAACATCAGAACGCTTTGAGCACGCTCGGTTTAGAGCGCAAGGACAACAATACACAGCACAGTGGCGTTGATGTGTCTACCAGGAATTGTACCATGGGACGTCCCACGAACCCGTGCTGTAAACCGTTAGTTCAGGTGCAATATAGTACAGTGAATAGCGGCTGGTTGCTTTTACCAGAGGTTGGCAGTATGGGTGCTTGAACAGCGGTTACGAAATATCTGAAATCGAGTTAGTCCTTATAGCCTAACTTATAAACTTTGGCAAACAATCGTCGATAAACGCAAGATACAGGTGTCTTCGAAATTTTGTATGAAAAACTGATGAGAATGGTTTAATTTATATTTTTAAGAAGCAAAAAGAAAAAAAAAACACCCTGTACACCACGCAATAATATACTTGCGTTTGGATTCTGGACAAGCTACTCCATCTCGAGCTAAAGTGAAATCAATACAAGGCCATCTGGTTCCACATCTTATTCAAATTCTTATATTGTAATGGTTTGGCATCTACTCCAATTCAAAATCCAAGAGTGTACATAATTCAATTTGAAACGCTACTACATATTCTGATTTCGGTTTGCCATTACCGCGTGCAAGTGTTGGGCAAATTCAGTGAACCGCAGCCCAACCCAAAGCACCTCTTACTCTTATGACAGAGGTGCGAGGTGTCTGCAATATCCTAGCCTAGCGAATTTTGTGCTGAATTTCCGACTGATTGATTTGATTGTTCGGCCGAGATCCACTTGAAATTCGATAGCTCCATCTGTCATCCCAATATAACAAAATTTGAGAAACATTTTACCGTCTACAATCCGCACCTAATGGTTTGCCAACGTTGTGTGTTTGTTTGAGCCATAGAACTGTTGGATCACACCTACTCGTATCCTTAAATACTCAAGTTGAAAAGCACAGTCACTTCGTCGAACGGACGACAGGTAGTCCTTCACGTTTGGATTCTCCTAGTTAGAGTTACCCCAAAAATGTGTGTCTTAAGTTGGGATCACAAATTTTTTATTACCATCCTGATGGAAGTAAAAAAAAAAACAAATCATTCAAAGTATGAACGCGAGCGAATATACGGATACTACCAAGACATGCCAATGGAATCCGCCTTGGAATATCCAAAAAGCCAAAGTATAAGGCGAAGTAAATGATGCGCTATCAGATCGCACAGTCGTTGGTTTTGGGTCTGGTCCGCCTCCGGAGGCTCACAAGGCGAGGAATGCGTGTTAACACGATTCCGGAATTTAAAGCATGTTCACTCTGAGCCCACCCATAACAAAGTATGCCCCAATACCGCCGCGAGAACATTTTGCAATCAAAGTGTTCCGTAAATCTAAATTTGACGAAGACATATGGGGATACGTATATACTGCCACATGTGTACTGGCAGGTGGGTGCTGGCTGCTGTGAGTCTGGTAGTTGAGAAGGTGTAGGCAGAAACGTTCAAGCAAAACTGAAACGGCTGGGTAGGTAGCTAACCAACTTCTCGGAAAAAGTACACCAGGGATGGGTGAGTGTTCTTCATTTGGCCTGTAGAAGTTCGAAAATGGTGGATACACATATTTGTTTTGCAGGCGACAGGCGACACTCTACACAGCAAAGGGCCCGTACACTTGTATATTATCCATATCCGCTTGTGTGACGAAAAAGAGTCTTTGATTTATGTGCTGCCTTATACGTTGGACAGTTGCATATGGAGCATGAGTGTAGGTGCCGGAGTAGGCCTTAACAATGATCAATCAAATATTTACAATTACCTTCTGGATGAAAAATGAACGCAACAATTGCACGTGAAGCCGTCGGGCCTTGGTGTCTTTACTGGGGAGGTGGAGTCTTTTTTCGTCCTGATGGGTATTGTTTGAAAAGTATATTAGTTGATGGAAAGTTCTTTTATCATGATTCGGTACGCCTGCCCGCGGGAATTGAAATCAAAATCAAAAGAAATGTATAACGAATGGTTTTTATGAAGCAATTGGTGTAGTTCATTAATTTTGCTCATCCTTGGGGTGCATTTAAAATGTCAAAGTCGACTCATCTTGTTGTTCCGTGTAAACTTGTCAATTAAAAAAACATAAAGTAGTGCGGAGCGTGGAGAGGACATCCTGTGAGCACGTGAAAGTATTTTGTTTTTTTTTTTTTCTAACAAAAATTAACATACATATTTGTATCTATCAATTTGGAGAGGGTGTCAAGTTATGACGTCTTTTTTTTATCAAAATGATGCCGCACTGAGCTGTTGGACTATCTCCGACTTCTTGGAAGACTGCCTATCAGCGCTGTGAGTTGTGGAGTATTGTGTAGGAAATAGTTGTTCTTATTGTCCAATGTCTATTGGGAAATTTTGGTCGATTTTCTTTGCTACACAAAAGTTTTCCGAATCTTAGGTCGGGCATTATAAGTCATTTTTATTGGTTTATAAAACTATCCGACGTTATAATCTGTACACTACAAGCAATCTTTATAAAGAAATATTGAAGAAAGGACAATGAGGGAATTTTAATGGTATCTCTGACTGATAAAAGGGAGATATAGGGATGGGAAAAACCGACCGGACTTAACCGAAATCGGTTATTTTGCTTCGGTTTACCGTGTTTTTCCGCTCATTATTTTGTCTCGGTTTTAACCGGTTTTTTCAAGAATCCAATAACCGGTTAAGAAAACCGGGTAACATTTGCTTATTCACTCTTTCGCATTTTCGCCCCTGCTAAAAAATAAAATCTAGCACATCACATTAAAGAATTTGCATTAAGTGCACTCTTTCATTTCCCATACACCTTACCTGGTCTAACATACATACATAGCCAGCGTTGCCAGTTTTAGGGTTTTTTTGGCTGAAGGGGGGAAATCTCGGGAGAGAATTTTTTTAGAGGGAAATATTCGTTTTTGATAACCTTAAAATATGCATCTGCATTTTGCGAACGTAAAAAACGTTAAGTAATTTAAACTTAATAATGAGATATCGTAGGCATTCGTCGTTATTTTCTGTCCACTACCAAATGACACGAATTTGAAATAAAGGGTGTAATAAATGTGTGCGTTATTTTATAATGTTGTAAAATAATCAATCGATTCTCTAAAGCTATATTTATGTGTGAAAATTCTAATATCTTTGGACGATTTTCGATTTCAAAACAAGTCTTTTAAAAAAAAGCTAATGCCAGTTTCACTAGGAAAAAGTTAGATATAGATTTTTGTAATAGTTCCTTAAATATTTCTCCGGAATTAAGCAGCAACCTCATCAGTGAAAAATATTATTAACAACAATATCATGCGTTGACATTTTCATCATCATAAATATTTGGGACACACTTTTACATTCGTAAGACCAAACATTTGAATTTGAAATTTCTCTTTTTAAGTCGTAAAACATACTAAGAAAATATTGGCAAAAAGTGGGGGGTTTTTCTTGGAAAAAAAAACAAATCTGGGGGTTTTTCAGATTAATCTGGGGGAAAATATTTTGACCGTCTGGCAACGCTGATACATACGAGGGCAGTTTGATAAGTCAGTGACTTTTTGAATTTTTTGCTCAGTTAAAGTAAATTATTTTACTACCGTCAAATTTCATCTTTTATTAGATAACTGTGAAATTTTGAGTAGCCGGGTCATTTACTTTGTGTTTGAGAGCTATTTAAAGCAATAAACCTCAACAATTTTAACAATTTTAGTGAGTTTGAAATCAGTGAGCAACTTTTTCGCGCATATTTTCTTCCAGTTATTCTCATTTGCGACATCCAGTTGTTTACGGTTTTTACACATCTGTTCTGTTCCTGGTTTGTTTCCGTTAGTTGCAAAAAATTGGTGAACGTTAGGAAGAACGTAGGCTTTTTTTGAAATCGGTGAATTTTTGTTTTTTTTTATGTTTAAATTGATAGGTTTTTCGTAAAAAACAAAAATTTGGTCTAAAGTTCTTTTACTTGATCATCACATGTTCTGTTCAAAAATGGAGAAATGTATATGACAGCAGGTACCTACTGCCAAAATTCAATCCGCGTGGCACTAAATAGATATCATCATACCCGGTATAGTCACAGGACACTGTGAAATTAAAGTCATGCTTAGGAAGCTGTCAGAAGTGATAGATTCTGGTTGTCGATAATACAAGCAGAAACAGTACACGTAGCCAAACACTTGTCGATGAAAGTCCAAATCAAAGAAATTGCACAAAAATTATCTCCAAATTTAAATCCGGTCAACAAGGACTTAGCTTCATTCATTATTAGTATCATGCAAACCACTACTGCCAGATGAATATCATAATTTTTCCTTTCCGGCAGTCCCTCCTGTCTGGCCATTTACACTCAATCAATTAAATCAAGTGAACCATTCAAAGGCAAAATTATGATGCTTACATTACCATTTTGTAATTCAATTAACGCGCAGCAATTAACCGCACAGATTCAATGCATTCATCGACTAGATTGTCCTCGCTCCGTTTGCTCCCTTCAATAATGTAGCCACTGTTAAACGTTAAATTTTCCCATCGGTTCGTCAAATGGGATTTATTTATCCAGTTGAGGGTTTTTTTTTCCCCTGTATATACGTTTATATATACTAGACATTCAACTGCGTTAAGCCCACATAAAAATAAATCGGTAACGACAGCAAATGACTCGGATGTCTGCAGCGCTTCGCATTAAAGATGACAGCGGAGAGAATCGAACGAGATTTTAGGGAATCAGAATAATTTATTAAATTAATTTGAAAACGAATACTGATTCACAGATACACTGTTCCAATTAGGAGGGCACTACGTGCTGTAATGATAAACAACCACGACACACAAGTATCGATCGATAGTGGCACTGAAAGCTGGGTAATAAATCCACTTTCACGTGTGTTTTGACTGGCACGCATGCTATGGCCCACTCGTTGTGAGAAAGGATACCAAAACCAATTAAATTAACATAAGTCCCACTGGCAGAGTGCGTATAAATAAATTAATGTGTCATAGGAGTTGGTAAAAGGACTCGCACATCCATGGGTATTACGAAGACGAGGCCACCGCAAGAATATCATGCGGCCGCCCTCCCGAATCTATGGCACATTTCCATTAGAGACCAATCAATGCTGGCGAACCCATTACTTCCGGGAAATCTTTGATATCTCATCTCATATACTCGCATATAGAGGACGACGATCCTTCTGGTGCGTATGTGGTAAAGGATGCGCATGTTGGTGGTAGCATTATACGTGTGCGCACGCAAAGTCATTTGAACTAATGTCGACATTATCAAAGATTGGAAACAGACTTTATTACACAAAGGACACTCGGATGTCGGAGATGGAACTAAGTAGGCAAGTACTCCGCCGTAGTATATTTAATCAGTGCTGCTAATATCAACTCTTAGAAACATACCTCCACGTAAATGCGACTATGGTTGTGTGCGTTCCTCATGAACGTCAAATTGCACATGGGAGTTATTTAAGCATGTCAATGTATGTGAAGACTCTACTGGAGGATGTTTTTCTGCTTTGTAACTACAAAGGGAGGCTTTGAATGGTTTTTAACTTTGTACTTACATTTTGAAATATTTTACATAGTCAAGTATGACAGAGTCCATAGCCCGTTTTAAGAGTCCGAAAGTGAATCTTATGTAGGCTAGGGCATCTGCAATTAAAGATTATGTAAACAGGGTACATTTTTTTTTGTAGTACCGACTACGCAGTCATTTCGATAGCGATTTCTATAAAATGCACGCCAAATGAAAGAAAGAGTTTCTAGTTTGTTTAGATGTCTAGCGACAAGGCTAAAGACTAATAGATCTGTTTGTATAAGCATCAGTGTATGTTTGTATGGTTGTTTCTACGTTTGTTGTGGACTCTTAAATAACCAAACCGATTGAGCAATAAAAAATCTGTCAAAAGTGAGTGGATTTCAAAAATTGAACGTGTAGCCTTGTATGTCCTCCTCAAAGGAAGAGTGGGGGGGAAAGCCAGTGTTATCTAGGCCGGCCATGCTAGTGGGCGCATTATTGCTGTCTTTATGCTTTATCTTACGTTTCGTCGATAGAAGTGGAGCGGTTTGTCCTCGGTTGGGGGAAGGTTGACCGAAGCAGTCTTCCCCTCGCCTGTAATCCTCAGACAACTCAATTGAAGAGAGGAGAGTGAGTATAACTAATGGACGATATGTCTTCCCCCTCGCTTATAATCCTCCGACATTTCGTCAAAAGATCGGTGATTAGAAGATCGGCCCTTTCGTTGCATACCTTGCTTAAGGTTTGAAGTAGTTGGTCAAGATGGAGGTGACCGGTCGACAGTATGCCTTTGGATAGAAGAGTAGTGACCGTATCGGTTAGACCTTCGCCTGTATCCTCAGGTGGCTTATCAAAATAGGGCGGATAGTGCAAAAAAGCGTAGTAGTAGTGGTGATTGGAGCAATCGGCCTGATTAATACGCATATTGCGAGGTGTTTCAACTTGGTCAAAAGGTGAGTTTGACCGGGTGTCGATTTGTTGCGGATATACGAAGGGTGACCGAAGCAGTCCACCCCTCGATTATAATCTGGTATATATGGAAGATCATTGAAGCCATTTGGTCTTTGGAATGAATTTGCTGATACAGCGTATGTCTATGTGAGACAAGTTATTGAGGTCATCGAAGAAGTATTCTCCTAAGTTGGTTTTGCGCAAAATTTATAGAGTTACGAACGAGAACAAAAAAAGAAGCGACGCTGTTATTGGTATTTTGGAGGAAGACTGAGAAAAAGGCCTTGTCGCCGTCCACCAAACCATCAATCGCAGCGTAACAGTACAACTTGTGATGCTCAAAAATGACATCGAGTTTGTGATCTCCTCATCACGGCTCACAACCGACAATCATTGTTGCGTTTGATGGTCCTTTTTCCCTATTTTCACATACTTTATAACCTGAACATGACATTTTATTCTACATTATTTATAACCATTTCGGGAAAAAACATATTTCTATAAAAAAAACTAAGGAAGGTGGGGAATTTGATGTGTGCCAAATGTCACTAATAATTTGTATCCTTCAGTTCTAAAACATTTCTCTGTTTATATATCGCGTATTTTTCCTAAAAAAATGTTATATTATATATTTGGAATAACTTCGTGTACGAGTTCGGACTTTTGTGGAAAAGTTTGTGCCAATTTTAAAGTTACCATACTGAGGTGAATTTTTTGTTTATCGTAGAATTCGGAAAAAGTTAGCGAATCACAGCTTCCCTCACAGCTTGCGACTTGTGAGGGCTCGCAACGGCAGAATTGCGCTGTAAGTTATGTTTATAAGGTACTTAGAAATATATTAATGAGATAAAAGTATTTATAAGTATAAAAAGAAAACAAATGAAAATATATTAAGTAAAAGTTGTAATTTCTGACTGCTTCAAACGCTATTTCTCGACACTTGTGGGAGCTAATATTTTAAAATGTATAGCTTTGATTTGATATGCACTGTGTGATCCAGGCGATTTGCAACAAGTACGTGGGTGGTGGAGAAAAATGGACCTTGTCACATTCCATACAACAAAGTTAGTTAAAACACTATATCTTGACATTTATGACAGTTTTAGCCTTGAAATTTCGTAATTGGACTTATATTGCTTGTTGGAACAGAAAAATTATACATAATGTGTGCAGTAATGTAAGAATGGGGGTTGCAGCATACATACAAAAGCAAACGCTATTTCTCTGAGGAATGAAGTACTTTGCAAAATGAGGGCAAGTGCAGCTAGTTAAATACAAAAGCGAACTGTGGAGGCAGACAGGAAGAGCTAGTTTTCATTTAAGGTAAAGTTCCAAACATAATTGGAGGTGAAATTATTTAAATAGTGAGTAATACCAATGGCAGTTTTAAAGATTCCGCGATGACATTAAATTCAAAAAGGAATTTAGATTATTTTGTTGACCAAGTATAATTCGGTATAAGTATTTTTTGGTCGTTTCTTCTCAAATACGAATACTAAAAACTAATATTTCATTGCTTTTCACCCAAAATTTCGTTGGTAGATATTTTGCAACTTTATTGGACAGTTTACAACTATTTACCAACATTTAAAAATGTACACTGTCAAGAACAGACGAACATAATATAAGTAATTAAATAAATAAAAAATTGCACACGCTATACACTAACACTAAACAGAACTTAAACCTATTACAGAAATATCACAGATTCTATCAGTATTCGTAGTTGTAAAACAAATTCTCCAATAAAGAACTTTGCCCCTGAAGAAGTTTAAAAGGACTTGCTAATAAACACCGTGATTTGTAAGTTAATATCCATCCATCCAAAAAAAGACGTGACTGGGGACGACATTTTTATGAATACTCATAAACTGTGAGCAATTATTAGCAAGGTCTGCATATCCCAGGCCATCGCATATGACTAGAATATTGAGTGGACTTCTCTTATGTGTATTATATTCAAGGCATCATGTTTTTCCGTGCGGAATTCAATTTAAAATTTAATTTTATGTCACAAACTTTCGATTCATTTTTAAAATCATTCGGTGAAAACTTTTATTTGAAACTAGCTGACCCGGCGAACTTCGTTTCGCCCAAATTCGTAATGTAATAAAAATAATAATTCCGAGCATGCATAATGCACATGGTGGTTTATGCAATTCCGTGAATTCAAATTCTGAGTTCAAAACTTATACTCATACAACAGAAATAATGAAGTACATTATGGCAATGTTGATGTGTTTCAATCAAACTGTGCTTTATATGCGGTACACGACGTACAGAGAGCGGAAGGCTTACGTGAGCATGCCACATACAATCGACCAAGCGAGTAACATAGATATTCAAGATTGATGGAACAAATTTCCAGCGATTGTCCTTGCGACTTATTAACTGTCATAGCGAAAGCGAGATGCACGGGAAATTGAAGACGCTTAAATACGAATGGCAAATCGTTCTGAATAAGCGGAATCCGCGGAATGAAAATGTTTGTTTTTGAATTGTCCACCCAAAATCGTTTGCTTGCATGACATTTGATTTGCGATTCTTCACAATCAAATCAAACGCGTTCCGTTGATAACTTCCGGTGCATTGAGGTTGCGTAGCAAAAACATAACTGAGCCGACTTTCAATTTCACCCGGAACATCCAAAGAATTAAGAAATTAAACATTTTAAATAATTTTTGTTTTTGTTTTTCTATACAGTCCATTCGTTTCAAAGTGCAGTTCTTCATACAGACTTCTAGTACAAAAAGTAGCACAGGCGTAGTCTGTTTTATAAATAAATAAAAAAAAAAAAAAAAAAAAGAATTCAAGTTTTATAAAGTTTCTTGGAAATAAAAAAACAAACAATATTAAATATAGATAGATTTAAGCCGAAAGGCAATAATTTTAAGGATATAGTTAAGTTTAGAGTGCTCGCGGTTAGCAGGTGCCATAAGTGTTGAACAACTTCAGCAAACAAGCCATAGCAAAGGATGATCTCGAAATAATGTGTAGTAAAGGAAGAATATCAGGCAGAAGGAGTGGCTTGAACCTGCACCAGCCGACCGCAATGAAACATTGTACTCCCCAGATATAAGTAACCCTCTTAATAGCAAAACCTTTTCAATAGCAATAAATTAATAAGTGTTGGATTTCAAAAACGCCATCCTATACATTACAAAGGTCCCCGCTTGGTAGGAATTTAATTGAAAACCCGGCTATAAGCACTATAATTTTATACCTATGCGCATGTGCTTTTATCCGGGCAGTACTGTACATTATTTTTTACACATTTATTGCAATTTATTATAATTATTAACAATATTGTTACACTTTTCAATCTCGAGATAACGCGTGCTGGTGTAGGTTTTATTTGAACCTTTACCACCACTCTATAACTTTCGCTACAATTGAGATAGTATGTATATGGTTCAATCCTTAACCGGAATTTATTACATATCCTACAATTCAATTTACAGTTGAAAAATCGGCAATTTACAACCCTACAAGTTTTAGAAGAACGCCATGTGAAATAAAAAAAAAATCGAATTTTCCATTAACATAGAAGAGTTTATATAACTTTTTTTTTGAGCCTTCAAAAGGTAGACAAATATTCACCATATGGGTGTTACTTTTATCCCTGCATTGATATACAGACATTCAAAAAATTTCTAGATTTCCTAAGGCTTGCAGCTCAAGGCGGGGCTAAACGTGCACATCTCGAGATCTGGAAGTGTAATGAAACTAGGACCAACTGTAATTAATTGTGTGTAAAAATTATTTTAAATCTCTATATTCATTGTCACAATCAAGGTCACTGAGATACTTAACACTGAACTTTAAAAAAATCAGCGTTTAAGGCAAGTACAGACCAACACGTTGTTCACGAATATTTTTCCACAAAGTCTTAGGTGGGATCTTCTGGCCAAATTTCTCAAAATTCAATCAAGTTTTGCTCTCACAATTTTACCACAAGCTTTGCTTAGCAGACCATAAAAAGCAGCATAGAATTGGGCGAAAGTAAAACATTTTTAACGCTTATGCGTTATATTTATGACATCCTGAGAATTTGAACTATAAACCAAGAACTTTTTTCATTGCAAATGATTTTTACTTAAAGTGGTAAGCGATCTTTAAAAAGGCTTAAAGTAGGTACCTACTTCACTTTGCAAGAAATTTATTTGATTTTCAGCTGAGATCATAACCAAAACCCGCACCTGATTATATATGACTTTCAAAAGCCATTCGTTGTCATAGAATTTGAGGTTGATCCCGGCAGCAGTCTAAAAGAATAAATCCCGGCTCCGCTTTATTGTTGCAGTGTGAAATTTTAAAGAATATGCAGTACAGGCAGAGAGTTATGATGAAAAATGTCAATCAATGGATTAAGAACTGACTCCCCAATATACCACCAATGCCACGTTTTACACATTTTATCTCAGATATATCGCAAATTTCATTTCGACATCATTCTTCCCCGAGCAAAGCTATATATACATGCACTTTCCGACTTAAATTCTTATGTTTACCTGCTTTTTAGATGTTTAGCTGCTTCCAAAAGAATACCCCACTGCAAGTAAAAAATAAATAAATAATTCAACATGACAATCTCTCCGCCGTTGCGTACATTTCCGCACAATCTTTTTCGCCACAAGAAATCTCTCTAAAGTTATACACTTTTCCCGCCTTCGACTTCATACGCCCCAATTACTGTGAAACTGCACAAACCTCATCACCAGCCATAGTCTCTTCTGCTATAAAATCAACACACAAATCCCACAACAAATATTTATTAATTCCACCCACCAGCCGCAGCGCCTTGACAAACTTTAAATAACTTTTGTGATAGACAACAAAAAAAAACTTTCCACTTTGGCACAAGAAAAGTAGGCAAAACACCGTCACGGGGACGGCATCCCTGACAGATACCGAAAACCCTAACTCAACACGACACAAATCACCACTTGGCCTCGGCGGCGCACAGAACATAATCACAAAAAATATTCTCAACACCATCGCTTGAGATTTTCTAAATATTCGATTAAGGCCTCCGGCTGAACTCACTGACCGTGAGTAATAATGACACTAACACGACAACGCGACCGACTACGTTGTCCGATTGGATGCTGGCGAAGGACACCGCTCTTTGCGGTGATCTAGTTCTTGCTGTAGCTTTGAGAGTTTTCGGTCAAAGTAAAGTTAACACAAAAAGGAAGTGGATTTACAAGTAGATATTTGCTCATCCTAGTCAATTATCAGGAACACTAATTTGTGATGAGGAAAGAGCAAACGATTACGAAGGTGCCTATCACTGGCGGGCAAAGCTCCCGCTGAAAGGTGTCTCTTAAAAAAAAGTCTCAAATATAAATACAAAGAACTGCTTGACGCAAGATTGTATTCGGTTCTCCACTTAACACACTTGGTTCGCAGTATATAGCCGAAGGATGCGGAAAAAAAGGAACCAGCTGAAGTTGAATTATAAAGGGTTTTTCAATAAGAGCGCTACAAAATTTTTTTTGAAATAAAACAAAAACGGTTTTGGATATCAATGAAATTCTTTATTCCTCTGAAAGTTCGTTCGATGCCATTATGTATGGAACTCGATTTCTTTTGCATGGCCACCACGGGCACGCTTACAGAAGTCCAGACGCTGAACCCAATTTTCGACGGTTTTCAAGCATAAATCGGTCGATACTGCTGCAATTTCACGTTTGATATTCGTACGAAGTTCATCAATCGTCGCTGGCTTGTTGGCATAGACCATAGACTTGACGTAGCCCCACAGGAAATAATCTAACGGCGTCAAATAGCCCGACCGAGTCGGCCAAGCGACTGGACCATTTCGTGAGACAACACGTTCTCCAAACTTGGTTTCCAATAAACTGATTGTGACATTCGCTGTGTGGCTTGTGGCGCCGTCCTGTTGGAACCACATGTCCTCCAAGTCCATATCATCCAATTGAGGCCAAAAATATTCAGTTATCATTGAACGGTAGCGATTCCCATTCACAGTAACGTGCCGGTCTTGATCATCACGGAAGAAGTACAGCCCAATGACGCCGCCGCCCAATAAACCACACCAAACCGTAATTTTTTCGGGATGCAAAGATGACTCATGGAGTACGTGTGGATTGCTGCTAGACCAATACTGCATATTTTGTTTATTGACGAAGCCATTCAGCCAGAAATGATGACAACCATAAATTGGACGTAGCACTCTTAACATTGCGGCCACTGACTCCGAATTTCGGTAGTAAATTTTAATAAATTCGACTCGTTGTTGGCTCGTATATCTTCCCATCATGAAATGGCAAACCTTACTGAATAGAAATGTCAAAAGAGCGGCAAGAAATTCGGCGTCGCTTGCTGTCCCTGTCGCTCTACTTTTGTAGCGTCCCTTTTGAAAAACCCTTTATATACAAATAAATACAACCGGAAATGGTCCGCAAAAGTTATTCGAGAATCAGTGTGAAATTGGCAAACGATAAACACATCCTCACTGTTCGTGTCCAATCGTGTTTAACATTAATTTTAAGCTTTACCCTGGGCACATAAAATTTTATTTTACAAATAAGGAACAGAAATACTCTTAAAAGAAAACATCAAAAATAATAAAAGTATTGAGTCGAACGATCATCAATTTCCAATCACTCTCTGGTGAAAACTCGTTCGATGAATCTCATGCAGAACTTTGAAAGGACGCTATTTAAACCTTATACGCATTAAATACTGTCTCTCTTAGGATCCGGAATGAAATAACATTCGTCTTAAGTAGAAAAAATAAAAAAATTAACACTCATGTGAATGTGACGTTTATTTTGCCTTTAAATTGTTCCGCAAGTGTTTTTATTGGAATATTATAAGAAGGAAATGAGAATATAAGACTGTGGAGCATATACCGCTGATGGATGAAATGGTGGATCATCCATTTTGAAGGTTCCGAACTCAGAGGAAAAAAAAACCTTATTAGTTTCGCTTTTGTCCGTCTATCCGACCACTAGACCAATTTTACTAAGGCTGAAATTTGCAGACAATATCCGGTATAACCTCTTGTTAAACGACAAATGGTAGCGACACATCGACTGGCTTTAGAGTAATTAGTAATTTGGTGGAAAAAATATTTTCATTCGCACAAAACGCTGTTTATTTCTTGATTAAAAACAAATGGCTGTAGCAAATTTTTGGTAGATCATGCTCGTAGCTATATATGTGCCGAAGATTATTTTGCGGAAAAGTTAATATTTTAACAGGCATTCACAAAAAAACTGTCAATCACTATAAAGTACGCTGTTTTCAACCAGTTTTCATTCGTTGTTAGCCGTATTTTATTATCAGCGTGATCTGATCCGGATCAGATCACGAAAATAAAACAATACGGATCATAGAAAAATTGTATTTTCGAGTTGTGGCAACAGTTGCTTTCAAAACACAAGGGATAATGTATGAGTGTTACAAACTTCATATTGCCACCAGCCATATTGCAAACATTCTGTACAACGTGACGTCACAATATGATGACGATTGATATGACATTTCATTTGCTTGTGGAGGGTGTTACCATATGAATCAAATTAATAATTTTTTTTTTTGGATTTTGTTTTTAAAAAAAGGAATTCAAAATTCTATGTTCAAAAATGCAACAAATAAACAATATTTTGCTGCTGTATTTCGGTGTGTTCATGCGAGCGAATGATTTTTTTAAACATTTATGAAATGTTCTCGATTTGCTTCAGAAACATTTCATAAACATTTGTCAAATATTTCTGTTTTCGCCGGTGTATACGCCGAATAAGTATTTATTAAACGTTTATGAAATCCTTTTTACTGTCGGAAATTCACGACCAGAGGCTCGAAAACAACAACACGGCTTCCGTAATATGGTGAGTTTTGTTTCTAAAAGACAATGAGTTTACCTACAATCAGTTCAAAATGTAATAGAAATCTTAATGCAGTTTGCACCTCTGGTCCGCTCAGATTGGAATTCTTAGACAAAATAAATGACAGCGATTTAGGCACGAAATTCCAGAAGAACAAAATGAAGTTAGAACTAGATTTTTCTGTGATACAAAAGAAACGTGTTTCCCAATAACTAGATTCGAAAACAATTTAAATTTATGCAGGTAGCTAGTTTCGATTTTTCACTGTTCCAAGATTTTCTATTTTATGTTAAAAGAACAAAAAAAAAAAACAACTCTCACTTTGTGAATCAAATTACTAACGAACTGCGAAACATGTTTTGTTAAATAAATGTTTATGAAACATTTACTTAAATATTTCGCTGGTCGTGGCATACCTTTATGGAATTAAAAAGCAAAATCATCTCGTAGGACGGAAAATTTATTCAATGTGAAAAAATGCTTTTTGATTTTTTGTGTTATGAAGGGTGTTGAATATTTTAGTCTGGCAACGAGAATGTGTGTGTTGGCTTTCGTTTACAGGAACACCAACATTGAAGAATGAAACAAGCTACCTAGTGGGAAATAGTACAATAAATTTTCAGACCATGATTCGTGATTTCGATGAATATCAGGATCATAAGCTGTTACTGTAAGTGCATGTAAACCGATGATCCATATGGATCATGGCTGATAGTAAAAAAGGGCTATTAACGTCCAGTCAACCAATGTTTTGCAATTTTGTTATTTTGCATTTAATTTAGAGTTTTAGTTTTTCATAATAGGGAAATTCCATTATACTCTTCGTTTTCCACCAATGCTCCCTCACGAAACGATTCTGAAGTGATTATCCCAAGAAAGAGACCTTATTCACTGGAAAATTGTAGATACACGTTTGCAAAATATACGAATCCCATAGCAATTTTAAGTGAAGATGATACTCGTATATCTACAAAATGTGTAGGTACCAACAAATTTACGAACTATTGCAATATTTTCAAACATTTATATGAAAACAAAGTAATGTCGTTTTCCATTGGGACCACCAGAAATCTTTTTCAGATCTCAGATTTTACGCTACCAATGGAACGCGCAACGAAAGTGATCTGCTTTTATAAATGTATTAGTGCGTTATTTGGCAGTAATATCAGCTGTTCAATCTGCATTTGTTTTTCCAAAAAACACAAATGGATATCGACTTCGAAAATGTTTTCCTTGTTGCAGATACAAATTTGGTATTTTTGGTGATTCGTAGTCTTCAGATGACGAGGAAGATAATAATTCCTCCAAAATTATATCCATGGCTATTTATGTATTTCGTTATTTTGGTTTTCACGAAACTTTGCGCATTTGGATTGAAAGCAAACTTCTTAAAATGACGTAAAACAGCTGTGCAAAGCATATTGGTATGTGTAGATCTGAAAAAATATCGAGATCTGCAAAAAGTGCTCTGAATCGAAAAAAGATTGATTTTTTTGCCCAATGGAACATGAAAAGTGATTTCGATAAAAAAAAAAGATTGATTTTTTGTCCCAATGGAAAACCACATAAGTAGATAATATTGTCGATTAAGATTTCTATAGAGACAGAAAAAAAATTAGAATTTTATAAAAGTGACGAAAATATTGGGCAAATGAGCAGCTTGCTTAGTGGGTGACATTTATACACCACAAATGAAAAATGTCTTTAAGAATACCAAAGGATTTGCTCGAGTAACACAACATTTCAGGTGGCAGTACATAACTTATAACAATGTGAGGCTTACGCTGTCAGTAAAAACCATTTTCCGCTTTTGGTTCGGGTTTAAAACTTCTAAGCGCCAAAAATGTAGTTATAGGCTCTTATACATTACAAGATTTTTTAGTACAAAGACAAGCGTAGCAGGAGTTTCTAATCTGTTAGGCTAAGTCCTTTTTTTTGACGGGATTATATTGGTGATGCTAGTTTTCGTGCCTATGGTTGGAAGTAGAGCTTAACAAATACCTAAATCTTAGCACCGGTATAATCGGAACGCTCTTATTTTTTTGAAGATTTTTCACTCTCAGCTATAAACAGGCCGATGAAAGTGTAGGGGAGTACAAATGGCGTGTAATCAATCGCGTAAGTTATAGGTGGTTGCTGGGTATTTTATGTGTATGTTTAGAAAAAGAGCATAAGTGGATGATAGTTGCTAATAAGAAGTTTTTCTTTCGGAGTTTTGAAAATATTAGTTTTTCTCAAAGTTTGCATTTTGATCGAATAAAAAATAAACCGGCCATGTGCGAGTCTGCTCGCGCATCGAAGGTTCCGTACTTCTTTAGAGTTGGAAATTGCGAAGATTTTTTGCAGATGAGGTAAACTAACATGAATGTAAGCGTTAGAGTAGAGAACACGCTTTAAGAATGAAATGACCGCGAGGATGTCTGCGTGCACAACATTCAACAAAACAATATTTGTTAAAAAGAATGAGTATCTATTGGAAAAGTTCAAATGGAAGGAAAACGATTGAGGGAACAATGTTAAATGAATGGAGAATTAAAGAAAGGAGATGACCGGGTCCCAGTGATGCCAACTCAGGCTTTTTCATGCCTCCAAGACATTATTTCATTAGCTAAGGTTTGTTTTTTTCAAAAAGGTGTCTTTTTCTATTTCAAATATTTTACGACTTTTTGAAACATTCTTGAAAAATCTTGGCCAAAAAGAATTTTATATGTAACCTCGGTCTTAATGTTTGTGTTTCCACGTTCAAACTCTGCCCATTTTGCATTCCTTAAAAATAATTCCAGCTTCCACTTCTAGTAAGTGGATTGAAATTGGAGATCAATTTGAATGCTGTTTGTTTTTTTGGAGATCAATTTGAATGCTGTTTGTTTTTTGTTCGTTACTTTACTTCGGCTGTGTTTTTTTTGGTTTCAAGATAGAGTTTGTTGTTAAATAAAGACAGTAAAATATGACCTCATTTTATTATTTCGTCTTGAAATTTGGAACTATATTCAACAGATTACCACTCTAAAATGGATGAAAAAGAACAAATAAAAGTCGAAGATGATAAAAGTCATGAATTATGTTCCTATAAGAATTTCTTCAGTTATTTTTTGGAAAGAAGAATGAATAATTTTTGTTTATTTTCTTACATTTGTGTTTAAATTTAATTTTATTATTCCAGTTAACCGAAAAAAATATTTTAGGCATTATTTTATTCAAAAAGGCATTTTTTTTTTCAAGTTAGGCATTTTTTCGTTTAAATTTGTTAGCAGCGCTAGTGTGGCTGACGATGGGGACTCTGGACTGTGGAGTGTGGTGTCTTAGTGTGAATGAGAATGAGTAGGTTGATTAGTCATTTGAAAATTCCAATTGGAATTGATTAAGAGAACACACCAATAACGAATGAAAAATGGATAAAAGGAGCGCAGTGTTTGTCAGATATCGTAAATATCTTTTAAAATATTAAATTTACCGCAAAACAGTCTTAGGTCCATGAATAACTAATGTACGAGCATAAAGGTTGATATCCATTTTTTGAAAATCAAGAAATAAACAGCTTTTTGTGCGATTAAAAATTCTTTTTTTCACAAAATTACTAATTACTCTAAAACCAGTCGATGTATCCCTACCATTGCAAATTTCAGTATTCAACGTCAGTTAGTTTCTGGGATAGACCTAGGTACAAAATTGATCTAGTGGGTTCGGACAGACGGACAAAAGCGAAACTAATAAGGTTACGTTTTTTCCCTTTGGGTACGGAACCTTAAAAACGAATTTACCTTAAGAATGACATTTTGTTAAAATCAAATGTACCATTTTTGAGATAAATCCAATTTTCAAAACTAACGTTATTCGATTTTTGTCTATCAAAAGCCGGATATTCACCGACATTAACCCCACATAGTTAAACTCAAATAAAAATGTTGGTTAAATGAAATCGTTAGAGCCGTTTTCGAAAAAAAATCAAACTTGTTTTAAACCATTATATGCGATACACCAATAATATCTAATAGGGCTAACCTGCAAAAAATTGTGGACCGAACTGTAACCCAAAACTCAAAATCCGAAGCAAAGCAAATCTGACCAGCCGTTTGGACTGTAAATCTCGGGAGTCGACACGGAAAGTTCCTCTATCTTCATTATATCAGAATTGATTAAAATCTCGAACTCGAAGTTTTGTACCAATACAATATCCTTCTCTTACTACGTATAAGTATGAGAAAGTTAAGAAGGTAGTTCAAACCTTCTAATGTGTCTGTAGTTATTAGGAAATTCATCTTTCATTTAGTTTACGCTTTAAAAAATACGCTTTACGCTTTGAAAAAAAAAAAACAAAAACCTATTAAGGACAAGGAGAGCCAGCAGAGCTCCTTTTATACTATAGGAAGGTTAGTTATAAAAGAAGAATTCAAGAGACTACGTGAAGAAATTGATGCCGATATTTGCTTAGGACCAACGGCAAGACCACCCGGACCCATCTTCAAACATATCTAACTACTTCCATCAACTCCAACTCTCTAAATACTTATCTAAATAAATATACAGTCACCTAAGGCCATACCTTCAGAGAACTTCAACCTAATTAAGAACAGTGAACTACGTGTTTTGAATAAGAAACATTCATTGCGCTTCAGTTCATAGATCCTTCCCGGTGAACCCAACCACGACTGATTCTAGAGTTTCTGTCCGGTTGGAGCCATTGTTGGTATATAGAACATCCCAACCGAAAGAAAAGGATTGTGCTCAAGCTTAAATCAACAACACTCTGGGAATTCAATTGGAAATTCAATTTCCACCTAAATACACATCACATCAGAAATCCACACACATACAGATGCCCCGTCATTGTTTTCTTTCAGACAATCAACTTTCAGAAAAGATATTTCTATTTTCACCGAATTTAATTCGTTTCCTCAAGACAGTAGTTAGAAGCGATCTGAAAGAAAATACAAAAAAAAAAAAAACCCAAACAGTCCAGAAAACAATCAAAGCGGAAACATTTTTTTGTGTTTAATCTTGCACAATTCTCTTTACCTCCACATGCTCGACCGAGTAAAAAAGGAAAAAAATCTCAGAAAGTAAAACCAAATTCAACAAATTCAATCAAATGTACGAGTATGTTGCTCAACTGATTTTGGGTAAAAGTTTTGTGCTCTCAGGGGGAATATAAAATTGCAGAGTTGCTCTGGGGTTGGAAAATATAGTGAACGATATAACGTGAAGGCAATTTAAATAAACAAAAGGTAACAATTGGAACATGGTTTAGTTTAAGTAGTGAAAGTAATAATAATGGCTTGTTCCGACTCCAAAAGGGATTGATTTGCTTACACGTACCTATGCTGAAGTTCTGGGCACTCAATTTCAGTTGAGGTCGTTTAGATTTGGTTATAAGGCCTTCAGCACAAATTATAAAGCAAAGAAAAAGCATAAGCACTGTTTAAGTATCCACATGAAGTTTGGGTTAGAATAAGTTATTTAGCTTCCGAATTAGTCTAAGTCCATACGGTTATAATGTCCAAACAAAGGAAAACGATGGATTTAGATATGTATATAATGTCCGCACAAAGAAACAACTATGTTCTTGAAATAAAACAAAGGAATTCCGCTTTTACGTTATAAAAATGTGTTGATTTATTGGCAGCTTTACTGAGTATTTCTTGGTTATGTCTTATGTTTTTATCTAATTTGACATTCTATGTTTTTTGACATTTTTGTTAAAAGTATTATTGACTTGTTGCTAACAATTTTTGTGCGTTTACATGTCGAAATAAAATTATAGCAGCTTTATGTTTACTCATCTTAAATACATAAAACATAATTATGTGTAATGCCGAACAAGCACTGATTCATTTTAATTAATTGCAGAACCTAAAAAAAAATTCCCTTGTCTTGCAAATAATTTCCACAAAATGCTGATAGGTGTATTTTTCATTCCCATAGAATGCGTCCTTTTCTGAGCTTTGGTAACCACAGAATCCTTATATAACCGTTTCAGTGCGAGTATTTTGGTATGTTTTCAGAAGACAGATGACCCAAAAAATGACCAGCGAAAGTCACTCATAAAAAGGTCTAAGTTGTCTTTCAACACTGATTTTTTTTTTCAATTTCTAGAGCCTATCGGCTTACCAGTAATCGACTTTAGTCTGACAGTTCACGCAAAGATTCCACAGTCTCCAAAATCCTTTTACCAATAAACAAATATATTTGCCAGAATATCGCTAACTGTAGGGTCAAATGTTAATGGTGAGTAAGCCATGTTTATCTCGGGCATTATTTGAGCAAATAAACCCTTAATGTCATTTGAATTTTTTTCTAAACACTTGAAGCAATTATTTTTCCGTGTTTTTCTCTGTTTTATCTTGTTCTAGTTCTTGCTTTTTGATTGGTTTTCCTTTTTTAATAGTTTGAAGGCAACGAAAGGATGCTTACTAAAAAATATATTTAAGTTTGGGATCTTTGAAAATTCTGTTGAATCGATCGATCCTCCAAACCTATATGAAATGTTGTTCTAATATTTTTCCATTTTTATTTTCCGTTGAGAAAACAAGTCTTTCAAAAAAATACAAGCTTCTCAATTGGCCGTTTGGATCCACAATAAGATTTAAGATCGCTTCCATTCGTTTCAAAAATTAATAACTCACATAAAACGGGTGGTTGCGAGGAGCTAGGCCTAGGGTCCCTGCGGACCTGTTGCGCCAACTATTTATTATTAAACAGATCTAATAGTCTGCAGTAGGAAGAGGAAAAATCTGGAATTTCGACCCCTAACACTTTTCGGATCGGAGCTAACAACGACCAAGAAGGTTAAGTATCTGGGAGTCTATATAGATACTTGACTTACTTGGAATGAGAAGGTCAGGAAGGTAAAAAGGGTACTACTGGACAGAGGTGAGGACTCTCGCCAAGGTCAGCATACTGGATGTATACGATGATAACTTGACCCATTATCCCCTCTGCCTCGGTTGTATGATGGGCGAAGGCCTCCCTGAAAACTTCGTTTGCATCGAGATGCGAAATGGCACAATCGTTGTACTATCTATGGACATAGGAAGATCATGGAACTAAATAAAAATATGATTAGGGACATCATACTATGGACGGGATTACAAGAGTGCGTATTATGGAAAAGAATCACAAAACTCGTATTGAGAACGGATTACTTCCAGAAAAAAGGAGTGGTGAAATAGTGATTTTCACAGATGGATCCATGATGGATGGCGGAGCTGGTGCCGGTATCTATTCAGAAGAGCTGGAAACACACTTCCGTATACCAAGCTGAGATGATTGCATTGCTGTATGCGTTGGACTACTTGCTCGAGAGTCAGGTGGAGGGAAAAAATATCCTTATAGCACTGGACAATCAGGCGGTGATCAGACGCATGAAACAAGCAAACATTACAACATCATTGGCACTGGAATGTGTACTCAAGGCGAATAAGTGTTCATCTAAAAATGAAGTAACACTGACTTGGGTACGAGGACAGATATAGGGATCGAAGGGAACGCAAAGTCGGACTCCCTTGCAAAACAGGGGTCCACTGCTGGGACCAGAACCATTCTCTTCAATTGGCAGAGGAATGGTTGAATAGCTGATTCAAAGATGGATCACGGCAGGAAACCTGAGAAGGTCAGCAATAAGCAATAGATGAGGCAGATTCTTAATAAGAACGATTTATATGTTTCAATTTTACCAGTAACCTGGTTCATCCGTAAAATTAACCACTTACTGAAAAGCAAACAAGTCAAAACTACTAGTCCGCTTGGTTCATCAGTGACATTCGGGAGCCGGCTTTAACCAAACATTTTCAAATCAATGGAAAATAATCAGCATCTGAAAACGCGACACAATTTAAAACATAGTCTTCTGTTTAATCCATTAGAAACGTGTCCCCCGCTACTGTACCCAAAGTTATTAAATACATGACTGCAGTCATCGCAAATTCCTCTTCAGTTTAAAACACTTTGGCATTTGGCGAGCGGTTACATTCCTCCCTCTAACTACCACCCTTTCCCTTGAACAAAACAAGCAAATATGTGTCTGACGCCAAGTATATTTACAACAAAGGACAGCTCCACCACCACCAGTGTGTCTGAAATGTTTCATGATAATGTAATCCAAAATGCAGCAGATAATTTGATATTCTGTTTACCTAGCGCATTCATTACGTTGCCGCAGAACAAACAAAACGAACCACCCATTCTGGCAAACAACCAGAAAAAAAAATAAAGCAACTGTAGCTAATGATAGCAGTGAAAGATAATCGCAGCAACGAATTCCGTCCGCCAACAAAACGATAACAATTACCATCGACACATTTTCAAGCCTCCCCAGACCACACAAACAAGCCACATCATGAAATTAATATAAATTTAGGGAGTGCCGTGCGATTTTCTACTTGCAAATTATCTGAGCGCAACAGATGCTGGTCTATACCAGTAGACCCCAGCTCACATCATCCGCACAGTCGCCGTGCATGAGTAACGATCATGTGGGCGTACGAGTCCTCACGACACTGCCAATGCCAATTACCTAGCAAATATCAAATTTAGAACGCTGCATGCAACCACCATCACCATCCCTTATGCAATTTAATTAGCCGATGAGATAATTATTGTTTCGAAAATTTGCCAAGTTAAATGGTGTGCGCAAATCACACAACAGCGCGCCCGCGATATGGCGCCGAGGGCAATATTAGCCGGCCACACAAACGTTTCTGGTATAAATAATGACTTTTTTTTCGCCAATTAGAGCTAAAACTTAAAAACTAATTATTACAATGAGAACTTAAGGCTATGAAACATAAAATATTTAATTATTATAATAGAGAACAGACATTATTTAGAAATTATTTATAACTGTTTTCAAACACATCATTGAGATCGATAACTAAATTGAACTCGTTGGTGCAACGGTCAACCGGTTCATTACCGCCAAAATAATTTGTTCTATGAAGCCGTCCACTCGTACGCAATTTCCTTTCAGGAAAATAAAAGTTTATCCTGTGGAAATTAATTACATCTCTTATAAACATGATACTGAAATAGTTGCGTCTCTTTTCAAGAGTAAGTAAATTGAAAAGAAGGCATCTAAAGGATTTTCCAATAAGAGGTGTTGATGTGAATGACCCGCTGTTTCGGTAGCTGCCACTTTTGAAGCTTTTATTCTTCGACATTTGACAAGTAGAAATTACGCCATTATTAAAAATGGAACGATACACGCTTCAACAACGCACTGAAATTATTAAAATTCACTACAAAAACGGTGAAAGTCTTGCAGTCACAGTTCGCAAAACTAAAGCAATTTTTGGTCGTCGTGAAGCACCTTGTCGGACCGCAATACAGAAATTGGTGGAAAGATTCGAGCTGTTGGGACAAGTTAGTGATGTGAAGAATAAAACCCGTGCACGTCGCTCAAGAACAACTGAGAAACTTGCTGCTGTAGCCCAAAGTGTTGAAGAAAACCCAGGTTTGTCCATTCCTCGTCGTTCTTTGGAATTGGGCATGATTAATGATTTTTTATGGTTGGAGTTGGTATTGATCTGGACAACGTTTACTTTCAACAAGATGGCGCTACGTACCACACAAGCAACGAAAGCATTGATCTTTTACGGGAAAAGTTTTCGGACCGTGTTATCTCTCGAAGAGGTGATCACAACTGGCCACCGAGATCTTGTGATTTAACACCTTGCGACTTCTTCCTTTGGGACCACGTGAAAGATAAGGTCGACGCCAACAGCCCAGCGTCGATTCAAGACCTCAAAGATAAAATTCGTGGGGCTATCGAGGATATAGGGTGCCACTTTGCGATTTGGTTATGGAAGATTTCATGAAAAGGATATGTGTGCGTGCTCGTGGTGGCCATTTGGCTGATGTTTCTATGTTCCATCTAAGTTTTTTCTAAAAACAAATCTGATAAAACATTTTTGCACCCTTTCTATTCGGTGGGACTGATTTTGGTAGTAAGGATTCCAGCTTTTATTACAGTATTCTAATACGGATCTTACATATGCGAGGTATGGAGCCTTCAATGCATACAGATCAGAGAATTCTTTCGAATTACGCCTAATAAAACCAATCATTCTTAACGCATTACTTACAATGTAGTCAATATGAGGCTTAAAAGTCAGTAGTGGATCCAATATGACTCTTTCTTTTTTTAGATATACTTTTAAAAGCTCTACATTATTAATTTGGTAATTAAAATACATTGGATTAATGCTTCTCGCACAAGTTAGTCTTTGACATTTTAATACAATTTTGTCATGAAGGTTATGTTGACACCAACTAGCTAGACTGTTAAGATCATCTTGGAGAAGCAAGCAATCTTCTGCAGTTTGAATGCAGTGAACGATTTTTAAGTCATCTGCGATTAAAAGGCAGGTGGAATTACGAATATACCTAAGACGGAATATAATAAACAAAGAGGATAAAAAACAAGGGTCCAATGAGACTGCCTTGCGGAACACCTGATGTTACAAAGATAGGCTCTGATAGACAACCACCTATCTGAACATGTTGAGCTCGATCTAGCAGGTACGTTGATATTCAATCCAACATTTTAATTTTTGGATCGGCAAAGTTGGTAAAAATGATATCAGTCTAAAAACCCTACTCGAAATTTGTTACAATTTTTTCACGGAGAATTGTTAGGTTAGTGGCTCTGGCTGTGGATCTGCCTTGAGCAAAGCCGTGTTTAGAATCGGAACTTATTTCTTTGACAAGGATTTAACGCACACAATCATTTCCAAAATTTTGGGGATGGCGGATAGCTTACATATAGGCCTGTGGTTTGCAATATCTCGCTTTGATCCGGTGTTATATAAGACACTTTCCACTTTTCCACATCCTTCAAAAATATGCGATAGATCCCATCTGGACCTATACCATTTTTAACTTCTAAGCCTGGCACAAAGCACGTCCGAAGTGTTTAACTGCAGATTTTCTACGATAACCCGATTTAGTGTGATGCTGGATGGTGCTCGAGAAAACTATTTATTTTGGAGGTTTAAATAAAAAAGTAATCTTTTTTCATCGGATGGACAACTTTAGGAGTATGGAAACAGATGTTTATTGTTTACTTTACTTTACTTCGGTGGGTAAGAGAATCATCGTCGGTCCGAACATTGTGTTTGTTTACACAAGTGTTCGACAGAGCGACGCTGAATAACTATTATGAGTATTGTGTTACTTTGTATCTCAAATGCGAAAGGCAAAAATTATCATAAACGATGGGGATAGAGTGGATTAGCCCAGGACATATCCGTTGATATATCTCTCATGCCAATTTTAAGGTCATTCAAGGGGGAAATACGTTTTCCGTTGCAAAGTATACGTTTATGAAAATAAATTTATTTCCACAAGAAATGATCCAATTGAAGACAAAGAAAACTGAAATCCTTCTTCCCATCACAACTGAGGGACTGAGGGATACAAATGGAGCATATTCTCCGGCAAGTGTTTCCCTCTGGGTTAGATCAAAGCCTTGCACTGGTAGCAGGGCCAACTGCTGTGTGTGCCCACCACTACTATACATCAAGGAAGAATTCTCAAGTTCACCTAGGGCAATTTCCCGAATCTTCATTCTATGCAGTATGCACTCCTTGGCCTTGATGTGGGTAAGGATACACACACGTACAACAGTTGTTGTACTTCTTCCCTCTCATTCGACACAATGGGGATGAATCACATTTTATTTTTTCTAAAAATTGCTGAGTATGCCAAGATATAGTTCAGTGTTCGGAAAATGTCGGCCATTACTTTACGTCCTGGAATAAGCTATTTTTCGAATCTTCTTTTTTCTGTTCGTTCATCCATTTCCCCCTATGAAAATAAATTAGCCTTTCAGGAAAGATTATTCGCCTCTTTTTCTGTGGCTACTTGCACCGACGAAGGTCCATGCAGGGAAAACGCCGTAAAGGATGAACGAATTATAACGGCAAAAGTCTAAGTGTTTAATTCAAGTAGGCCCAATAAGAAATGTCCAAACAGTCGGGACGTTCATCTGGTGAGTAAATTTTAATATTTTCAAACACAAATACGCAAAACTACCACGATAACTGATACTGCATCAGAAACGATCCTATGACGTTTTACCGAGGTAAGGATCGTATGCCAGGGTAGTAAATCCCATCCAGAGATGGCGAAACCTTCCAGTACGAACACAGTCGGTGCTGAGGACAAGGAAAAAAGATGTCTGTAGACAGTTAAACATGGAAGACGACAAAAATTCAGCTATGTGTCAGATAAAAGCCAAGACTTCCATTCACCAAAATAAACTGAGGATGGCAATGTCCCAGCTTATATTCAATAAGGGTGCTGAAAAGGATAGCCTAATAGCCGAGCTTCTTTAGGCAGCTTGGTGGAGAGCACACACCAACATGTCTCCAAGTTTTGTTCAAGAAAAGGTTTGTCTGATGAATGACATTCTTTTGGCAAATCTAAAAGAAAGGACCCTTGAAATGGTCACTTGTAGAGCATCAGTATCCTTAACATTCTATATAAGATCCTATTTTCTTTACTGCATTAAACAATTCATCAACACTTTTATTGTTCCTTATTGTTATGGCTTCAAGCCCTTTCCAGGCCTTTGATCGTATACTGAACTTTTTACATTCTGATACATTAAGAGATACGTAATGAATGGGGATGATACGGAGCTTCGACTTCGAATCCGATGTGTCGGAACCGGGTTAAATTGCACCTCCGAATCCGGCTTCGGTTCCGATTTAATCACATTGGAGGTTTTTCGGACCACCATCGGGGACGAAACGACCGACGAACATGAACGACAAAGAATAAATTGTAGACTTGCGACATGGGAAGGATATTTTTATTTTACATGAGTAGGCGAGATTTGCATTGAATTTGAGAGTGCGTGCGTGAGACGTGTGAGTTAGTTATTGATTTAGTATTTTTTTTTTCGTTAATTTCGCAATAAAAAATTTTATACTTTAATAGTTTCTGTCTGCGTGCGACTCCCGCCTCCGAGGCTTCCGACTCCGACTCCGATAAACCCACCTCCGTAACATCCCTAGTAATGAATGACGCTTCCCTCGATCTACGTAGCTTAGTACAACTCGGGCAAAATCTATTGGCGCAAAATTATAGTCGGATAAAGCCCATTTTAAAATTATTTTGGTACGTGACAATGTCCGTATTAGTATTTTTCTAATTATAGTCGACATAAAACCCACTTTATCGTTATAGCCTGGTATTAAATTTAAAACCACAAAATGTAGATTTCATCCCTTAGTTTGGACTCTCAAACCTCTCTCATCTTTAAGATTTTTAAGGAGTATTTATATTTTTTAAGATCTCGAAATATTTAAATATGTACGGCTTTTAAGAAAAGCAAAATAAAACCCCAGAAAATCCTTTTTAAAATTTGAATGAGGAAGAGTCTTACTCCCTACAAATTCAATAAAAAAAACTGTTCATTCCATTCCTGCATTTTTATTTTATGTTTCACTCTTTTGGCGTCATTTCATTAAAATTTGCTTAAATAAAGCTTCCCAAACTGTGGTTAGTTTCTTAAATTGTACATTTTTGGGTCTATTTGATAAAAATCTGCGTCGCGCCCGCTCTAAGGTTAGTACTTGTTTTAGGCAGGTTACAAGGCGTATATAATTTTCAAAAAAGTTCGGCACCGGCTTTGAAGTTGGAGTGGTGCTAGTAAGGATTTATGTCTACTTATCTCTCCTAATAAACGATGTCTATAATTTTGCGCCAATGTTGTTTGAGTTTTGCAAGGAAAGTTTGTACACAAATTTTGTCATAGGCAAAGTGATTAGGAATTTCAAAAAGAAATAATTTTGTAATCTTAGTAAATTTTACTAGGTATGTAAGATAAATTTATTAAAGAGTATATAGTATAAGTATAAAAAGAAAACAGATGAAAATATAATAAGTTAAAGTTGTAATTTCTGACTGCTTAAAAATCATATTGGATCTAATTGAGCCTTTACAAGAAATTTCAAAAAATGCTTTAAAAGTCAATTAATATCCAGATGCAAGACATTATGTAATGTAGGTACCCCCAACCCTCTTATAGTTTCATCACTGCGTTATATCTTTTCAATTTTCACTTGTTTTGCATTGAATTATAAAGAACTTCACCCAACTTTATAAGAAAGAAAAGGTTTTATTGAAAAAGAACCAGTCAGGCGCATTGTTTTCTATTTCTTTGATTTAACAATCTGAAAGTATTACCCAACTTTGTGGGAAAAATAAATCAATATGTATACCTATCCACAAATGAGGGTAAGTATAATAATTTCAATGTGTAGCCCCACAATTAAATCAAAGACCGTTCTCTACAAATTGAAAACAGCATCAAAAGTTAGCCCCCGACTATTTTGGTACACCCATCGTTCTATATAATTGCAACAATTTACCACCAGTAAATAACGGAAAATAATTATTATAAATAAAATGTAGCAACATTTTTTCTTGGAAAATAACCACAACAAAATAAGTTTACCTACTTTGTTATTTCGATAGGACGGCAACCTATAGAAATTTAAAACAAAACAACCAGCCAACATTCACGATACAATTTTCTGCTCCGTTAAATTCATTTAACGGAAAAAGTGGGCATCGCCATGAGTTGCTGCAACTGGGAAGGATATCGTTATGCTCCTAGAAATATGAACAAAAAATGGGAACAGCTGGATGAAATTAACTTTAAATTCGGAACCAGTGAGTTTGAAATGAAATTCCAAACTGTAGCCACAACCGGTTTTGTTAAGGTTAACCTTTTGTGATGAGAGGGGTGTGAAAATGAAACTGGAAATTACTCTGTAGGCATTGTTCTTTTACCAGTTTGTAATTTATGTTGCAATTAATTCGCAATATTGTTCGGCAATTAGTGTGAGTGTTCAACAATAAATTTGTTCTAATGGAATTATTATCAGAGATTGAGGTTTATAGTATTGTTGACCAATTATGGTAAACTGTTATTAGAGGTGCGGTCAAATAGAGGTTTAGCGGTATTAGATGTATTAGATGCTTTCTATGGAGCATTAGTGAGCATTCTGAATCATTTCAATGTCAGTATGAAAAACTGCAAAAGGTCAATGATTTGAATTCTGGTTAGTGATCAAATACATATTCAACTATCAAGGAACTATTCAAACATAGACTCATGAGAGGAAAGGAGTCCACAGAGTCGCCAACCCAAAAGTGTCTTACTCAATCTACTTTGGTACAGAAAAATGGGTAGTCATCGACCGTTCCATTCGAAAAGCATTGACCGCTATTCCTATCAAAGAGATAATTTATCCTTGCTCAACGCTATGGAGCCTGAAAGCCCATTCGGCGTGCCTCTGGATGACATGCTACTGCTATTGGGCTTCCATAAAAACCTCAAACCTCTCTATTATTATCCCACCAAGGGAAAACTGGGGAAAATACACACCAAGTAAATCAGGACTTAACCTCGTCTGGTACACAGACGGTTCTAAGATGGAGTAAGGGGCTGGTTCTGAAATCTACGGAGAATCGCCGTATTATAGACTGACGTCACTCACATCAACCACTGCGCTGGAATAAATCTAAGTTCGAAAACACGTCTCAAAACCATATTTGTCTTCTCAGGTAGCCAAGCCTTTCAAAGCATACACGATCATGACGAACTTGTCATAAAATTCTAGTTATTCTTCACTGGAACCCAACGCACAGCGGATTTGATGGTTATGAAAAGGCCGACTCATAAGGTAAAGACGGCGCAATAACTCCACCCATAGGACGTGGGCCCTTCCGTTGTGTCATTTTTAAAAGCCACCCTGAGAGACTGGCTCGCTTCGAATCCAATGAAGTCTATGGTTTAAAACACGTAGACATAGCTGAACCAAACAATTCTTTCCCAAAATCTGGAAAGGACCACATCAGGTAAGGCACAATATACACCTTTTAAAGAGGCCGCAGTGCCAGAGCTCCAGGAAGGCTCCCCTATTTCAAGATCGATCTATCTAGGTACAGAAACATAAATTTCAAATGGATAAGTTGATAAATCTGTTATCGCGGAGACAATCATTCTCATGTTCAATCGAAGAGCCGGTCTACACTGTTTTCAAAAACAGATCTTATTTTATTAAACGCAAAGTTATGCTAAGACAATAGTTCCTAACTGCAGCTCCGATTTCTTGCTATGTATATTTTTCAGAAAGAAATTACGCGAATTAATTCGTTATTTGTCACCAGTAAGAGAGAGACACTATTAAAATCTCACTGAAATGAGACAACGTTTAAAAGACCGCTGTACGAGCTCAATGGTGGAAGGGAAATAAGCAATCAAGATCGAGAACTGACAGGCTTAAGCTGTATATACGTTATACAGCATACAAAAGATGCCTCAATATCACGACAAAGACATTTGACTGGACACCCCAGAGCCCAGAAAGACAACCAAGTTGGTTAAGGAGTCCTTTCACTTGTGTACAAAACTTAGAGCGGGCCTTCTTCTACTGCGTTGTCCCTCTAGGTTGGAATTAAATACTGTTCGAACGACTGTGTCCCTTCGTTCTACATGCCTTAGATATCTTAGATGACTGATGTGTACTTTTCTGATCAGGTCAATTGATTTCCGACTCATCGGGGGCATCAACTCGCATGGACGAAGAACACTCCGAATTAAAATTGTACGTTACTAAGATCTTAGCTTTAAAACGTAGGTCTCGAGAATTTAAAGAACGTAAGAAGCACAGCCCGCAAATATGGCAACTCTCCGGACGATGGTCCGCTTATATCAAGTAAAGAAATGGACAGCTGACAGAACTATTGATAAAGGATCTCAGCAGAAAACACTGTAAGCAATAGGATCTTGGATAGGCATTTGAAACAAATTTTCTCTTATAAGACTGGTGAAAGCCCATCTAATAGCTTATATTACCACAAGAGAAAGACATCGACCAGAATCCCAAAGTGGTCCCACAGAAAACTCAAAAGACGGTCTCTTTATTAAGACTTAAAAACGACCTAGGATTATACACATCATATATAGTCGCATGTGTTCCAAAATACCATGAAAAACTCAAAAGCTTTCAAATGACTGTGATTCATACGGAAAGGGTGTCTATAGAAGAAAAAAAATTGCCCAGCATTGTTCGCAAGTAAAAAAGTCATACACGTAGAAGCATAAGGCTACAGTATTGCCTTGGATAATTGACTGGGTAAGCCCACAGTCCAAAAACGACCCCTTTAGATCCATAGAAAGTGTTCTCGTACCTTGCCAATTATTTTTCCTAAAATATTCACTAAAACAAAATAGGTTCCGCATTTATATGATTTTCACCCAGATTGGTATACTGAGACTGACACACACCTTTCGGACATTCTCATTCGATTGTCAAATATAAAACGAGCGCAACATAAATGACCCTTCGTTATGCTTTGTTTTGATTCATATTTATTTTTATTTCAATTCACCCCATCCAGAGAGGATGTACACACATCCAGCCAATTAGCAATGCTATCCCAGCCATAAGATAAAAAATCACAACGGAATTGTCATCATATAGTACGGTACTGCACTTGTTCTACTTCTACTAATTCAGAAAGGACTCTGCAAGTGAACTCTCGTGCCCCATCGCTATCTTATTTAATTCTACTAATCCTTTGATCCAGTCTAGCGTCATGGAACGGAAGAGCATACTCAATTAGAATGATAACAATAGATTTTTTTTTAAACCATATCAAGGGGCGACACTGTACACACACTCGCATAAATCCAAATTTATATCTGTCGGCGAAGAGTGAAAAACTAATAATTTTTGTGGGCCTCCATTTTATGTTGGCAAAACCTCTCAAAAAGGGAATGATGATGTTGATATTCAATTATAGATAAAAATGTAATCTATCAAGAAAATGTATGTGTATGAGAGTGCACAGTGTACATACGAGTATGAAAGGACTCAACTGTAACTGGGGTTTATTTACAAAAAAAAAAAAAAAAAAATTCTTTCTAATTTGAATACTTTTCTCATGCTATTTATAGTTCACCAAGATGGCATTGTGAGGTTTATTGCAACTAGTGATAGTCCTTCAATACAATCTTATGTAGGTACATACATAGTACACATCCGTTTGCAGAGCGTGTAAATAAATATACGGACGGTTGGATGTTGAAATGGAATTGAACAAGTTGTTTCAAATGTACCCGTTGAAAAGGATCCGAGTGATAGATCCAGCAGAATTCGAGCGATAGCATTGGCTATGTTGGCTTCAAGGGCATCGGTCGATTGCGACCTCAGAAAACAACATAATAAAAAGTCTAGCGGTGTGAAATGAAACGATCTTGGTGGTCACGTCACGAAGCCCCGATCCGCTGGAACCACACGTCATCTTCCTCCATAAAATGGCATTTTGACAAAAATCAATAGGTTGGCATCGTTCTATAGCGCTCGCCGTTGAAGGTGATGGCCTCACCAACACTATTTTTGAAAAACAACGAATCAATAACATTCAGTGGTAGATATATATTATGTTTGTTACCCTTAAAACCGAAGCTGCTATGTATTTTTCGTTTTGTCATACAACTTGTCTTGTCGTCATGTCTCAGTGGTTAGTGTGCTAGACCACTGAGCGAGAGGTTTCAGGTTCAAACTACAACGAGAGTATTATCCAACTCACGTTATCGTACTTCTGACAACATTCGGGGTGGTACGTGGTATACTGAGAAAGCTTGTTAGCCTTCGGAGTCGGCCAGATGCAGGTCGGTACCAGTGATGCCAGACTTTAGAAGCATGTTGTCCCACGGTTGTACCCAAAAAATCCCTTTAATCCCTCGCCAAAATTTTAAAAAATCTCACAGTAATCCCGCGGAATATTAAATAAAAAAAAGCATGTTTCATTAACTATACAAGCTAACAAAAATAAATACATATTAAGATACTTACGTTTTTATATAATACAAAAATGGAAATGTAGGTAGATGTACATTTTTTAAAACGTTACAAAAAGCAACATAAAATTGAATTTGGCATTAAAATGAAAATAAAATTCAACATAAAATAAATATCTCATGAATTATTTGAAAATGACTGGTATGAAAAAACCTTTATCTCGGGTTCAAGTCTCATTATTCTCGATTTTTCATACAAAAATCATACAGGAATTTGTTTTGAGACTGAGGTAAAGCTTTTGCATATATTCCATTGCCAAGAAAATATTTAATTTGATCGTAGGTTGACCATTTTTTTTTTTTTTTTCTTAATGAAACCAGCAAATTAGGAACAAAAATGTACCAAAAAGTAAAATTATTTTTTTTGTACTATGAGGTTAGAAAAATCCCTTTGACCCTTTTAGCTTATTTTATGTGAGAAAATCCCTCAAAAAGGGATTTATCTTCCGATCGGGTACCACTGGTCAGTACATCCCTCCCATTCGTTAAATAAAAAACTTCAACAAGCGAATGATTGCGAGAAGTTAAGACTATACCTATAATCATATATATGATATCTCTTTTTAGTGTTTTCATTTTTTAAAAAAATTGCAAAATCGCCTTTATGTTTCGCAAAATATTTTTCCTTTCATTCCTATTTTTTTTTCGATATTCGACGGCAGTTTTTATTTCCACTGTAAAAACTGACAAACTGTAGATAAATTTGTATAAATGTTTCTTTTATTTCTACACGGTTGTACACGGAAAGACATTATTTATTTCATTCCTAAAATGTCTACCAAAAGCTTTTCAGTGGTATTTATTAATATTTTATTTTCTGATTACGAATGATATGAATTCGTATGAATTAAAAAAAAATTAAATCAGAAAAACTTAAATGCGTGCCACACATTATGGTACGAATCAGTAAACATTTTTATTTACAATTTTAAAGAAAAATAATTAGTTGATTGCATCTATTCATACTCTCGACTGGTGCAGTTATTTTCAGATGGTATTTCATTGATTATGTCAATTGTTTGAAATTTTCTGTTAAATGTATGTTTTGATTTTTTGTTGTTTTCAGTTATTAAAAAAATCTTCATGAAAAGATTATAACTCTAAAGTTATGCCTACTCAGAAATGTATATGCCCATCATATTTCAAACCTAAATATTCATAATCGACTCTTCTCTTTAAATTGGTTGCCGTTCTTCTTTGGACATTCGCCGGCAAAATGATTTTTCGCCAAGAAACAACAAACGAAAATGGACCATTAATTGTAGGAACAAAAATGTTTATTTTATTTCCGCGGATGAATGTGTCGCAGTTTCTTTCTTTATTATTATTATGTTGATTACTAGGTAACCCTTAGCTCATGTCTGATTTGACAGATAATTAGTTTTATCCTTCCTCTGAACGAATATGGTTGTGTATACGCTTGAAGAAATGACCATCCAATGCGTTTTCGCTTCGCTAAGTGGGCCTGCGATCGACTTAGAGAAGATGCCGATTTTGCCAAAAGAATCATCTTTTCAGATGAAGCTCATTTTCATCTTGGCGGGTATGTAAACAAGCAAAATTGTCGCATTTGGGGCACAGAAAACCCGCACGCATACATTGAAAAGCCGATATACCCAAAACGAGTCACTGTTTGGTGCGGAATTTGGTCCAGAGGCATAATTGGGCCATTTTTCTTCGAAAATGAGTAAGGAGTGGCCGTTACAGCCAATGGCGATCGTTATCGGGCCATGTTGAACGAATTTTTGTTCACAAAAATTGAAGAGGAGGATATTGGCAACATTTGGTTTCAACAGGACAGCGCTACGTGCCATACAGCCGAAGCTACACTCGATGTTTTGCGCCCTGTTTTTGAAGATCGCATTATCAGTCGCAGAGCTGATGTCGTTTGGCCACCTCCGAGCTGCGATTTGACACCGTTGGACTATTATTTGTGGGGTGCCGTAAAAGATAAGTGTCACGCCGACAAGTCAGAGACAATTGACGCTTTAGAGGACAATATTCGTGAAGCCATTGGTGAACTACAGCTGCACACAATCGATAATGTGCTTAAAAATTGGACCGATCGTGTAGGCTACTGCATGGCCAGCCGAGGCAGCCATTTGAATGAAATTATTTTCCATTACTAACCGGAAGGATTGTACTTTCAAATAAAAAAAGAAATTTGAGAAAATATTAAGTAGTTTTTTTAATAGCATTTTCAAAAAAAAAAGTCAGTGTTTTTTGCACTTTCTCTATATTTTTCCCACGAAGCGTGATTATTTTTTCATCGAACTCAAACTCCATCGATTTGTTTTTATGAAAAATCGTACTTTTAATAACTAAAGTTCGTATTCTTCTGATAGGAAATCACATGTGATATTATATTGGGCGCTCTCATAGCATTTTGTTTTATGTTCAAGGTCACTTTTAATGTTCGTTTAGTACCAACAAAAAGGAATCTTTTTCCGATCTAAGAGCACTTTTGCAAATCTGGATTTTTTCTCGGAGTTACTCTAGATTAATCTATACAAGTGCTTTTGAGTTTGACAACTAGTGAAATTTGTTCACATTTTCAACTGCAAATAAGTAACGTATTGCATCGGTCGAATCTATTTTTGTGAATTATTTATGTTCAAATGTTAAGAAATCATTGTGAGTGCTTCGAATGTTATTCCAATCGCATCAACAAAAACAAGAGGAAGTGACGTATTTATGTTCGATTAGACTCACTATATCAGAAAGAGAGAGCGAGTCTGAAGAATCCCAATCTAATACCACATAAATTGCCCTTCAGTTTAAAAATAGCAGATCGATAGTTAACATTTTCACAATTTTTGTTGGTACTGAACATTTTTTTTTGCTAGAAGGCGATTAAAATTATCTCTTTTTTATGGACATTAAGTGCATTGATATTCATGGTGAAATGCAGTTTCAACCTTTATATATTATCAGATTATTGATATTCCCACAATTTTGATGTTTTTTTTTCCTTTCCGCAGGTTTTTCGGAAATCGAAATTCACACAAAAAAGTAGAAATACCACGATGTGGTACTGCTGAGTGTTCCGTTTGAAAATTTATAACTTACCAAATGCCGACGCAGAGCTCACGTTGACTTCAGCTGCTAAAATATTTTCAACCTTGAATTTAAAGCAAGAATTGGAGCAATGTTAATTTTACTGGCAAATTGTATCAAGTGCTATTGAAGTAAGGTGTTCCAAAAAGGACACCTTAAATATAGTTCTTGACCAATTTGATGATTATATGTAATTTGTGGAAACGGTTTTTCCGTCGGCATTTTTGGTCATAGGCGTTTGAATAAAACTAGGTTAGGTAGTTCATTGCTTTTCTCGACTTTCGGCAGGGATTGCTGCCTTCTTCGGGGTTAAATATTTTAAAAAATCAAACTGCTTTCACCAAAAACAATACATGTTAGGAAATCTATATATAAATATAAAAATATTATATAATATACAACATTTCTTTTCACAAAATTGGGAAGTGATTTAGACACAATTTTGGTCACAGAAACCAAAAGCTTTTAAGAACGTACAATCGTTTTTATCTATGGTTGCAGGTTGCTGGCATGCAATTACTCAAAATGGCATTTATAACAGTGGTGCCATGGAAAAAAATAACTGTTTACGGCAACGCGTGTACCTACTATGAAGTATGAACTCACAGCATTTCTTCTCACTTCGCACACATTTCTACCCAACAGAAAGTCAATGTCAGTCAGTCAGTATATAGTGTGAAATTGTTTGTGCACTTTGTTTCCTTCTTTTTTTTCTCACTTCGCACACACGAGCAACAGAATGTCACTGTCAAAAGTTGTAAAAGAGCTTTTTTTTTTTTTAATTTTCTTCCATTTCCTGTGAAAACACGTGTACTCGTAATTAAAGTGTCACTGCCACTTGAATGCATTTGCAGTTGTAAAACGCTTTCATTGGCACTGCTCTTCGAATGTCGAATGAGTTTCATATCTTACCAAACTGAATGTAGAGCATACCTACCTGTAGTGTAGCAACGTATATACACCTACAGATGTCATAAAAATAAAGATTACCCGTCCTGCAATTAACTTCGGAACCAAGAAAGTGTATAAAATACGCACACAGAACGACAAGGCAACCTCCTCAAGCGAAGTGGGCAAAGGTTGTGACGTATTTTCATCGCAAACATGTACTAACCTTGGCGAAAAATGCTACCCTAAATTATAACTCCATCATGCTTACCACTCTACTCGCAACTATGTGTATAATGAGTGGGAATGCGAAAAATGCTTGCAGAAACCGCGGGCGGTTGCACTCTTTTTTAGTTTCGGTTAAGGAATTTTCTTTGTTCAACATTTTCAAAGTTAACATTCTGCCGAGTGCACCTATAGAATGCAGGATGTAGTTGTGAAACACTGGCACATATTGTAGTGGGTCTCAGCTTCACAAGAGTCCACTTTATACTTTGTTCAAACACAGCAAACGATTTTTTTACAATCTAGTTGGTGATGTATCTGCAATCAGCGTTCGGCTTAATAAATCTATCTACGTACCTACATTATATTCGAATCGTCATTTTTTTGTATTCGTGGTGTCATGTTTTCTGACTTTATATCAAATTAATTCTACAATTACAATCACGCTTTCCTTCGGTAATAGCTAGTCGGAATATAAAATTTCAATCTGTTGAATTTCAATATTCAATCGTGTTGAATCTCTTGCACTGAAATATAAAGGGTGGTTAAATTTTAAGGGCATTTTTTTTTCTGCATTTCATTTGACATTTCTCAATTTCAGACTAACTCAATTTGAGCCATGAAAAGATACACAATCGAGCAACGCGTTAAAGTTATTCAGACTTATTATGAAAATGGGCGTTCAAATTCGTGATTTTTTCGGTCAATTTAATCGGCACATTTACGCCTCACTGGATTCGCAAATAAGCAGAATTGCCGTATTTGGGCGAATGATAATCCAAGAATGATTGTCGAAAAACCAATGCACCCACAAAGACTGACTGTTTGGTGCGGTTTATGGGCTTTCGGCATCATTGGGCCGTATTTTTTCCAAAATGAGGCCGGTCAGGCAGTTACTGTGAATGGTGTTCGTTATCGTGAGATGATAACGAACTTTTTATGGCCCGAATTGGAAGATATGGATGTGGACAATCCTTCAATCGGCTTAAATGCTTTGATTTGAGTTTCGTACACTATAACTGCATGAGTTGAATTCAAAATTAATGCATTATAGACAAACTCTTCTCCGATTTTTAAAATTTCAAAAAACGGCAGCATTTTTCATAGAGCCCTCGAATTCTAATCCTGGTCATTGTAATTGGTGGTTTAAATGGTGGAAATGTGCGCTTGGATGTATTTTTATATGTATATGGATCTAGTGATGTTGGTATATTTACATATATTTTGTGTTGTCCGCTTAATTCTGTGACAAGTAAAAAAAATCCCTAAACTCTACCTAACAAATAATAAGGCGAAACTACAAAGATCTGCCTCAAAAATATTTCAGCAAATTATGAAGTCGCTGTCACTTTGCCTCGAAAGCACATCTCCATTTAAGACTCGATTCCCGGAACAGTTTGCTCTGTTCCGTAACTACACCATTTTGTAATAATTTGCCAAGGAATTCCTAGAACTATTTTATTGCTGACCGAAAAAGAAAATCGTTGAGAACAGAAGGAAACTATTTTCTCACCAATTGGAACACCCAGTCAGAAAGGTCGAACTTTTACTGTTAACCGTCGCTGTGTACCTACTCACTTTTATTACCACCGCAAGTAATTACTTTGTATATCGATCAAGATTCTTCCGAAGACGAAGGAAGCCAAAAATGAGAAACAAATTTCCCAATATTGGCACTGACAGCGAATTTGTTTCCAGGGCATTGGAGTCCTGACGTTCGGTTAAGGGAATACGAATTTTCTTCCAGTGCCTACAGAAGTATTGAAATATCGGTATTCAAGTGCTATAGGCAAGGATTTCTCCTTCGCTTCGATGTGTTTCCTTTACTTTTGAGGTTTGGTTTTATTTTAAGGTTGAATGACTCAGCCAACTGCATCACACATATTGAAGCTACTAAACAAAATTGGCAAAGGACACATAAATAGGAGGAAGCAGTAGCTCGTGCCTTTGATGGATGTCCAACTCTAATATGCTAATCGACTCTCAGGACATCATTCGCTTAGGGGGCTTGTTATGATTTACTTATTATCGCAGAACAGGAAGGGATGTTGTCATGATAGTAAAAAGCTATTATGCTTGGATAATCTTCTCTGGCAGAGGAATTTTGTAAAAGGAATTACATACAAAGGCATAGGGCCATTATATCATATTGAATGTGTTTGTATTTAGCTTGCTTATTGAAATATTGGAAATATTTCATGCAGAGCATAATATTGAACACCATTCTTTGACAGTCTCCATTGAAATATGCAATATAATGCCAATGCCAGTGGATGGAAAGGGGCCAGCCTTTGAGAAGACAAATAATGCAGCAGGCTATGCCATACGAAGCATTTTGAATTTTGTTATCGGGTACAGAACGGAAGCAAATGAGCTGTTCTATTATTAAGTAACATTATTGCACCAGTTATAGATGTATACAGCACCAACGTCTGCTATGATTTGTTAAAGCTATGCTCCGTTTTTGAAGAGTTTAATCCTACAATTTTTAAAGCGACCAGCGTTAGGAAACAATATGAAACAACATCGTCATAATATCTTTGGAATTTAGAATATATGAACAAGGTGTACCTTCTTCAGAAGATCGCGTACTTATTTTATCACTAAGATTTACCGCAAACCATTTTTTCGAACTAGGTAGAAATAATGGTAGGTGCATATTCCAAATAGGGGCTTAGAAGTTACTACCAAAATGCCAACCGACTTTTTTTGCAGCATTTTGAACATAGATGAGTATTTACCGTGCGCCTTGGAATCGGTGACAACTATAGCCTAACTGTCGAAGGAAAAGGTTAATGCAAATGAACTTTCATCTTTCGCTATTGTGAACAATTCTCCAGCTAGCAGTTAAAAGAACATAAGGAATCTAAAAATCACTTATGTGAGCCAGCGGACGCATTCAATGCCTTAATAGAATGCCGTGCTTTACGCATTAAGTACGAGGTAACCGGCTGTGTGCCGCAAGACTATAGCTGCTATTGTTAAATGAACATGATTTCGGTAGTTAAGTGCAAGGTCCACAATCTTTTGACTTTCTCCATTTCGGTAGTAAGAGAAAGATATTGTTTTCGTACAAAACTTCGAACTCGAGATGTCAATCAATTTGGAGTTTGGGGGCTTGCACTTCGGATGTAAAATTATTTTAATGGTACTTCCCATATAAAATGTTCGTACCAGTTTAATTTTTTCGAAAACGGCTCAAACGATTTCAACCAAAATTGATTTTGAGCTTAAATAGGTGATGTTAGCATAACTGCATACTGAAATTTGAACATATCACTAAAACGGTCCACACGATTGTTACAAAAATCCATTCCTAAGGTAAAATTATCGTTTTTAACTTAATAGTAAAAAAAAAACCCAGTTTTTGTTTCTTTACCTGCAAAACGACACTAATGATTTTGACCAAAATGCATATATGCTTTGCGTTGTTCTGATGTTTTAGAAAGTATTGAGTTCTTAATTTTCAATTCGAATCTCCGAAAACCAAAATTTTAGAAAATGCTCATGTCTCGAAAACCCCATTTTCGATTTCGAAATCCCGACCATTGTCAAATACTTAGTTTTGAGCTAAATAGTCATGCAATAGTAGGTAATTTTCACACTAAACATTTCAATATTTGTTATTCTTTTGTCTGCGTAATATTTCAGAAACCGGCTCAAGCGATTTTGATCAAAATAGGAATTAAAGATTACATAAGTATTCTCAATAAGATCCCGTACCTAGTTTTACTAAGAAATTTCAAATATACCTATTAGGTTTTTTATTTCTCAAAAATGAATATCCAAATCCCGATCTGTATTCACATACGGTATATATTTTTGTAACAATCTCAATGCCGCACTTGCAATAAAAAGGCAAAAAGGCAAGGCAACAGCCGAACGAAACCTCTTGTAAATATTAGCTACATCTAATTTTTCTAAACCATTTTGAATACTCACCCGAATATAATTTTAACCACTTGGATATTCAGATATTCAGTTTATAACTTCTAATGCAAATTGATCTAGAAGGATCTAACAGAGAAGTTTTTATGGAAATTGAGTTTGGGTACTATGAAGTCTCTAGATATACGACCTATGCCTTCAGGAAGGTAAAGTAGGATGCTCGTATGGTCATAAGGCATTTCGGGGCAACATTTAGATTCCTTCAATCTAACTAGGCAGTACACGCTGAAATGTTTTTTATGTCGTTCTACAGGAATAAGAATCTCATTGCCTCGGTCGGACTTGATCGCAGGGCTCCTGTGGTTCCAATTCCAGCTGTTCTTTGGACTCTACTTAATTTAGTGATGTTATCAGCTTTACTTAGTGCGGGCCACCATACCAGTGATTCGTAGATGGGGATGGGACGAACGACAGCTGTGTACAACGAGCCATCTTTGGTTGAAGACCGTAGGCGCTTCTTTTTATCAGTTGAATAATCCAAGAGTGGATTTTATTTAATACCTACTATTCCTACATTTTATGACCGTTTCTTTTTTCTAACTTTACCTACCCATCAAATAAAATAAAAAAACAACCAACCCAACTTTCCATCAAGTAGACACTTTCGTTCGAGCCACTCGTGCAATTTATTTTAACTTAGATCTCAATATTTTTGAGATCCAGAAAGTCGCCGAATTATTCGGCTTTATTTACTAGCACTCGCACAATTATAGGTCAGGGAAGGTTATCATTGTTATACCAAAATAAGGATCCAGAAGCGGCTGGTGCTCATATATGCGAGTTCGCCAAAATTGTCGAAAAAGAAAGCTGGGCAGGTGAAAAGGAGGTGAAAAATTGTCCTCAATGCGATTGTTTCAAACACACCTTATGTGTCTATTCATGAGGCATAAATCACATCTGAAGAACAAGGCTTCCTCTGGTATATATGTGTGGCCTACCATTTCCAGTCATCTGCCTTCCTCCTTGCTAAATTCTTGTTAGCTTGCATATTTAATGACAAGCGGGAATTCACCTGAATAAACACACCTTTCATTTGGTGTACTTAACTAAAATCGATTTTGAAATGACGCCGTAATACCATAGAGGTATGGTCTCTGATTTTACTTAATTCAGGAGAATTAAGTGCCTGTCGAGTAAAAGAGAATGAAGTACAAGGTTACCAAGGAAGTAGAAAGTTTATTGAAAAGTAGGTATAAATATAAACTACAAGAACGGAAGTAAATTTATTAATTTAACATATCGGTAGAAAACTAAAGTATGTTTACAAACGAAATAAATTGCATATTAGTTATTGCTTTAACAATAACAAAAGACCAATTTCTTAGTAACTGCATTTGGTAAGGACTTTGTCTGCCATATTCCAAAGTAGATTACGAAACGTGCGTCGTTTGGCTGCTGCAATATGCAATCAAAAGCTCTTTTCTCTCTCTTCGACTCTTAAATATTTTTCGACAAAAAGTCATAACCACACCAAACAGTAGATCTTCATTAAGAACCTATGTCAAATCGTAGTCGTAGTAAATCCCTTCCAACACATTGGCCACATCATCCTAATTTTTTCTTCACGACAAGAGTGGAATTAAATAAAACCAGCACCCTGGCCGCGCAATCCCTACGCTTCCTATCGGGCCTTTTCGGAAAGCACTTTCAGTATTTTTACACTTCTTTCAAAATCAATTGATTGGGCCAAAAATAAAGCACTCACACCTAATGAAATGCGAATCGATGTCGTGATTTTCGCCAACGGATACAAAACCAAACGGAAGCAGATGGCGCCCATTAGACAGAGGACAATTTTAGATGTATAAATATTTGAGAGTTCCACCCCCCACCCCGGCACAGAAACACAAAGCAAGTAAGAGAGAAGAAAAAAAAAAAAGAACGGTGACACGAACGAAACCCAAGAACGACAAATAAAAAGGATCTTAAATTGGTTTTAGCAGAAACTTCTAACCGAAAGCGTAATTGTATACGGATGAAGTGCTACAAACGATGTCCGACCACCTTCTGCAATTCCCAGACGAACACCCTCAGCTATATGATGAAAAACTATCCTCTACCCTCCTCTGCCACAGATGGATGAAATGGAACCAGGAGACGACCGTATTTTGAATGGTATACTTTCTGTGCGGGATAAAGTATCCTTGGAATCTGGTTTCGGTAATCATATCAAATTCAATGCTCCACAACCGAAAAATTTGATTTCATCCCTCGTCCATTCCGGCAGTTGGGACTCGCATATCGATGGCAACAAAATCCATTTCTGGTTCTGGCTGCGGTGGGGTATGCTATAACAATATCCTCTCAGATAATGCAAATTCTACGGTGGCCTCCGGAATGCAAGTGAACAAAAATAATACGGAGGGTGGTAAAGGCAAACAGCTATTTAAACTGGTGCTATTTTAAGGATATCCCACTATACCAGGAGTCCTGTCGAGTGGGTAACCTCAATTTGGATTCCCACTTACGATGCAATGATCCTTTCACTTTTAGATCAGATGTGAATATCATCGACCTTATACCCGTTTGCTGGTATGAACAACGGCGAGCAAGCAAAATTGTATCCCTACATTGGAAAATGGGATAGCGGCAGAAAAGTCCATCGTAAAGTAATAGTAATAAAAAGGAGGTTGCCATATTTGTATTCGAGTATACATTCGGAGTCGTTGCGATTCGGCATAGTTTGCTTTTGTATTGACTTTTGGGCTTGGATAGCGATTTGTGTGTTTATAACAGGGTCGCGGATCTAATATTAATAAGTGTGCCTGTCGAGTGCAGTTTTGAGCTTTAGTTATGAAATTGAATATGTTGCCATCTATACAGGAGTAGGTAAGTTTGAATATATACGCACATACAATACATACATGTGTGGGCTTTTCTGTATCAGGTACTGCAGGTGTATTAAGATGGATTCGATGAATAACATTTATGGACGCAGCTAGGTAGGAACCAAGTTGGCTGGGGGGGGGCTGGTTGGTTGAGGTCGTGGTCCACCCCGATGTCTTAGATTAGATTAGGAGTCGGGAGAGCCTTCAAAGGGCTCTGGCACTGCGGCTAGAAGAGTAGCCTATTGTGCCTTCCCAGGTAGGTTCCTGGAGCCATCTTTTCACTCCAGAGGCATTCAGGAAGACAAGAATCTTCTCTGGGTGTAGGTCAGCAAGAGTTGCTGGATCGACAATCTCACTCCTTAGGATGTTTTTTCTAAGGCGACATAAAGCCGGACCATCACTCTCAAGACAGAGCCTGCAGATAGGATCCGGTGAGACGCCAATGCGGTGGAGGTGTTTTTTCACGTAACCATGGCCACTGATTATTCCTGTAAGGATCCTCAGATTATTTCTGTCCAGATTAATTAGGAAGAGCGACACCGATGACCTACTTACTTTCTTACTTCGGTGGCGCTACACTCCGAGGTGGACCTGGGCCTCAACCAATTCGCCTCTCCGGTAGCGTGATCTTTGGCTAACTGCCTCCAGTTACGCTCACCAAGTTGGTTGAGGTCTCCTTACACTTGCGAGCGCCACCTAAGGCGACGTCTTCCTCTACTGCGTTCTACCTCCGGGTTGGAATCGAAGAATCTTCGGCCCGGAGCGTTGGTGTCCATTCGCTCTACATGTCTCAGCCATCTTAGACGACTGATGCGTACTAGGTCGATGTCGCTGTACAGATTGTAGAATCCGCTGTTAAATCTCCTCCTCCAGAGCCCGTCAACGCAAACGGGACAAAATATCACACGAAGAATTTTGCGTTCGAAACGACCAAGGACATCTTCGTCCTTCTTTGATAGGGTCCATGCTTCTGCACCATAAAGCAGGACTGGGATGATGAGGGTCTTGTATGAAGTCTCCTTATAGTGTTTCTAGACAAGGCCTTACCAATCAATTGCCTTCTTAGGCCGAAGTAACAGCGGTTGGCAAGTGTGATTCTTCGTTTGATTTCTGATGTGATGTCATTTTCAGAATAATTAATAGCGGAGCCGGGGTGGACAAAGTCCCGAACTATCTCAAGGTCAAAGCTGTCTATCGTGACGTTCTGTCCGATTCGTCGATGTTGTGTATCCCTTCTTGTTGACAGCATATATTTTGATTTGCCCTCATTCACCACCAAGCCCATTTTTGCCGCTGCTGTACTGATACTTGCAAAGATTTTACCTGTAATCCGATTGACAATATATCGGTTGTGTGCTTGGTCGCCAACCACTAATGCACAAATGTCTGCAAAAGTTGTAGCATTGTATCGCCGTGAATGTTCTCCGGCTGGAGCGCCACCAGGTTTGGAGACAAATCTGCGACCGTCTGAATTAATTTTCTCCATCGCCGTTTTAAACATCGTAATCAAGGCGTTGTTTTCGTTAAACAATTGTTGCAATTATATCGAATGCCGTTTTTGGTCACTCCTGTTGGTATCTGTACCGCCTATCCACTTGATCACCCTCCGACGAAATAAAGCACATCTGCAGATATTGGTGTGCATCTGCATTTAGTGGCAAGAATGCAGCTATCCGATGGTAAAATTTCCCGTGCCATTGCATGATGTTTAAAAGACAAAATTACCTTGCACGTCGGCATGAAACCAGTTTCTTGAATGATTTTTGTTCCAAACGAAGTCATACGGAAACAGTTGTTGTACTGTCGAATGTTTTTAGAAAATAATCCGATTCCAACAATTTTAATGGCTCCGGAGGTGCATCTAATGGAAACAATTTCACTTTGGCACTTGCACAGCAAATGCCGGGCGTTTCGCCTTTAAATTTCAGCGCGTTCCAATGTTGGCACACAATAGTTATCGCAGTTCTCATTACATGCACTCTTAAATTGCTTGCCTGTTGATCTGGTCTTATGCGATGTCCCATTCTGTCGACTTCTCCTTGTGCTTTGCGTTTTTCTTCATGTTGGCTTTGTTCATAAATAATTTATTGTTCACTTGCTTGCCTTGTTCTTCTGCCAATATTTGGGCGCTTGGTATTTTCAAAAAATCACTGAAATTTACTTATCAATATTTTGTCCGCGTTTAAAATTTTTAGATATAATTTTTAACTTAAATCAACTGTATAAAAGCAATTAAACTGTTGAAGCGATCCAGAAAATCAAGAGAAAACAGCACTGCTGACAAACGTATAATACATTAATCTGCAATTCTGAATTTTCTCAACTTACTCTTTGGAAACAAAATAATACCGCACATACGTAGTTTGCTAATAAATTTTTTGACACAGAAAATATGAAATAGCTTCCTCATCATTTTTGCCAAATAAGGACTGAACGGCGATTTTCCTGAATTTTAAGAATCATAAAAATCGTCTCAGGAGTTATCGAGTTATAACGTCATCGAGTTTCACACCGAAAGAATTATATGTAAAGGAGATGTTGGATGATGTTTGAAATGCAAATTCGTACCCACACGATTCTAGCTCCCTTCCCCTTTTCTGCAAAGGTCATGTCTTTCTACTCCTTCAGCGTTGCTCCGATGGTTTATTATAAACAGTCTCCGTAAAAGCCTCCTTGCGTACTGATTAGCCTACGCCATGCTCCAGAAACCACTTGAAAATCCCAAAATCGATAGTCGATTCGTTTTCATTTAAATTCAGATAGAGAAATAAATAAAAACACCTACTAATTGAAAGAGCAAAATACCTACTTATTGCATAATAGTACAACATTTTATGTAGAATTGTATTTATGCTAGCGAATTACCAAAGCGTAATGCTAATAGGTCCTTAGAAAACTCCCAACCCCGAGTATTCCCATGTTTGACCACCACCTCTGCCCAACGAAAGAGGAAAATCCAAAAACGAAGAAGCGCACCCACATATATCAGAATGGTTCCTAAGACAATCCTTGCCATATTCCTTGGCACGTATTGCCCGAAATAGACTCAAGAGATGTGTAGGATGAACACCAATATATATGTATATACAAAAGTTACTCAACACTGGCTTTTTCTGCTCAAGAGCATTATATAAGTTAAAAAGAAACCTGGCAACGACAGCCAGAAGATTTCGAAATGCATTTAAGGCCATAGGGATGAATTTATCATAAAGTTTTCAAGAAGTTGCTGTGCTTTTGGTACCTACTGCATTTTTTGTTGAAAATGTGCAGTTGAATTTGTTCTGTTTGTTCGTGCGAAAAAGTTCTATTGCCAGCGGATGGAAAGTAGTACAAGTAGAAAAGTGAAACTTGTAAGAAAAAGTAACTTTATCGGCATCAATGATTTTCATTTTTCGATATACAGCGCTTTAGGAAATTCGGTGTGTATAATATTAAATTAGTTCAGTTTTGTCCAACTTCGTGTGCACAGATGAAAATGGTGCAGGATATTGATCGATGAGTTCGCGCAGTGGTTATTGTGTTGGATCACAGAGCGAGAGGTCGGTAAAACATAAATTATGTCTCACTGTACCACCTGTGGGGGTGTCAATGTTTCAACTTCGAAATCCATCCCTTATATGGGTTTCAAGATTGTTATGAATTCACTTGCGGTTAACAGCTTACTATAACTTCAATTAATACCGTGATTGAGATTCTATATAGCTTCTTGGACCTTTTTAAATCCAATTTCATCCGCCCGTGAGCTATAGCATTTCCCGATGTTCGTCGATTTAGATTTGAGTGGACTAAGGTGTGAACCGAATCGTACAAGTCGCTGGCACAGTCCTTTTCTTTCTGAACACCACAAGAGTCACCAAGGGACTTTATGCCTAGAACCACAATGGTTCTTTCATCTGTCACAACTTAACTTCTCTAGTAAGGAAACTTTTACTTAGCTACATAAAAGTGAATGCGATTAATCTGTTTGTGTTAGTTAATCAATTTAAAATATATCTCTTGGCACCTGTTGCAGCTATAATTGGGAATTATGGTACATTTTTTGGCGGTATTAAAGAAAGCAGTGGGGAAACTCTCATACAAAAAATATTAGCTATTTTTATGCCCTCAAGGAGCTAAAATTGACAGATTTGGGTGATTGTTGTTAACTTTTTGACCGAAGCACTTCTCAAACTGTAAGTAGGGCCTAAAAAAATCGGGCGTGACACCTCGCAGCAACATAGTTGTTTAAGACACTGTTAGGTACCTTGAGATTTCAGTCCTGAAAATTAAAAATGGCACGGCTCTTAAGACTTGCCAGATATTATTTAGAGTACCTACAGCCTATACATTAATATTTACAACCAAGATACCTCGCACTCGCGCTGAGCACTGTTCTGCTTCTGTTTACAGATATTTCTCAACCTTCAAGATTGCTTTGTTTTGAGTAAGCTTTCACTCGTAAATTTAACCAATCTTAGGTCTGCTATAGTAATTAATAGAACATGTATGTAGAAAGAAAAAAAGCAAGAGGAGTTTATAATTTCGTAAATACACAAAAGCCTGGTTCGAGCGGTCAGGATATGCATTGAGGCGTTTCCAACACATGTACAAGCTGTATAGGAGTTTCATCATACCTTTCTCAAAGGTTTGGAATATGTTGAGCTCTGTAAAACTGCTTATAGAGCAGGTGGCCGAGATTGAGGAAAATAAAACAAAAAAATTGATATAGTTGGCGTGAGCTGTATATATAAAATAAAATGACAAAATTGTATGTCCGCAAAAATCATTCGAACTACTGCATCGATTTACAGGATAAGATGGAATTTCAAAACAAAATTATTATACATCTTTTCAGATATCTGACCAAAACTAAATAGACGGTCCATAAACCAAGACGTTCTTTGGTTAAAATTTGTCATTTTAGGCAGCATGAAATTCAAACTAATCGTTAACTTCCTCATCTTTAAAAGTTGTAATTTTCCTCTTCTTTTATTAACATACATATATTTATTAGGTCCCAAGGAAAATGCATTCGAAGACATTCGTCAAATTTAGTCAAAGATCTGCAAATATTAGCCAAAGAAATTTATTTGATCTTATTAGTTGTCATCTCGTTCAAATGCTATTTTTTAACTGACTTTTTATTTGATTTCATTTTTATTTTGTGCTTCTATAGTTTTAACAAAGATGAAAGAATGAAAAGAAGCGAAGCGAATTCAAACACTCCCGCCTAGATTGAAAATTCAAATTTTTCAAATTTTTCATTCAGCGCGTCCTTTTCTTTTTGTGTAATTTTCATTTCGGTAAGCGAATTGTCTCGCAATGAGAGCAATGTGACATATTGCCAATTTTGAAATTGAACCAGAAAGTAAGACAACAGACCTATTGAGATAAATGCAAGCCCAGTAATTTCTATTACTGTCTTGGGATCACATTTATAGGTATTATAAATTCTTTATATTACTTAAGTTTGGTTAGTCGAGCTTTCGCAGAAAAGAATCATTTAAAACTAAAAGCAAAAATAATATGAAGGAATACGCGGATATAAGCGGGTACATCAATTACTGCATCACATTGCGTCAATTGCTCCGTAATGCGCTTACATTTAAGTTCTACTTTGACCTGATTTTGTTGTCATAACAGTATCCATGCCAAATCGCTTGTGTGAACACAACTCAGAATCCGATTCGACTTCGTCGTCTCTTTTTACTCTGGTCGCCAGAGAAAATCCTGTTATCTAATAACATTTATATATCCACGCAAATCATCTTACCGTAGCTGCACGAGTATTTCTCGTTTGACAAGATTCCCGTTCAACTATCAAGCATCCCCATCCATTTGCACGAGTATTTCTCGTTTGACAAGATTCCCGTTCAACTATCAAGCATCCCCATCCATTTACACGACGACGAGAATGATTCCATTTCGACGGAGCTAAAAGTTATTCCTTTCTATTAAATTGCAAAATGCAGATATCCCTTCCCCGTGTACGGCAATAACCTTCAAAGACCCATTAATAGCGCTGAAGCTCGTGAGTATTTGCTCAGATGCTATCTTCCAGGATTTAAAGCGACGCGCTCTGCCACCCAAATGACAACTACTACTCTAAAGTGTGAGGTAAATACTTCTTCCATTACGGAATATTTTATCTCGAGAGGGGCGTCAAATTACCATCGGGCATCAGGCAGTCGGCAGTCCTTTTGGGAAACTATTAACTTTGCGTTAAGTGTTAATCCGCTTGTGTCTGAATGAAATAAGTGAAAGGAAAGTTCAAACAAAAAGTCGATTTACGAGCGGGTTATACAGTTGTTTTCACTTAACCTCTAGAATGGGATTAACTTTATAATTCCATTGTTTACCAAGGAGCACTTTAAATGTGAAAATTAAAAATTTCGAAGAAAACACTAACTTACCGTTCGATTTCCCAAGTTTTTCACTCGGCACACCAGTTTTACTGTTTTCCCAACTAACCCGGTTATGTTGGCGGGCACTGAGCTGTCAAAAGTTGGTCCTCCAGTACCGGGTGTTGGCAGTTCCTGTAGAAAGTCGGTGAAGAATCTCTTTGATGCGCCTTCAAGTGATCCTGAAAGGAAGTAAAATAAAAGTTCAAAAAGGAAACAAATACTGAGCATTCTTAGGAATTGTTAAAAATGTGCCACCCCCCAGACCACAACCACACCTTTTTCATATTTCTTGTAGGACGTACTCTAATCAGGTTGACTGCCTATGCTTACCCAGTGGGGGTTTTTCGTGGAATAGTATTTTGTTTCGTGATAAGCGAATTTGCCTTAACCCGAACTGTTTAAAAGGGCTAGGCAAACCAAACGCCGGCCGCAGTGAAATTAACTGTATAAGACGCACATTTTGAGGCAGACAAGACAAATTTTGTTTACACAATATTCATTTACATTTCTATTTTCTCGATGTACAAATAAGAACAAAGGTCTTTTATTGAAGTACATGAAAAAACAAAGCAAAATAATTAGGCGCATTCAATTGATTTATAAAAATAAGGAGCACAACTAAGCATTAAGTGAAAAAACAATAAAATTATTAGGTCAAAATTAAATCTTAAACTTAAATAAAAAAAAAACAAAGTAGGTATTCGTTACATAGGACGGAGAAAAATATTCATTCGAACACAAAATCTAAACGCTCCCTAAGGTGTAAGAAAATTCATATTATTTGTTCTACATGTTGGAGAAATCGGCATAAAATGCTCGCTCGCTGAGATTTCTTTGGGCAATCGTTGGTCGTTGTATTTACGTCTCTCTTTTTAATTCTACCCTCGAAGCGAATGGAAATTTCTATATGATAACAATGATGTGTTTATAGGTTGAAGGTTATTTGCTGGGTGTGCCATCAATTCACTTTTTTTTTCTTGGAAAAAAGGAAAAATGTAGATTGAAATGTGTATCACTTGTTGTTTATATTTTGCCCACTTCTCGTTTTATTAAGGCCTTAGAGCTTTAGGAGCTTAGAGGTGAATATACATATCTAGATCATTCTTATACCAGAAGAACGGATATTAGTGTCAAATCGTAGGTTTTTAATGCTATTGCTTGGCTGACTCGTAAAAACCGTACTAAAATAAGAAACACAATAGGAACACATAAGACTCTATCCGTATCCGGTGGATGCACTTAAGCATATCACATCCTAATCATTTTTCAAGCTATTAAAAATATAATTTGCCATTGTAAAAATTGTACATACATACATTTCACTAAACTTAAAAGCACATATTGATAGTTTGTTTCTACAGTTATTAAAAAAAATGTTAGCCTTAAGTCGACTTTAAAGAAAGTTAAACAAAATATGACGACACGTACCATAGACATTTGAATTGAAATGTAACCAATGTATGTTAACTAATTACCAAAACTTAATAAACGAGATTGAAATAGGAAGTACAAATTTTTAGATAACGATCATTAAATTGCCATTTCGTTTTAACAAGCTATACTAGGTAGATGTTCTGTACAACTCCCACACAAGTAATATTCGTGCTCCAGAGACCCTCTGTGTGACTAATGTTTGCGGAATTTAATAAGGTTTCCATATTGATTATCAAATAATACCCAAAAGCATGTGTAGTTTGGCACGCAAGGCAGTCATTTGGCATAATATACAGAATGAATACGGAATGATATTCAATTATACCACTGTCCATCTCTTTTTGAAATTAAGCTCACGAGAGACAGACTCTGTGTCAGTCAGCTTATCGAATTGGGTGATTCCGAGGAAAAAAGGCAAACAATATTCCGAATTATTAGAATTTTTTTTATCTACGCCGCACAACGTCATTCGCTTAATTTATTGTCATTGTCGTTAAATATTTTATTTTTTGTTAGCTCTCTGAAATAATAAAAATATACTGCTGGTACGTGTTGGCGGGATAATAGTTTATTTGGAGGTGTACATAACAAGGCCTTATAAACGTTCAGTTTACTGCTAGTTATAATGACCTTGGACTAATTTGACAGACGATAAGCCGCGCAAGTTAACGACTCAAATAATAAATTATTAATTATTATTACCACTATTTCGTTATTGTTGGTAAACGACTAAGATGTATGTCAGAAGAATATTCCATTCACATGAATGTACAGATATTACACGTTTTAACCGTATCTATGGGGATGTTTTTTAATACCTCCGCAGTATTACATTTTCCAATATTTAGAATTTGTTTAACTTTTTTTGTTGGGTATATTTTTATATTCAAATTTAATAATTGTTTCATTAAAATTCTCACCAAAGTGAATAGATTTAAATGCATCGGTATTGCTTTTGAATAAATGGTTCTGTCGCTTGGTTAAGAATTTAGAGTTAGTTTGAGCGTCCTACTCAGAGTTTGTTTAAAAGAAAAATGTTTAAAAAATCCAAACTAGTGAAAGTCATGCGGAGGACGGGGTTATATTGATATCCAATGAGGATATTGTTCTAAGAAGTGAGTGAATTTAAGTTCTAAGTATTCTTGTAAGAGGATACATTTATTTGCTCTTTTTCTTTAAGTTGCGAAGCGCAGAGATATTAATAGTGGAGTTGCCTCTAAAGATCAGTGCGGTCTAGAGATTCCAGTTCATTGCCTCAGAAAAAAGCTATTACATACAAAAAAGGTAATTATGCTATTAATTATTGAGATATTTCAGGCATACATTAGTTCTCAAGAGTTCGTCCAGAAAAATATACCTATTAAAGGGAGCACAGCGGAACTCTATAGTATTATATCTTAATCTACAGTTTATTGAATTTGAATAGAAATGTATAAAAATTCCATAATTTTTCAATATAAATAAGGTTTTAATTTAAGTAATTTTGCATTGAAACTCATCTGCATCTATATTAAAATTTAATATTTCAGTTTTCAGACGTAGTTTACAATAGCAGACATTAGATATTTCTATTTTTTTTTTTTAATTTGAATACATGTAAAGTATTAATATTAATATTTTCAAGGCGTTTTCATTTAAGCGACCATGACAATTTTAAATTTAACGCCAAGATATTTAACCGTTTATTGTGCAAATCTATTTTACTTTCAATACTTTTGGAGGTTAACTTAGAAAATCATTCACAAAGAGCAATGATTTATCGGATCCCGAAAATATGCAGTCTCCACTTCTAGCGCAACCAAACTACAGTAACAGTTTTCATCTAACTATTAAAAATATAATAGTTCGTACATAGATAGTTTAAATTTTATTGAAATCTTGAAGATAATAAATTTCCTAAAATATACAGATTTGTATACTTGTGCTTTTATTTTATCTAACTTTCTACAAAAAAAAAAAAATTAGCAACATGCGAGTAAGATTTTGTCTTATCAACCAACTTCTTATCAAACCTCACATAAGCACTGAATGTCCACGCATAACTAAAACCCTTCAGATCACTGTTCTAAAACAGAATTTTATTAAATATAAACTAAATGAATGATAAATTTCGTCAGGTCACAAACGATACAAATTACAAAAAGATGGAGTTGCTGATTAGCAAAAAGAAAGAATTGTTTTGAATTAAGTTCCTGGTGATTTTAATTATTATAGTTGTGGCTTTATTACTTTGTGTTGATCTTTATGTAATATAAATGATAGATACTTAACATTTGGAATGAGAAATTCATGGTTTTTCATAAATATTTTTAGCAAATGTATCTACACTTATTCAAAAAAAAAAAAAATACCGTCCACATTTCAAACTGCTACCAACTTTGGCCACAACGAAAATAGCAAATTTGTGGTGCGAGCGTTTTGGTGTTCCGAAATTATCGAAGTAACGTGACATTTGTCAATCTGAATTTATAAGCGACGATACTAGCGCATCTAATCCGTTCCACTCGGGAAAAATATAGCTTCTAGGCAAGTAACGGTAAATCGGCTGAAGTTGGGTATCTCATTATGGTGTGTCTATTTTTACATTTACTAAGTTTAAGCCAAATACCTAAAAAAAATTAAAACGTTTCTCTAGAATAATGTAATCGAAAGCCAACAACCCAATTTGTTGAATTTTATTTTGTAAGTCGGCATTCGGTTCTTTAGGCACAATGAGCATATTGAAATTTCTTTCATGTTCGAAATCGGCCCAGAGCTCCAATAATTCACCGATTGCTTCAATCTGATAAGTAGTGTTCGGAATCAGGGAATAATTGTTGAAAATAAGAACCTCAAACTTCCACCAGGCGATGTTCTCAGCAGTTGGTAGTATTTAGGTGGTTTTTATTTTAGGGTGCTAAGGGCCAATATCCGAGATGGTGTGAGGGCTGAATAACTTTTTCTACAACAGAAATGATTCATGATTTCAAATGATCACAAAAATGTAGATACCAAGGATAAAAAAATCAAAAAACCTTAGAAGGAGGAGTTCTTATAAGTTAAAATTTGAATTTTGGAAAATACTCTAAAATATCCGCAAACTAAAGGTTGTGTTGTCAAAATTGTTCAAAATCTTCTTTCGAACCACCTATTTTTCAAGCTGGGCGTGGGCACCCTACGATTTTTCAGGGAAGTCCAGTAACTTATAAAATGCCCCAAAGACCTGATCCGTAAATTAGAAAATCTAGACTACTTCCAGCACAGTATTCAAATTATTAAAAAATAAGTCTTAAGACCTGTATGAGCTCTACAGCGAAAAAAAAGGTACATCACATTAATGAAAAAGTTCATCAATATTACGAAAAATTCATTAATTTAAGTCCAGTGAACTTTTTCATTGATATGATGAAACATCTTTCATCGATATGATAAACAAAGAAAAGGAATTCATCATTCATCAACTTTGTTTATCAATATCATGAAAAATTCATCAATATAATGAACCGAAATTGTCAATTCCCCTTTAATTTCATCAGTGTGATGAATGTATTCATCATCTTGACAAATTTTTTCATCAATATGATGCACACTTTCCATGCTATCAATTTTGTTTTCATGTGTTTGTAAGTTGGTTCACAGTTCACACGAAAAAGAAAATGTGAAATAGAGATAGAAATACTGAGACCAAAAAAAACGAACACAATGTCATGAAAATGGTATGCAGGCAATAATATTGTGATTTTAATAAATACAGTACCAACTTCGTTTGCATAAATCATATTAACAATCTGTACATCACATTGAAAAAAATTCATCAGTATGATGATTCCATTCATAAATATCATAACGGTGAATTAAATTTTTTTCATCAATAAGATGAACGCTTGCATCAACATCCTTGATAAAAATTAAAGTCTGTTTTTTGATGTATGCGGATGAACGCCGTTATCAATATGATGAAAATTCGAAAATTGGCAATCGTACTTATACGATGATTCCATTTGTCAATAATACGAATAAATCATCCATTGGGTGATGTTTCCGCCCTATTAATGAAATCTTTTGATGAAATTATGAACTTAGTTCATAAGAAAATACGCCAAATTCTTATCAGAATCCTGGCAAAAATTGATGAATGCACTTTTTCATATTGAAAAATGGTTCATCAATTGTCAAAAAGTTTACGTCATATCAATGAATATTATGTTGATGAACGCCATTCGTCAATATGACGACGTCTTTTTTTATCAGTGTAGATAGTACGAATAGAATAGCAAGTAGTTAACAAATCAGTAATAAAGAATTCAAGTTTTCTAAAGTTTCTTGAAATTAAAAAAACAAAACAAATCTATACTTATAATCTATACTTATAATAAAACTGTAGACAATTTTTTTGTTACCTAATGGCGTGAAAACTACTACACAGATTTCGATCAATTTTTTTTTTAAATGTTCCTTAAGATTCTGTGCAACATATAGGCTATTCCTTTCATTGCCATGCCTATTTTTTGGAGCGTTTTTGACCAAAATGTGTTTTTTTTCTGACTTTACTGCCTTTAACTCGCCATTGCTCAGATAATTCTTAATCAATGCAAACAAAACAAAATACTTAGGGGAGCCAACACTTTTATTGTTATTTCAAGCCATCAATCAGCTTTCTATGTCCTTTAGAAGCTGAGCTACAACCTAAAATCTAACCTGAAAAAAATAAATTTATTTTCTCAAATCGAATATTATCAGCAGCCGCGGTTCCTGATCGTTGTTCTGCTTTGGGGTGGTTTGGTGGCGCACATCGCACAGGCATATTCATATAAAAAAAAAAACTGCGTGGTATTTTCTCCAAATTAAGTGAAACAAAAGAGAAGTATGGGACGAGAATATACATATGTATATTGAATCAACAGCAACAATGTGTTTCTGAGGAAATGCGCAGATGGCTGATGACGATTGACGTGTGGTGATCAGCGTTGCCATAAGTGCAGATTTGTCTGCATTTTGCAGATTTTCAACCTTGCTGCATTTTTTTAAAAACCAGAAATCTGCGCTTCAGATTTTGTCTGCATCCGCAATAATATATTTTGTTCTTTTTAACAAATTTTAACACTTGATTTCGCTGTATGCTGTTATTTTCGTATTCAGCTTTTTTGTTTTTTTGTTATTGTTACATACATACAAAAATTTTTTTTTTACGGAAGATTTTTCTATAGAAAACATTTTTATGGCAACATTGGTGGTGATGGACGTATGGTGGAGGTGGTGCATATAGAAATTGAGTTCATGGTTTTTGTTTTAGTGGTTGTTATAGTATCTACGTTGATACCTACAGTAAAGAATTGAAGAATTCAAGAAGTAAAGACGATATATGTAGATAGGTGAACTATGTTGTTTGATTTACGTATTGTTGGTGTAGATACAAATTTCCGTTCACGCTTTTGTTTTAGTGGTTGTTTTGATATTGCCTACGTTGTACCTACAGTAAGGATTAAGGAAGTGAAACTTTAGTACTTATGCTTTTGAATTTAATTTTCTTAAATTGGTGTTTTAGGTAAATAGATTTGTTTGATTTATTGTTTCACATTGACAATGTTCACCGCTTCGTTTTAGCTAGACTGTTGATTTTAGACAAATATGCCGTTGATGAAACGGTCAAATCTTTCTCAAAGCTCAACAAGATCTAGAAAAATGAGACGAGTTACATTACAGAAAAGGGATGAAAAATATCAGACCGCATCGTTACACAGAAACACATATAATCCGTGGGTAAATAAAATACGAAGTGGATTTTATTACACCAAAGAAATTAATTATGCCGAATTTGCTGGTATCGGTGGTATGACTCTGGCCTGTGATCATTGCCAAGCTCTTAAATGGACAAGGGAGTCGAAAGGACTATGCTGCTCAGAAATTACACAGTCTCACGCCGCGTACGAAGTTGCGGGCACAGCTAGTCCTAGATAAAGATAAACTTAGCGCGCTCGCTTCGAGCCAGTAAGCTAGAATAAGATAAATGTTAGATTTAAACAAGACTTTATCGTTTTTGTCTATCATGTAAGTTTAATAAATTAATTCAATAAAAATGAATTTAAAATGAAATGAAATGACGAATAGGTGCAATCCAATGAAGACAGACGAAAATTTTGATTTATTCTTGGGGAGGCTTTTGATGCCAAGGTAAATTACCCTAAAAGCTATAACAGCAGGTTTTCTCGCTCAAACACTTTTGTGTAATGGCTTTCGAAGATTTCGCCTCAAATTTCCTTGAAATATGCTACGAGGATTACTACCATTTCATTCCCGACTAGAGGCAGTAACTATTACATTTATTTGTTTATGGCAGCTAAAAGCGGAGCAAGATTATCTCCTCGGTAATGTTTTCTTTTGCAAACCGCAGTCCTTTATGTTGAGAGTTGTTCCATCGGAATATCCTCCGTTGCAAAAGAACATAATTGGTTAAATAGAGAACAGCTCGAATGCCCATCAGTTATGATCACGACTGCTTGACAACATTTTAGTCTATCCGCGATATAAGCAAAATAGTACTGCAACCCAGGAGCTGGAATAGGTATATAGTAGCCCAAGCATATCTATCTACAAAAAAACAAAAGAGAAAAACTTTATTACGAGCTTTTGAATACAAAGATGCACCTCTTATGGGGTTATATACTTGGCTTATGAACTAATCCACGAAAATCCGCTGCATTCACTTATGTATCAACACAACCCCAGTGCAGACATCTCAGTAAAACTAAACCACCATTGTCCTTACGAAGTATCAGTTTTTCACTTAATCTTTGCCTGCACTGCTTGACAACAACAAAAATTCTTTGGATTACACCACTCGTGCTTGGTTTTGATAAAAAAAAAAATAACTCAAATGACTCATTCAGTGCAGGTGCTTAAGAAGACCATCTTTTGCTCACCCACTGATGTAAAGCAATACACACATAGACCTTAAGCATACACCTACGAGTGCGTCAGCTTTTGTTTTAGGCAATCTCAAAGGTCTGTTAATGACTCAAGGGGATTCTCACATCACATTCTTTGAATCTACCACAGTTGACTGCAGAGATTATTTTTTATATTGCGAAATCTTAGAATCAATGTATATGGCGGCCCATAGAAGGACAGACAATGGAAAACTCAGACACAATGACGAAAATAACACACTGAACGTCTACGTGATATAGAGAAGACAATACATTGCCTCCTTAAACCTATTGTGATAATTTTCAATCACGGAGGTCCTTATACCCAGGAGGAATGCTCTTCACCAGTTCGATTAAAAGCTCATATTGCAATTCAATATGAATAGAAAAAAAAAAAAAACAGCAACGTACTGTGACTGGGAAGATAGCAACTTGAAAATAGATTGCAATCTACTAAAAGACGCAGTGTCTGTGATTTTCTGTCCTTTAAAAATGTAATCCTCATCGATTCATGCGGCACCAAGAGCTAGATTATGAGATATTTATTGCTATGCATGCAATATAAATTGCAGGGACTTTTGAACTTGCTACCTATAGCGTTTTTGCATTTTGGATTATCGATTGAATACCGATTTCCTCTTTTCGATATACCTTCCCACATATATTGTCAATTCAAACAACACTCGAACGGCGAAAGAATTGATCTGTACAATCATTAGGGGCTTGAAAACTGAGTTTCCGATGTGTAAATGAAGAGCCTGGACAAAAGTTAAGCTGATAGCTTACTGCCGACTCAATGAGAGGGAACTGTCATCACCTGAATGCAACCGCCCATAATGGTTGCTGCGATGTGGTCCTTTTTTTCATATTACACACTTATAATAATTATAAAACTGATGCGTTTGAAAATAATTACAAATAGACTAGGAACGTCTTTAAAAAAATCAATTTCATTTGCATGTACAAAACCCACATTGGTAACTACATGCCGGCTATTGTAGCAACAGATATGTAACAATACACCTTACCGGTCGGCACGGTCTTTGGTTAACTCCAAGGTGGTTAGTGTCCAACAAGGCTGCTGGGCCTGACGGTCTACCCGCCGAGCTTTTTAAAGCAGCTGGAGATGACTTGGTAGAGAGCATGCACCAACTCATTTCTAGGATTTGGTCAGATGAATGTATGCCTGATGAATGGAATCTCAGCATCGTTTGCCCAATCCACAAGAAAGGAGACCGCCTCAACTGCAACAACTACAGAGGAATCAGTCTCCTCAACATCGCGTCCAAGATCTTATCTGCAATATTATGTGAACGCCTAAAACCCTTCATCAACAACCTGATTGGCCCCTACCAGTGTGGTTTTAGGCCAGGAAAGTCCACCGTCGATCAAATTTTCACCCTTAGGCAGATCCTGGAAAAAACCCAAGAAGTCCAAATCGATACTCACCATCTTTTCATCGATTTCAAAGCCGCCTATGACAGTATCTATAGAGACGAGCTATACAGAGCCATGTCTAGTTTTGGCATCCCTACCAAACTCGTCCGTCTGTGTAGGATGACGATGGAGAAATCTCGCTGCTGCATCAAGGTCGGTAATGACCTAACCGAGACCTTTGATGTCAAAAAAGGCTTTAGACAAGGCGACGCGCTGTCATGTGCCTTCTTTAACATCATACTTGAACGAATTGTGCGAAACTCACAAGCCAACATACGAGGTACGATCTTTCAAAAGTCTGTACAATTACTTGCATACGCGGACGATATTGACATAATTGGAAGAACACAGCGAGCTGTCACTGGCGCGTTTGCAAGTATAGACACAGAAGCGGCTAAAATGGGCTTAGCGGTGAACGAGGGCAAAACCAAGTATATGCTGTCAACAAGAAGGGACACCCAACATCGACGAATCGGACAGAACGTCACAATAGACAGGTATAACTTTGTAAGGGACTTTGTCTACCTTGGCTCTGCTATAACATCTGAAAATGGCATGTCATTAGAAATCAAACGGAGAATAACTCTTGCCAAGCGGTGTTTCTTTGGGCTGAGAAGGCAACTGTGTAGTAAGGTCCTCTCCAGAAAGACTAAGGAGACTCTGTATAAGACCCTCATCATCCCAGTCCTGCTGTATGGATCTGAAGCATGGACTATTCCCAAAGCGGATGAAGATATCCTTGGTCGATTCGAGAGAAAAATTCTTCGTAAGATATTCGGTCCCGTTTGCGTTGACTGGTTTTGGAGGAGACGATTCAACGACGAACTATACGAGCTGTACAGCGACATCGACCTAAACTGAAAAAACTGCGCATTGGACGTTTGAGATGGCTAGGACATGTAGGGCGAATGGACATCAACACATCCGGCCCGCAGAGTTTTCGATTCCAACCCAGAGGGTCAGCGCAGTAGAGGAAGACCTCGCCTTAGGTGGCGCGCACAAGTAGAAAAGGACCTCAACCAACTTGGAGTGCGCAGCTGGAGGCAGTTGGCTAAGGACCGGGCCAACTGGAGAGGCTTGTTGGTTGAGGCCCTGGTTCACCCCGAACTGTAGCGCCACCTAAATAAGTAAGTAGGTGAGTGTCCGTGTTTACCTAGGCATCCTATAAAGTGAGTTCTAGCGCTACTGCAGAAGATGTCACTCCGGGTTCGATTAGTGCGTTATTCTCTATTTAGTGTTCATGTCGTAGATGCCCATCATGAAGATTAATTATAAATTTTTTCTTCGTTCCAATAACTCGGAGGGACATCAACGTAGATGAAGAGTTTGCCCAGATAGCTACTAGGAGGACACAATCACTCAGCTTAACCGCCATAAAAGAAAAGAACAAAACCCGCAGATGAGATCGAGCTGCCTACACAATTTTTTTTTTTTCTATCGTTTTCTTTGCTGCCTGTTCTATGTTCCTGTTAGGGAATTTTTCTTGGGTACGTTCAAATTGTAAGGGATTTGTAAGATGTCGATAAGGTGCAGTTTTCTGCATGTAGTTATCGGAATAAGAATTTGTTAAGTAATTTCTGACATGCGTAACAGACTTGTAGGAACCACCCGCCAACAATCAAACAAATATTTGGCTACATCGTAGATCAGTCGAAAGAGTGCGACACACTTAACACTCGCTGAACTCTTGTAAATAACATTTCAGAAACAAACATCTCGGAATATTGTAAACTGTGCGGAATAATTTATTCAGTTAAAAACGTTCCTAAATCCTCTTCAGAATCGATTAGTTTCGGGATCGATGAGTTTTTTAATATTAGGAACTCGCTATAACTGCAGAATGGTCTTTTCTAGACTCTCACGACTTTCTAAAAAAAAGAATAGTCCAGGTAGGTACGCTGTGAGATGTTATTTTTGGGACGAATGCAAGGAAGTACTATTTTGTATGCCAAGTCCGAACGGGTGAATTGAGAAGCTTTTTTTATGACAGTTCTACTCTTGGATGTTTATCAGACGTCGGCGGGAGTTGGCGCAGAAAAAAACCTTTGTGTGTTTATACGTAAATCGAACCTGAAAACCATCTACCAGCAGTCCAGCACAGTATCCACTAAGCCACTGCACCTACTTTCTAATTTCATAAAATTGGACTACACTCCGGGAAAAAATTTAAACTAAAATATAATATGATCTATTTGATTTTACGTTGAATAAACTTTGATAAATAATATTTATTTTCACGTTGAAACATATTTGATTTGAATACGCAATGTAATTTTAAATAATAAGTCACCCTAGATTCAAAGTGGAACGTATTCACTTTTACATTATGACCATGTCTTTTTAAATATTTAAAATGCTCTCAATGTAGATTTAAAGTGCAACATGATAATATTTGTCCAACATAAGTTTCGAAATGACATCTACGTACATTCAAAGTGTTCCATAGTCAATTAGAAGTCGTTTTAAAACGCCATCCACTTAAAACCTTTCGTATTTTTTTGTATGTCCAAATTCCACGGTACACATGTAGCTTCAAACTTGGATCAACGTTAATTTAAAGTGTTGCATGTTGGTTTTTAAGGGACAATAATTTAGAATCAAAGTAGAACATGTTCATTCTTACATTGATGTTATTCTTTTAAATAACGATCAACGTAGATTCAAAGGGAAACGTGTTTTTCCTTAAGTTGCATAAACTGTCGTGACGCGAAAGCCATTGTCTTTGTTATTCCCGTTTCTCTTTCCGTCGTACAAAGACAGAAAAAATCACTCTCGTCAACGAAAAAACATATTTTGAAGGGAACTCTTATTTACGGTGCTAAAATGTGAGTTTTGTATTACTTAATTTGATTCCTCGCAAGTATTTAAAATAAAATTAAGTGCATTGAAACCTACAAATGAAGTGTAAAGTTAAACATGTGTCGAAATAATTTGTTCAATACAATATTGTGAAATTTGATAGTGAAATAATTAGGTACTGCTTTATGTATAATAACTTGATATTCATACATTAACTTCGGAACAAATTATGTGCAGTTATTTAGGTACCTTCCGAAGAAAAAACACATTTGGTTACATGTGTTCGATTGGAAATTAATCGACTGGATACAAAAAGGTTTATTAGTGCTGACATGATTGTAAACAAAAATTATTTCCATATAAGTTTTCAAACGATTGTATTTAATTTGATTACTCTTTGTTTGTAATAGCTTTTTTATTATTAAAAAATAATTTTATTTCAGCCTATGAGAAAACATTTAAAAGACGAACATATTTAACAAACACCCAGAGAGCTGAATTTAGTGGAGAAAAACAGAGGTAAGAATTATTATTAACACGTTCGCGCTCACTTTTAAATGCGTGGAGTTGCTCAGATGTACACTTTTGGTAATCATGGTTGAAATACCATTTGAGGTCTGGCAAGTATGCAGAAATGTCTGAAATTGAAATCTAAATCGATTGGAATAATAAAAAGCGTTTTTTTAAATGACTGCTATAGCCGTCATTTGTGGCACTCATATGCGACTACTGATTTGTCAAGCAAATGACGGTTATGGCCGTCTGACAGCTATAGCCGTCATTTGTACGGTTGATATAGCTATGATGGGCAATAATGTTAAATGACGGCTGTAACCGTCAAGTTAAATTCTCAAATAACAGGTTTTAGTTTAGTTTAAATTAAGGAAAATAATATTTATTGACATAAGAATGAACAGACTGAAAAACGTTTTATTTATTATGAAAAGGCTCGAAGCATTCAGCACACAAAGCAGACTTCTTTGGACAGGTTTTACATCTGTATTTAGTCTCCTTTAGAATTTACACACCGCAGAATTTGTTGGAAACGGCGACCACTCATAGTAAATGGAAAATAGGATAAAATTTCATCAATTCAGCTTCAAATACTTTCCTGAAACATAGTTTCACTGATGAACGCGTCTTTGGCTTATTACTAGCACACATGTTTTTAGCATATGCATTTATAGAATTCACCAGCAACTCAACTATGGTATTTGAAAATAACTGGTCAAAAATTTGTCTGGGTGATGAATCATCCGTGACATCTATTTGTATCCCACTAGTAAAAGTGTTGAATGGAAATTCAGGAATTCTTACTGTTGAAGCCAACCGCTTAATAATTACTCTACGTTAACATTGTAATATCAACTTAAAATTAATTTGCATTATGAGTACATAGATGGCTCACATATTAGTAAGGAGTTTGAAAAACTTCCATTTTTTTCATGACCCCCTACAGTAGTTTCCGGTGTAACTCATTCTTTTTCTTAACTAACCCTCAACGAGGTAAGATAGCAAACGATTTCTTGTGTGAAGAATAAATTATACTTGAACTAAAACACTTGTATCTCTCTATTCTTTGGGACAATTCAATCGGTTTGGAGCATCGCCATCGGCATCCCAACACTTACTTTGTCCACACTGTCCTGACCGTTGGTATTACCAGCTTCCGTAGGTTGAAATTCTTGAATAAATTCTTGCAGCATGTCCTCTTCGCTTTGCCCATCCTCACTTTCTTCTTCCAGTTGACCGGGATCATAGTCTGGATCATCACCAAACGTGCAATCGTCACAAAATGGGTCGCTAGCTTCACTGCCGGAATCTCTTTCCATTTCCGACCCAATTTCCGATAGACAGTCACTGTCGACTTCTTCAAACAGCTTAAGAACAGCTCTTTCTTTTTTATTGTATTCCTCCATAATTCTGCATTCAAAATGAATAGAAAATCTATTTTCTAAATCCTAATTCTAATTATTAAATTTATTCTTAACAGAAAAGTCAAAAACACACTTTTTTCCAAAATGCACTACTTCAAATGAGGAATATGACGGCTAATGCAGTCATTTCGTTCAACGAATTTCAAATTTAAATTTCCGTTGGACATAGGGGATTCCCCATTTCAAAAGCAAAACGCAACACATTCGAACAGAACTTAAACCCAAAAAGTGTTGCCAAATTATGGTATCGTATTCGATAGTGTGAATTATAAAAATGGTTACGTAGGGCACAAAACTCAAACGACGGTTATAGCCGTCATTTGTTTTTTTGTTTCTCAAAATATGACGGCTATAGCCGTAATAAGCGCGAACGTGAACAAATTTAAAATTAAAACCAGATTTTATATGAAATGCATTATAGTATCCAACTGAAAACGATTCGGATTTCCCCAACTCAAATGTCCTGAATTGGCAGAAAAAGAATTAATAATGGGAAAACGTATGTTAAAAATAATTTTATTTTGTATCATTTTTGATATAATGTTTGAAAATAACATTTTAAAAAAAGTAAAAATTGTTGTATGGTTATTTTTATTAAAAAAAAGGAATGTATCAAATAATAAAGGTAATACATACTTTCAAAGTCTAAAGGGGTTATATCTACGAAGCATCATGGTAAGATTAAAGTTGAAAAATGCTAATTCAAAATGGGTCCACTTTGAATCAATACCTGATCGAAGTTAAATTAATGCTTAAGCATAGTACTTTCAAAGTTGGATTTGTTTGAATACACAATTACTTCAAAGTGTATTCGTAGTGGTTTTAAGGCCAAATACATTTGATTTTACCATGAATCATTGTCAAATTAAAGTTGAAGCATAGTATTTTCAAAGTTGAATGTATTTAAATCTACGATGCATTATGGTTGGATCGAAATTTATAAACGTTGTTTTAAAGATGGGTGATTTTGATTTAAGAATGATTCCACATCAAATCAAGGTGAATGCTAGGTTAGATCAAACTACAAATATATTCTTTTTAAATTACTGAAACACTTTGAATTAACGTCATGCCACTTTGCTTTAAAAATTTTCGTAGTCGAAGCTACATCATTCCGAAAAATCTTTTAATCAAAGTGGTTTTCTTTGATTTTACGTTGTTTTTTCTCTGGGTGTACCCGGCAGTAAGACTGTTGGTATCATTCAGTTCCAAATGCTGCAATTATTGATATGCATAGCTCAGATTGTTTCCAGCTAGTTGTTTCTTGTGGAAATCAAATCGAAACAAGATGCAGAGAAGTTTCTGGTACTGCAGTTGCGGAGCTGTTTGATGGACTCTCTAAATACAAAACCGATAGCAAATAATATTTATATGCAAACAAATGGTTCCACGCCAATTGGACACGTTGCGACTGATTCGCCCATTAGCGAAAGCAAATAGCACCCTTCATCAAAATCTCTACAACATGGTTTATTGTTCCGGTTTAGTGGAGCCGCGTCGTAGCCCGGCAAATTAGCAGGATTCATGAAAAACTCATTAGCACGATAATTGTTTTTCATGTGGGCACCTAGTTTGTGCTTACTTTTCGCGACAAAAAGCGTTTGTTTATTTTTTGTTTAATTCAGGGGCGGACGCCACTGTTATTTTTTTTTTTGTTTGCAACCTTTGTCAGTGTGTATCAGCATCACAGTTATATCCACCAAAGTCAGGCACATCCTCCACCCAGAACACCACAGAGTTCAAACACACGTACACCCTGATAATACTGCACGGATGTTCCCAAAGAATCCTTTGACAATATAACATATGACCACGGGTTTGTTTTTTGCCAGCCCCTATATATACTGTTACCATAAGCCTGCTTAACAAAAAAAGAACAACGAACAGAACAACGAACTCTACTACGCTGTATGTACACTCAGGAAACAGCATGGAAAAACAGAGTAGAAAAAAAATCACCTCTTCCCGGACTGAGTATAGAGTGGTGTGTTGGACCGGGGATAAGAGGAAACGAAAACATCAAGTGATAAATGGTCAGCTTCTCCATTACCGCCGAAGATGACCATGGTATAAAACTGGTGAAAAACATTTTTTTCCCCACCACTCGCACACGGTGCGGAGGAAACTAGTATTGGCCAAACAACATCCGGCAGAGGAAATTCTTTTCGTCAAAACGAACCGCCAAGGGATGCACATGCACAAGTGCTATAGCACATTGTGGATTGCAACGACACATGACTAATGATGTATAATTCAGCACATTCTGCTGCAAGCTGGCATGCATGGAATGCATTTTTTTGTTGTTGTTCTAAAGAATCTCCGATTTATGAGCGCCATTAGGGTGTTACTAACCATTTGCGCTTATTTTCAAGTTCAGCGAGAAGTTCATTTTTTTGTTCTATTAAAGCCTTTCAGAGGGTACAAAAACAAAACTCTAGCGTACCCATAAACATGTTGTTTTTACCGGTCCTGTGAATTGCCCGTCCATTAGGTCGAGCGAGTGCGGCGGCAAAAGCGAATGGAAAACTTTAAAATCCTTTAGGTATTCCAGCTACCCGGCCAGGCCACGGATGCAACGATAAGATTGCAGAGTGGCCATGCACAGGTACCATAATTTATACGATTTCTAGACAAAAGAAGATAATGGCCGGTTTTTAATGCTTTCAGCAATTTTCGGGTGATTATGCATTCGATGGCGTGAAGTGGGCAAATTTTTTGCCACATCGAGATACAATGATGCAGGGAATTCCAACCGTGTTCGGGCTCTTAGGTGGAATTTCAATCTGTCTCCTTTTTTTGGTGCGAATCCATTAGCAGGGGGATTTTGTTGTGTGATCCGTTGCGAGGTAGGCTTTAAAAGGACATTCTTTGTTTATTTAGATATCACTTCAATTTTGGGCGACTCAGCAATACATATTCCATAAAATGTATGCGACTTATATGGGAGTGGCTTGGCAGAGCTTTTAACTCAATTGAAATAAATGCGCCACTTTTCCGAAATGCGAAGGGTGATTACTTTCCATTCGCCTGCGGAGTGCTTAATACAAAGCGATGACCTGTGTGCATCATTCGGTCGATGCGGGCTAAATGGAGCAGGTACACGTTGCACCATTGACAATGAATAAAAGAGAGAAATTGGTGCTGAAAGCTGTTAATCGCAGCACTATAGGGCTTTCGATTCCATTTACCTAGTGATAGAAAAGAGGCATATATTCGGATACTCCATTCATAAAAGCAATCGGTCAGAACATCAAACAACTCTGTGTATTTTTAATACTTGTCTTATTTGGCAGACGGACATGTGGAAAACAGGGCAGGGTCATAAGTCCACAAGCCAAAAGCCCATAATGGATTTTCGATCCACTTCAGTGGGCTATATGCCCAAGTCAATTGTGAACTTATAATCTTCCCCAGGTGAGAAGCTCTTTCATGCCAGTTATATAATCTAGGATGTTTGCCAGCCAGAGGTGACGCAGTGGAAAATAACCTGAAAGTTGGAATGAGGGCTTTTTTCGGTATTCGAACAGACGAAAGAGAGAGGTTGAATGAATCTTATAAATGAAATTCATCGGGTGGAGGTGGCTAGGTGACGGTAAGTCTTCGGATGCTGCCATAAATGGCTCTGAAACCGATGAAAGATGATGAGCATCGCTTTTTAAAAATACCGCTTAAGAAGTCTTAAAACACCGTCTTCTAAAATCCCGTTTTTTTTAAATACTGCCTCTGAAAATCCCGCTTATTCTAAGTCCCGATCTATTATAATCCAGCTTTTTAAATTCCCGTTTAATCCCGCTTTGCCCGTTTATTGTTTAGCCTTTGATCGGGTGATTAGTAGAGAACAATTATAAAACGTGATGAGTTCTATTACCGAAGTTAAGTCCAACAAAGGTGACCGAAAATTAAGAGTTGCCGGCTACGCTTATCATCTTGAAAGACAAGTAGGTGAAATTATCCGATGGAGTTGTTCGGAGAGGAAAAACACGGGAACATTCAATTAAATGAGGGCTAAGGGCTAGAACATTACATTAACCAGATTAGATTAATGGACAATTTTGCAAAAGAAATATGAAGATTAGAAAGATGCATAATCGGTTTCTTTAAGCCCATCGGAAATTATACGTGAGAGTGAACTGGAATGTGAACCAACAATTAGATCATGCTTACCATCTTCTTCTGCCCAAAAGTAAAAGATTTCTCGTGTTCGAGCTTCATCGGTAAAAGAATCTCAAAACATAGATGACATCAATATACCCGAAGATTTGAAGCACCTTGAGGGTGAATTATTTGTTTTATCCGATAAGGACAACGAAGGAAACAAAATTATTATGTTGGGACTTGGGAACAATGTCTAACCTTGTACACCTACAAACATCAAAATTTTGGTTGATGCGTAGGGTACATTTTCGCTTTTCCAAGTTTTATGCGTCAGTTATTTAGTATTCATGGTAAAATTGAAAACAGTGTAGTCCCACTAATTTTTTGCTTAGTGTCTAAAAAGACAAAAAAAAATGCTACGACCTATTTTTACCCGACTGGACGCAGGGAGGGTTATGTGTTTCGCGCGTATCATATGAGAGTTCGTACGTGACGCCCTGTAGCCCAAACGGCTTGACTGAGTTTGAAGAGTGAGGTGTCATTAAATTGGTATTCTTTCCCGGAGTGTCATAGGGTTAAAAAATATATATAAAAACACGAATTTAAAAAAAAAAAAAAAAAAAAAAAAAAAACAATTTTCACACAAATATCAGTGCGAAATGTCAGGATGTGGAATACACTGAACTGTGAAATAAATTACTCTCTGATGTGTTCACAATAGCAGTCTTGTGGAGTGTCTGCATTTAGTCATGAATTCATTTATTTCATTTGAAAGATTATTATTTTTATTACATAAGCATATCCAACACTCTATTTGCGACCGACATGAAATAGAAGTAGGTACTTTAAAAATTTGTAATAAACTTTAAGGCTTGATTTTGAAGAGTGAGGTGTCATAAGGTTCGTATTCTTCCCAGAAGTGTCATCGCTAATAATAAAAAATATTCAGCACTTGGGTGGGAAAAAAAATACAATTCTCACCACAAGTAACAGTTTGCACTCATTCTAACAGATGGCGTTAGTCGGCACAGCATGTTATTGAACATTTCAATTAAACATTTGTAATCGTAGTTTACTATAAACCTAACTGTGTATAATAGATTAAGTCATTATTTATTATAGTTACATATGATATGCAACTGAGCGGTAGTCACAAGTATATGTATTTGTATTGAAATTTCGAAATTGGCTAAATCGTGCAATGAGGCTTAAATTTATGACATTTTTTCAGTGTGAATGTAATACTCTTTCGGGGAGTTATAGCATTTCATCTCAGGACAACTTATCCCCAGCACCTAGCGGCATCTAAATCTCAACTCTGCAACTGGACACTTACCTGCTCACTACCCTTATCGTTCGAAATGCATAAATTAAGTTTACTCGCACTTTTTCTTTCAAAATCTAAAAAAAACTTAATCGCTTAAATAGTCCAAGCGCTACTAAGGAACTCTAAACAATACTAACATACCTACTAACTCTCCGACTTCAAATTAAACTAAAAAGCTAGAAGTAAAAAAGTCATTTTAAAAAAACCAAAGAACCCGACTAAATGAAAAAAAAATATACAAAAAAGACTAAAACAAGATTCTTTCAAGTACAAGTTATTGGCAGTCGGAAGCTGCGCTTATTTTAGTCCGATTGTGTTGGTAGTCTCCGATTGTCAATTAGTTATACTTGAAAGTGTCTTGTCTTTTTCCCTTTTTTAATTTCAATGGTTGTTTATTTCATTTCGACCAGATTATTTGGCGACGGTGTATAAGAAAAAGGGTTTGCCACAAAATATGGAAACTGATACAATTTTTTCACTTAAAAATCGCATGATTGAGGCTTTGGCTTTTGTACCACCCGAAGAAGTCTCTTTCTATTATGACTCGATGCAAAATAGTTTTAAAGATGATGAAGAAGCTGAGTGGTTTAAAATCAATAATGTTCGCAATGGAAGCATGCAGGTACAATATTCACCCGACTTTTGGTCTGTGTCCGACACTGCAGTAAATCCATTTGCTCGAACTCAGAAAAATGTTGAAGCTTGGTATCTTAAAAGAAACTTAAAATCGCACAAGAAAATTCATATAAAAAATTTAATGTTGTAAGATCACGGCTATACAGAAAATTTTGACAAATTTATTGCTTACAATATACAATTGAACAAACTGCTTCATTTCGAAGCACGTTATACTGAATTTTGGAGATTTATTTCATTTAATTTTTCTGTACCTGAATGAGCATTAATAATTTATTTATACTTATTTGTTGAATTGTTAAACCTATGTACATGTTTGTCAGGTAATATTTTTTCTTTGTTAAAAATAACCAGATTATGTGTTAATAAAATATTAAATCATGGCAATGCTTTGTTTTATTTCACTTATTTCAATTTGTTTTTACTTCTAAGTCAGTTTCTTTTATTCCCGCGGCGATTTTTTTTAAATAAAACATCTAGTTTCAATTGCAAAAGCTGGATTATTGCAAAAAAAAAAAAAAAAAAACGGACTTATAAGAAATAGGATTATAAAGAGCGAGATTATAAAAAAGCAGGATTGTAAAAAACAAAAAAGCAGGGCATCGTTTAAGGATCAAAGGGGAAAGAGCTAGATTCTCCCTAGGATCTGCGGTAGTGTAAATATCGGTTCCCGAACTAATTAATTAGAATCAGCTTCAGGAAATTTGTCCAACTATTTAACGACTGTATAACTTTAAGAATAAATTGTCGCACAGAGTTTCACAAATAATCCCAAAGATCCATCTGTACCAAACTACAAAGTTTGTTTATTTCCAATGAGTGTTGATTCCCTCATAATTGGTTATGGCAACTTTCCAAATGCAGATCTATCCATTGCGGCCTGCTTTTCAAGGTTTAATTTTATAATTGCATTCATCAAATTCAGTCAATTACTATTATGTCCCGATAAATCCTTATCATGACCATATTCGGTCATTTCCCCACAGTCCTATCTACAATAATTGCGAAACCGGTCTGTCGGATATGTAGAACATGGAAATAAAATATTAACAATCAATTTTAGTGTTCCCTTGCATGTTATCAAATTACTATCCCCAAAACCCATTTGACACGAGACCACTCGTGTGCATGTATAGTTGGCAAATATTAGTACACAATGCCAATAACCCACACACACAATTCCGTACACTTCATGTATTGCAGAATTGATTCCAACGCTCTGTCCCCTGTTGAGATGCAAACGCAATACAGTAGACCATTCAATGCATTCATCTGTTCGACCAAAATTATGTTAAATGTCAGGAACTTCTATTAAATGAATTAATATTAAAGGGTGATTTTTTAAGAGGTTTAGAACTTTTTTTTAAAAAAAAACACAAAAAATTCGAAAAAATGAATGAAATATTTATTTGAATCGATAGTTTGAACCTTGCAATTTAATGTTTAAAGATAATTTCATGCAAATGTTGACCGCAGCTGCGTCTCAGGTAGCCCATCCGCTGAGTCTAATTTTGGCATACTCTTTCACACATATCGGCCGGTATCTCACGAATGAATGCATGGATGTTGGCTTCCAGTGCGTCAATCGAAGCGGGCTTGTCCCTATACACATTAGCCTTGGCATACCCCCACAAAAAATAATCTAATGGTGTCAAATCGCACGATCTAGGCGGCCAATTGACCGGCCCGAAACGTGAAATTAACTGTTCACCAAACTCGCCTCGCAATTGCGCCATTGTTTCGCGTGCTGTGTGGCATGTGGCACCGTCTTGTTGAAACCACATATCATGCAAGTCAAGAACTTCCATTTCGGGCAAAAAAAAGTTTGTTATCATCGCTCGGTAGCGTTCACCATTGACAGTAACGCTGCGATTCGCATCATCTTTGAAGAAATATCGCCCAATAATGCCGCCGGCCCATAAACCGCACCAAACAGTGGCTTTTTCGGGATGCATTGGTAGCTGTTGCAATGCTTCTGGCTGATCTTCTTATTTACGTACCCATTCAACCAAAAATGAGCCTCATCGCTGAACACAATTTTTCGATAAAAAAGCGGATCCTCGGCCAGCTTTCCAAGAGCCCATTCACCAAAAATTCGGCGTTGTGGTAGGTCGGCTGACTTTAGTTCTTGCACCAGCTGTATCTTAAAAGGCTTTACGCCCAAATCCTTCCGCAAAATTTTCCACGTAGTGCTGTAACAAAGGCCTAACTGCTGGGAACGGCGCCGAATCGACATTTTGCGGTCTTCTGTCACACTAGCTGATACGGCCGCAATATTTTCTTCACTACGCACAGTACGTAAACGTGTTGGTGGTTAAATGTCCAACAAAGTAAATTTGGTGCGAAATTTGGTCACAATCTTCCGAATAGACTGCTCAGAAGGTCGAGAATGCCGATCATAAAATGGAAGCAGCGCGCGATGAACATTTCGAACCGAGCACGAATTTTGATAGTAAAATTCAATAATTTGCAAGCGTTGTTCATTTGTAAGACGATCCATGGTTAAATTGCAAACCAAACTGAAGCTGTTTGACAGTGACACAAGGTACTAAACACACGTCAGCTGTCAAAACCAGTGTTGCCAAAACCAAACCAGCTAAAAAATCACCCTTTATATGGATAGGGATGACACGATGAGTGCTTTGTTTGGGCCATGCCATTGCCAGACAAGTCCAGCTGAAAATTTTGAGAACTTTAAACTATCTTACAAAACGATAGTTTCAAGTCTATACGTACACTACCGTACAAACGCCGAAGATTTACATAGGGAAGCAATAAAATCTAGCATGAACGGCGCCAAGCGAAATTTTACATAAGGGGCAATTTGGAAATGTAGGAAGTGACAATGCTACGCTTTACTTTAATTTAGCTTTTCCCTTTTGTTTTACCCCGGGGTGTTGGGGCGAGGGTTTGGGTAATGACAGCGCGTCCTTGTCGTCGAGTGAACAACCGGAAGGAAGATAGGATTGTTGCCAAGAATTCGACCCACTTAAAAGCGGCGACGACTGGCGTAAAAATCTCCCGGCCGCCATGTTTTTCTGCGAGACTGCGAGAGAGAATATTTTTCTGCTTCCGGTTATGTGAAGTTGTGTACGCTTTGATGGAGAAGGATTGTTGTTTGCATACACCATAGTAACTGTCTGTTTAATTTTGAATGCTTAGTGATATGCTCAAGAGTGTAGGCAGTTTCATTTTTTCCCAGTTGGGCGTTGGGCCTTTTGTCTTGACTCACCCTCGCTTAGTGTGCAAACATTTTAATGGATATTTCGAGCCAGTGAATGTCCGGGTAGGGAAGGAGTTAAGGAGTTACTGGCATGGATACTCCCAATTTGAATGCGAGTGTTATAAGTGGCAGTCTGAGTTTATTTAATGGATGAGCATAAGCCCCATGAACGACAGTCGGATTAAAATAAGGAAGTGGCTGGCATAACAAACACTCAACAGGCGACGCACAGCAGCCCCGCCGGATGTGACTTTTCATTCTAAGAATATTGTCGGAGCGACTCGGATTCATAATAGGCCAGGAGGATGAAAATGTCATGCCGTAAGGACTGGAAGTGGATATTTGAAAGAGACGTGCTCTAGCCCTGCCTGCCAGGAGGAAACCATATTTCGCTGGGTTATTAGGTATATATAGTTGGCTGCTATAGAGTTTGAATAAATGTCACGCAGTCCACCCCGAATTCGGAAATGTTTTTCTGAATTCAATGGGAAGATGCCATTATTAATTTACGTTAGCCTTGATTTCCCCAGAGCAGATAAATTTGGGAGAAGCAGTAGCTTTCATGGGTATATCTGAAACGTAAACTGGCGAAGTTGAGCGGGGAGCAGATCTAGTGTGGTTTTTTGAAAGCGAATATAATGTCGGTAATCGTTGTGAAAAAATGACACATGATAGAGTGTTTTGAATACCATTCCAGGCATTTGTCATTGTCCAAAGCTTATGACGAAGCAAGTCGTCCAAATTGAACGCATACGGTACTCTGTCTGTCACACATGCGACAGAATCTTTTGGCAAAATAAGGGACCATCTCGCAAAACAATATAAGATCGAATTGCTATATATTTATACAAGGCTTGAAGTACATAGAGATCGAAGAGAGCCTCGTACGGTCGCCGTTAAATTAACAAGGTCACTTGCCCTTAAGCCACCAGTGCAAAGATGACAGCTTTAATCGCATCTGGACTTGAGCTATCCCAAATCTGCTATCGATAGGCATATTAATGCCACCATTGGTAGTCATTAGACTTGACCACCAACCGACTGAAGAATGGATGCCATTATAGCGCATGGTTGAAATATGTTTGTCCACAATAAATATGGTCATGGGGAAGACAGAAGACTAATTTTCCTATCCTCTCGATTAAACTAAGTTTTAATGCAGGTACGCACTAATTCTGCTTCCGGTATTTCCATTCGTAATTGCGATTTGATATTATAAATTGCGGAAAAGAAATCGTCAGTTGACTCCCAGGAAATCATACCTTGCATATTGATTCTACTTCGAGTTCCGGAATTAACGCAAGAGTGCTTCTCGGCGCGTGACCCAATTCAGGCGGTAGTCGGTTCTCTGGTACTTCCTGTATCATTTGTAGGCGGCACCTGAGAGCAACAAGTGGAAATTCCCTATTATTTCCGACCACGAACATTGATAGTTGTTTTGTAGAGTCTCCAGACGGAAGATAAAATCCTACGCATCTATAGGTCTCCGACTTTGTTTCGAAACAATAACTCCACTTATCAATTTTTATCGGACCTGTTACTCCTGAGTGGTTATTTGTCTCAAACGACAGACTTGGTTTGTTTGGATAGGGTTGGTATATCAAAATTATGACCTGGTGAAATGGTGCATGATTTTGGTGATACTTTTTTATGTTCCGTCTGCAGATCCGCAGATATTTCATCTCGAATAGAGCTTTGCCGAGACAAAACGGCTGTTTTTATCGCTTGATTAATGGGAAATTCTATGTTGGGTGTGTTTGTATTTTCGGCTTTTTGGCAGGTGCCGAACTATGTTTGACAAAAGACATTAGCTAGTTCCTGCTGACTGTGATTTCGAAGGGGTAATTATTCTTTTATAAATTGGGTTATAACTTCGACTAACCTTATGCTTTTTAAAATCGTCCTTAACTAAACTCATGACAAGAAAAAAATAACGGGTAGAATTTATATATAAATCAATCAATTAAATCAAAACTGCACACTTGTACAATATAACAGTGCGCTTAATGTGTATCTAAGGCTACAAAAAAAAGGAAAATATACATGAAAAAAAAACAAAGAGTTATACTCGTATTTGCTAGTGTGAGACGAGACGGCTTAGAAAGAAATAGCCAAGACAGGTTCCAATTATTTTTACTTTCAACAACAATAAGCTCATGGCAATTTATTGTGATATTTTCCCGAACTACCCACATGAAGACTTACTTCGAGGTCATTGTTGTTGGTAGCAGACAAAATTGTGGACTAAACTACATAAAGACTAGGATAAACATACGTTGGGCGCCATTTGTAATTGCAAAAGAATATAAGTTAACACAATTTACGTTTTCGGAATTCGCTGACAACATCCAAACTACATCCAAAGCAGAACCCATAACCGAAACACGAAACCTGCACGCGCAACGGACAACATCCAGCATAGACCAGGAACCCGAAACCTGCACCAGCAACATACGACAATAGCCGCATTCCAACACGTACGTGTAGGAATACCTGTGGGAACATGCTGCTTAGGTTAGCATAAAAAATAGTATTTAAGCTCTAGTTTTAAGAAGATTTGTATTCAGTTCTAAGATAGGCAGAATCGCTGCCAGTTTGAAAATAAAGTTTTTTTTTAAATAAAGTTAATCTTAGTTTGTTTAATTGGCGCCCAACGTGGGGCCCAGCACGGAAAATCAGAACGTGAAATAGTTCGGGAACGTTTACTAAAGAGTCACACATAAGTCGACCTGAAGTAGCTCGCCGTAATTACGCACAAGCCGACCTAAAATAGCTCGCCGCGAAAAGTGACCGAAAAGTTAAAAGAAACATTCCGAATTATAGTGTGTGCCGTGATCTGGGCCGCCCCACAAACCAGGAGAACATCTTTGGAGATCTGTAGATCGAGAAAACTGCGAGGGAGTGTGAACGAGGTACCCGAGTAGCTGACGCAAAAAGGAAACTACCAAATTCGCCGGCGCAGGGATGTTCGCCGCAACAATAGCTCTGTAAGCGTATAAATTAAGGAAGTTAAAAATAAGTTAAGAAACAAATTAATATTAAACATTTAATTGAAGAAAGTAAATTTAGTGATTATATTGTTAAGGTAATAGAGTGATAGAATTAATTAATAGTTGTGATTTAGTGATTATATTTTTAAGGTGATAGTGTGATAGAATTAATTAACAGTTTCACAATGCCCTTGTTACGATCGGGGAATGATTCTGGCAACGCCACTGCGGGGGAGAGCGAGCAACCTGGTCCCTCTCGTCCCCTAGACAACTCATTTCAGTCCACAACATCGCTACACGCGCCAAATACACAGATCCAAACGACCCCAGAACTTCATAGCCTAATATCAGCTATCGTTAGTAGTGTTTTGCAAACAGAAGGTCGTGCTTTGATTCAAAATGTTATTAACCCGAACCTCGAACAGGGTCAAAATGAAGATCAGACCATCGATCCGGAACACAGAGAGGATCTATCAAGCATGGATAGAATTCCGGACATAGTTAGCTGTCTGAAAACCTTCTCTGGTGAAGCAGCTGAATTCGCTTCTTGGAAGAAAAGTGTTGAAAGGGTGCTCGGACTCTACCAACAGATAAAAGGCACTCCGAAATATTATGCCATCTTGAGTGTAATACGGAATAAAATTATCGGCAACGCTGATATCGCCCTGGAGGCATATAACACGCCACTGAATTGGGATTCTATCTCTAAATGCTTAGTTATGCACTACGCAGATAAGCGAGATACAAACACCCTAGAATACCAAATGGCATCCTTGGCCCAAGGGAGCCAAACGATTCACGAGTTTTACCAGTCGGTATACTCGCATCTCTCTCAAATTTTAAACAAAGTATCCTGTATGGATATAAGCTCCGATGCAAAAGGAGTACTTACTCAAACATACCGTTCAAAAGCCCTCGACACGTTCATAAGAGGACTTAGAGGCGACCTGCCAAGACTACTCGGCATGAAAGAGCCTACCGACCTACCCCATGCACTAAACTTGTGCATGAAACTTGAAAACCAAAATTTTAGATCCAACCACGTCCAAAGTCAGACGACAACAAGGAAACCTCAGTCCTTATACCCTGTCATTATACCACAAAAACAGCCCCAACTTTTTAATAAAAATTTTCCTACCCCTACACCAAGGCCAACATATCCGTTATATCCCTCATATTACCCACCTAGGCCAACACAACAACAGTATTCTTCGTTCCCAAACCAAGCTTACCAAAATCAGAATTTTAGTCAGGCACCAAGGCTAACACAGCCGCAATACAGCCAATATCCTAACCAAATCAGCCAACAGCAAAACAATCCAGCAAGATTCGCACAAACTCAACCACAGGGCTTAGAAGCGAATAAACAATTTATTCAAAGACCGTTAGTAAAAACAGAACCACATCCAAGCTTTCAAAATAGACGATTTAATAACCCAGATGTAAAGTCTTTCCAACGTAACTTCCATATTGAAACTACTCAAGAAGATACAGAAGATCAATATTACCAAAAAATGAGTGAAGAAGACAATTCACATGAACAAACCCTACAGGAATACATTAGTATTCCTAGCCAAACGTACGAACATGAGCAGGTGGTTGAACAAGAATCTTCCGATTTTTCTGACATTCATTTTTTAGGATAAACGACTCTTCGCTGCCGTACGTAGACTGCAAAGCGGAGAGTGGGCAAATTTTCAAAATATTAATAGATACCGGTTCCAATAGGAACTACATTCAACCCGCTCTTGTAAAGAATCCACTACCAAATTCCCAATGTTTCTTAGCTAACTCCATCGGCGGTAACGTCGAAATTACACAACACACCTTCATTAATCTTTTTGGCATAAGAGAAAAGAAAATAAAATTCTTCTTACTCCCCACTCTTAAATCCTTCCACGGAATACTCGGCAATGACAGCCTTAAAGAATTGTCAGCCGTGATTCATACAAAAGAAAGCTATATGCTTATCAACAATAAAAAAATTAACCTTAAGCAGCAAGTTTGTAATACAGTTAACAATGTAACCGTAAGGGACGACCACATGTCAGTAGATCAGAAAAGTAAACTAAGGACCTTAACTGAAAGCTTTCCCAACCTCTTTCTTGATCCCGACGAGAAACTTACGTTTATCACCACAGTTAGAGGTAGGATTAGAACAACTAACGAAGAACCAGTCTATTCAAGATCATACCCATACCCAATGAGTCTGAAAGGGGAAGTAGAAAAACAGATAGACCAACTTCTCTGTGATGGAATTATCAGGCCCTCTCGGTCCCCATATAACGCACCTGTATGGGTCGTGCCAAAGAAGGCTGACGCTTCAAATGAAAAGAAATATCGATTGGTAATCGATTATAGAAAGCTTAACGCTGAAACCATTCCAGATCGCTACCCGATCCCAGAAATAAATGGGGTACTGTCTGAGCTTGGACAGAATAAATATTTCTCGGTATTAGATCTTAAAAGTGGATTCCATCAAATCCCACTGCACGAGAACGACATAGAGAAGACAGCCTTCTCAGTCAATAACGGGAAATACGAATTCGTTCGACTCCCCTTTGGCCTAAAAAACGCGCCGTCCATATTCCAAAGAGCGTTGGACGACATTCTACGCGAGCACATAGGTCAGATATGCTTCGTTTACATCGACGACATAGTCGTGTTCAGCAAAGATGTAGATTCTCATTTTAAAAATTTATACAAGATTTTCGAAACTCTTCAGAACGCTAATTTGAAAGTACAGATGGATAAGTGCGAATTTTTGAAAAATAGCGTTGAGTTTCTAGGGTTTATCATTTCCGATAAGGGGATAAAAACGAACCCAACTAAGGTAGAGGCAATAGCCAAATTCCCCTACCCAAATACACTCAAGGATTTGCGATCCTTTTTAGGTCTGTCAGGGTTTTACCGCAGATTTATCAAGGACTACGCCAAACTGGCCAAACCTCTGACAGCCCTTTTAAGAGGGGAGGACGGCCGAGTTCCTAAACAAGCTTCAAGCAAAAAACTCGTCCATTTAAACGACGAAGCTATAGAGGCGTTCGACAAAATAAAAAGCTCACTTATATCCGAGGACGTAGTTCTTACCTACCCAGACGCTAATAAAGAATTCCATCTTACCACAGACGCGTCAGACTACGCTTTAGGCGCAGTGTTATCCCAAGATAACAAGCCTATAACATACATTTCACGTACACTTAGTAAAAGTGAAGAGCACTATGCCGCCAACGAGAAGGAAATGCTGGCTATAGTATGGGCTCTAAGTACACTCAGGAATTACTTGTATGGTCCTACGATTTTAAAAATCTTCACTGACCACCAACCCTTGACATACGCCCTTAGCAACAAAAATACCAACAACAAAATGAAACGTTGGAAGGCTATACTCGAAGAGTATAATTACGAGTTAAAATATAAGCCCGGTAAAGCCAACGTTGTTGCAGACGCCTTGTCAAGACCTCCACAAATCGACCAAATAAACTCCTTAACAACAACCGAACATAGTACCGAAAGCTCTGAACAAAATTTAGTCCAGATAGCTAATGAACCAATAAACGTATTCAAAAATCAAATCTTCCTCAGTTTAGGTGAGACACCGTCATATCAATTCGAAATCATATTTCCCACATACCACCGACATACAATAGTAGAAACCGTCTACTCTCAAGAAAAACTCATCAACATTCTAAAAAGACACCTCAACCCCTCAGTAATAAATGGAATAAAAACAGAAGAGTCAATCCTAGGAAAAATTCAGGAAATATTCCCTCTACATTTTCGCCAATATAGAGTCCGATATGCTAGGAATATGGTCTTAGACTTAACCGACGAAAATCGACAGGAAACAGAAATCTTAAAAGAGCACAATAGAGCTCACAGGAACAGCCGCGAAAATAAAATTCAACTGTTACAAAAATATTACTTCCCAAAGATGCAGGCAAAAATCAGAAAAGTCACAGATATGTGCAGAATCTGCAAGGAACACAAGTACGATAGGCATCCTAATAAACCTATCTTACAGCCAACCCCAATTCCCCAATACCCTGGTCAAATCTTACACTTGGACCTTTATTTCACTGACAAAAAAATTATCCTGACAGCAATAGATAAATTCTCAAAATATGCCCTGGCAAGAATTATCAAATCGAGAGCCTCAGAGGACATTAAACAACCTCTAAGGGAACTCGTGTTATCCTTTGGAGTTCCCGAATCCATTATAGTTGACAACGAAAAAGCCTTGAGCTCAAGTTCCATTTTATTCATGCTAGAAAACTTCTTCAATATAAAGATATTCAAAGCACCCCCGTATGTCAGTTCAGTAAACGGACAAGTTGAGCGTTTCCACTCAACCCTATCCGAATTGATGCGCTGCCTCAAAGCAGAGCAGACACATAGCACATTCTCAGAGCTACTGGACAAAGCCATTTTCGAATACAACAGATCTGTCCACTCCACCACAAACAAAAAACCCATAGACGCATTCTTTGCAAGAAATATGATCAATAACCCCGAACAACTCCAAGAAGAGAGACAGGACATTATTACAAGAATTAAAGACAAACAAACCGCTGACCTAGATTACCACAATAGGAAAAAACATGCTCTCAAAAATCATTCAGTAGGAGAAGTAATCTACGTTAAAACCAATAGGAGAATAGGCAATAAACTCTCCCCAAAATACAGGAAGGAGATCGTAAAGCAAAACAAAAATTCCACTGTAGAAACTAATACCGGAAAAATCATCCATAAGAGTCTGATTAAAACTTAACCTTTTCCTCCCAATAGGCTACTGTTGCCTTTGTGCGCAGCAAACGTACAAATTATGGACTATTCAAACGCACAATTATTAACAATAAAGACAGGAACAGCTCAAATACAAGACGGAACCTTTAAGATTATCCACGAAATAGATTTAGACATCTTCCAAAGATGCATAGACAACTTACAACAACTTGTAACTAGAAATATAAGCACACAAGAACCATTATACCCTTTCCTCATTCACGATCTTAACATAGTACAGAGTCATATTAACCGCATTAAGCCGATGGACAAAAAAAAGCGTTCCCTTGACTTCATTGGTAGTGCCTGGAAGTGGATAGCTGGCACTCCAGATCACAGCGATTTCGAGATAATATCAAACAAAATAAACAAATCACTAAAAAACAACAACAAACAACTTATAATTAATAGAGCAGTAATTGAAAAAGTTAATGAACTAACAAACGTTACCAACACAATAATAAAATCAGTTAAATCAAGGGAAAACCCTAGAGACAAGGAAATATTAGTTATAAAAAATCAAATAAATATCATAAAAGAGGAAGTATTGAATATTGATAATGCAATACAGTGGGCAAAAGCCAACGTTATTAACTCATTTATTTTGTCAAACCTAGAAATACATATCGTAGAAAAAATTTTAAAACAAGATAATGTGCCCTTTTTTAGTATAGAAGAATTGTTAGAATTTAGTGAAGTAAAGATAGCAACTAACAGAACAAACATAATATACATAATTAGCATTCCACTCACTAGTATGGAAAAATGTATTAGACTATTAATAAAACCAATAAAAACAGGCATTTTCTCTAACGAAATTAACTTTAAGGCAGTACTTAACTGTAAGAGTAATATATTTGGAATTAAAAACGACTGTAAAACCTTTAACAAATTGTCAATTTGCTTACAAAAAGATTTAGTAGATATAAGTAGTTCATCTTGCATACCGATGCTGCTGAAGAGCCAACCGTCAACATGTAAAAGAATCAACAATCAACACATACCGTCAATAGAAGAAATATCAAGCGGAATGTTGCTCCTCAACCAATACAATGGCACCATAAGTATCAATAACAAAGACGTAAATCTCACCGGTTCATTCGTAATACAGTATCATAATGTCACAATACAAGCTGAGGGAAAGAACTACACATCCAGAGAAGCACCAAAAGAAAAACCACTACCAGCATTACTACAGCCTTTGGATAATCAAACCAAGTTTGAGGAATTCCTATCACTCGAGATGATAAGAGAACTTCACGTCAACACAACAAATTTCATTAAATTGCTGGAATCAGGAAGTAATGTAAAACATATTAGCGGATACAGCCTGTCAATCATAATCATCATAGTCCTTATAGTATCAAGCTTAAAATACTGTCGGAAAATTAAGCAGCAATCACCAAAAGTAACCATTGTTAACAATCCCACAGATAAAGCTTCAGACACGCCAAAACCTAGAGACACAGCATCCGTAGTAATAGGGATAGAGGATATCCCACATCTCATACGATCAGTGCCGTCGAACGTGGACGTTCGAATTTAAGCATGGGGGAGTTAAGATAATTTACGTTTTCGGAATTCGCTGACAACATCCAAACTACATCCAAAGCAGAACCCATAACCGAAACACGAAACCTGCACGCGCAACGGACAACATCCAGCATAGACCAGGAACCCGAAACCTGCACCAGCAACATACGACAATAGCCGCATTCCAACACGTACGTGTAGGAATACCTGTGGGAACATGCTGCTTAGGTTAGCATAAAAAATAGTATTTAAGCTCTAGTTTTAAGAAGATTTGTATTCAGTTCTAAGATAGGCAGAATCGCTGCCAGTTTGAAAATAAAGTTTTTTTTTAAATAAAGTTAATCTTAGTTTGTTTAATTTATACTCTCGCAGCTTTTCTAAGCATTGAAGGAGCCTTTAATAATATTAGATCAGACGAAGTTGAAAGAGTTCAACAACTGGACAGTGCAAATGCCGAAAAAAAGACTAATCAGTTAAGAATCAGAAGATGTTAAAACGAAGGTATCAGTATCTCGAGGCTCTCCTCAAGGTAGGGTTCTTTCCCCACTTCTTCGGGTTCTTATGGTCCTGATTAAGCTGGCATTTAGTGGAATCAAAGCAGTGCCTTACGCAGACGAACTAGCTCTGCTTATATATATATATAGTTGGCGCAACAGGTCCGTAGGGACCCAAGGCCTAGCTTCTCGCTACTATTCGTTTTTGTGTGAGTTTTATTTTTTTTTGGAACGAATGGAAGGGATCTACAATTTTATGCCGATTCCAAACGGCTAATTGAGAAGCTCTAAAGACAGTTATACTCTCGGATGTTTGTCAGACGTTCGCGAGAGGTGGCGCAGTGGAAAAAACCCCAAGTTGGAATTTGGGTTTTTGCGGGATTCGAACCTGGGACCCCTCGCTTAGTAGTCCAACACACTAACCACTAAGCCACTGCGCCTACAGCTCTGCTTGCAACTGAAAAATTCCTTTCCACTATCAGTGACCAATAACGTTTTACGTTTTGTTGTGATACTAAAAAAAAATGTTGTTATACAAAATATCGTTTCTTGTGCGTATAAAAATTATTTGTTAAATTAAGCAAAATGTTGTTAGTTTGACAAAAGAGATTTGCCAATTCAACTACTGCAGTTTTGTCAAATCAACAATTAACTGTTGCTTTTATTTACAAAGATATTTATCAATTTGGGCCTTATCTTTTTGTCTAATTAACAAAAAAAAAAAAATAGTAATATCGAAGCAGGTTTTCGATTCAACTATTGTATTTTGTTCAATCAACAGTACAGAAATAATACCCAGTACTATTGCTGTATATTGTTGAATCTATAAACAGATTGTTGGTTACATAGCGACAGCTACAGAATTTTAGTTTTTTGATTCAACAGCCGAATTTTAGAGTGAATAGAAATAATGTGTCAATTGCTTTTTTTTGTTCTGCTGAATTAAATAAACTTTTTTGTCTAAAAGAAACTAAGTCCAAAATAATGACTACAATGCACGTGTAAAATAAATTTTCTTGTTAATATATGATACGCAAAACAAATAAGATTAATAATTAGATTTATAAAAAAAAGTGATTAGGTATACAAAATAAATTAAATACATTTTAGTTATCACTTTGTACTAATGCATCAATGGTATCAAAGTTCAAGTATGCTCTGAGTTAAATTTATTTCCAAAGTATCACATTCTTTCAATATAGAGGGGCTGAGTATTATTATAACTTTTAATATCAAATTTATTTGTAAGGTATTGTATATCTTTTCGTCTATCTTTTTCGGTGCTAAGTGAAACGAGTTGGTTTTTGTGAGGCAAATGCTATATTGTTTATTATTTTCCGCAACAATCAACACGCGTTTCTAGAAATAGAAACAGAAACGGATACAGACAACGGATACCGTCAAATCGATTTTGTAGCAGCACGCAATACGGTGAGAAGTAGCACTAGTTTTCAAAAGCTAAAGGGTGATTTTTTAGCTGGTTTGGTTTTGGCAACACTGGTTTTGACAGCTGACGTGTGTTTAGTACCTTGTGTCACTGTCAAACAGCTTCAGTTTGGTTTGCAATTTAACCATGGATCGTCTTACAAATGAACAACGCTTGCAAATTATTGAATTTTACTATCAAAATTCGTGCTCGGTTCGAAATGTTCATCGCGCGCTGCTTCCATTTTATGATCGGCATTCTCGACCTTCTGAGCAGTCTATTCGGAAGATTGTGACCAAATTTCGCACCAAATTTACTTTGTTGGACATTTAACCACCAACACGTTTACGTACTGTGCGTAGTGAAGAAAATATTGCGGCCGTATCAGCTAGTGTGACAGAAGACCGCAAAATGTCGATTCGGCGCCGTTCCCAGCAGTTAGGCCTTTGTTACAGCACTACGTGGAAAATTTTGCGGAAGGATTTGGGCGTAAAGCCTTTTAAGATACAGCTGGTGCAAGAACTAAAGCCAGCCGACCTACCACAACGCCGAATTTTTGGTGAATGGGCTCTTGGAAAGCTGGCCGAGGATCCGCTTTTTTATCGAAAAATTGTGTTCGGCGATGAGGCTCATTTTTGGTTGAATGGGTACGCAAATAAGCAAAATTGCCGCATTTGGAGTGAAGATCAGCCAGAAGCATTGCAACAGCTACCAATGCATCCCGAAAAAGCCACTGTTTGGTGCGGTTTATGGGCCGGCGGAATTATTGGGCCATATTTCTTCAAAGATGATGCGAATCGCAGCGTTACTGTCAATGGTGAGCCCTACGCGATGATAACAAACTTTTTTTTGCCCGAAATGGAAGTTCTTGACTTGCATGATATGTTGTTTCAACAAGACGGTGCCACATGCCACACAGCACGCGAAACAATGGCGCAATTGCGAGGCGAGTTTGGTGAACAGTTAATTTCACGTTTCGGGCCGGTCAATTGGCCGCCTAGATCGTGCGATTTGACACCATTAGATTATTTTTTGTGGGGGTATGCCAAGGCTAATGTGTATAGGGACAAGCCCGCTTCGATTGACGCACTGGAAGCCAACATCCATGCATTCATTCGTGAGATACCGGCCGATATGTGTGAAAGAGTATGCCAAAATTGGACTCAGCGGATGGGCTACCTGAGACGCAGCCGCGGTCAACATTTGTATGAAATTATCTTTAAACATTAAATTGCAAGGTTCAAACTATCGATTCAAATAAATATTTCATTCATTTTTTCGAATTTTTTGTGTTTTTTTTTTTAAAAAAAGTTCTAAACCTCTTAAAAAATCACCCGTTATAAGGATCCACACATCGGTCTCCAGACGGTCGAACCGCTAAACAAATCGATCAACAACGCATTGAAATTATTAAAATTCACTACAAAAATGGTGAAAATCTTGCAGTCACAGTTCGCAAAACTAAAGCATTTTTTGGTCCTCGTGAAGAACCTTGTCGCACCGCAATACAGAAATTGGTGGAAAAATTCGAGCTGTTGGGACAAGTTAGTGATGTGAAGAATAAAACCCGTCGCTCAAGAACAACTGAGAATATTGCTGCCCAAAATGTTGAAGAAAACCCAGGTTTGTCCATTCCTCGTCGTTCTTTGGAATTGGGCATTCCACAAACGTCATTACACCGTATTTTATGGTCGGAGTTGGATGGTATTGATCTGGACTACGTTTACTTTCAACAAGACAGCGCTACGTGCCACACAAGCAACGAAAGCATTGATCTTTTACGGGAAAAGTTTCCGGACCTTGTTATCTCTCGAAGAGGTGATCACAATTGGACACCGAGATCTTGTGATTTAACACCTTGCGACTTCTTCCTTTGGGACCACGTGAAAGATAAGGTCTACGCAAACAGCCCAGCGTAGATTCAAGACCTCAAAGATAAAATTCGTGAGGCTATCGAGGACATAGGGCAGCCACTTTGCGATTTGGTTATGGAAAATTTCATGAAAAGGATATGGTACTGTATGCGTGCTCGTGGTGGCCATTTGGCTAATGTTGTTTTTCATTATTAACGGCATACCTTCTTCTTTATTATGAAATAAACATCCGATTCTTTTATCTCAAAAAATGGTAACCCTTTATAAGATTCTATCCAACGCACTACGTGAACGTCTCAAGCCGTTCTTCCATACACTAATCGTGATGTACCAGTTTGGCCATCGGCCCGGCAGATCGACTATAGACCAAATTTTCACACTGAGACAAAGAAAAGAAAGACCAACGAATTTCAAGTCGAGGCTCATCATTTTTTCATCGACTTCAAAGCCGCATATACTTGCATTCATCGTCAGGAGCAATATTTGGCGATGGACGATTTCCTCCACCACTACCGTGGCAATAGCAAACGCTGGACATCTGTGCATAGTTACGCTTGTGGTTAAAGAAACCACAAAATGCCATTCCATCCCATGGCACTGTTGTAATTATCATCTCACACAAATGTCATTGTATGCATGCTAAGTTTGGCATTCCATAGTGAATAGTGAAATATTCCTTCCTTCCACATTCTCATTCTTATTCCACATTAACATGCATTCTCGGCACAAATAATGAACTCGGTCAATGACACACGGAATCCGGTACCTATCGCATTTATCATTCCATACAGCTATTAAAATTAATATGTCACCCACTGCCTGAGCAAAAAGAGAATCGGCCTGATTCGCCTCCTCCAAAACACATACCTACACACAATCGGTACGTCCTTAAAATCCAATAACCTAAATTCCGTTGTAAAGCCGTTTTGTGCGGTTGCCAGACTCCTTTATCCCTTTCCCTTTCAATCGTTCACATAGGTATATACGAAGAATATACGGATACGCCACTAAGCCCCTCCATTCAGATGCACACGTGCCAGCGAAATTATCACCCGTACCCCCATAGAAGAACGACCACGGTGACGACGACGACGAGGACGACGAGTATGATACGAGAGAATGACAATGGAAATTGTCGCAGGGAGTTTTATCCCTTTTGCGAACTCATATCCTTTTCCTGATCTACAATTCTGCTGGTGGTTGGGATTTTCGAAAACCTGCCACAGTTACCCACATATACTATATACTCGTAATACCGAGTAGAGTAACAGTAACAGTCACTCGGGACTCCTTCCAATTCTAGGCCACGGACGCATACACATACAAACTGGCCATTTCTTCGAATATACACAGAGTTATCAGTCGGTATGCGATGTGCTGTTGGTTTGATGTGGATTAACGGTAAAACTGTGTTACGCCATTTGAAACTCGATAAGAGAATTGAAACAATTGAGAACGCGTTTTGGCATTTCGATAGGTACGCCAAGCTTGCGGACCCAATTGCGGACGTGGTGGGCGGTATGCTCTTCACATTTGAAAATTGGATTTAGGTCTCCTTTGGTTGGTTTTTTTTTTTTTTTTTTTTGTTGTGTTATGCGATGCCGGTCACCCGGGAGTAATACCGATGGCATGCTTGAAGGGATTCCATTTCACAGTCGTGAGAGCAATGCCCGCACCAAAGAATGGTGTGAACGAAGAGATAAAGGCAGAGCAAAACGGATGTATTATACACGCAGCCACATCGTTTGTACTAATGTACCACCATCAGTGCGGTGGTACGGTCATTTGGAATGGAATTGGACGATTGGACACTGGATGTGTCTTGGAAGAGATTAGGTCGCCGAGATTATCTCGTTTTTGCAATCACAGCACGAAAGTACAGACGGCTTCATCTTATAGTTAGCATTACACCAGTGCTGGTGTGTGAGCAAATAAACGCACGTCAGTCTCGAAGGCCATTTCCGTTTGTATAATCCGCCATTTAGTTGAATAATAAAAGGAGCTCATCCTCCTTTCAAGATGAACATCTATTTTGCCATGAACATGACTATCTGCGAAAGTCGCTGTGCCTACCTATCAACGGCTTCACCTTGAATCAAAGGGATGATGATGACACCGTGTATTTTCGCTCGTAAAAAGGATATTGGAAAATTAATGAGTTTTTGCAGTAGAGGGAGGGAATTTGCAGTTTTTTTTTTTCTTTCTTCCTGTTGGTTTTATATTTTTCCACGTTGGAATTGTGCGCCTAGAAATTTGTGGTGCGGCGCAAATGGGGACAGAGTAATCAAAAAGCTTTCGAGGACAGTTTGGTTGGCCTAGTGAACTCATAAACTTGGAAAGTCAGCGTTGAGGATGGAAATAGGTTTGTCAGTGAACTTTTTTCTACTGACACAATAGTTCTCGTGCGAATGAATGGATTACCAGACGGAGTTTGGCTTCAGAGCGGGGCATGACACAATTCATGCCGCGTCGAAACTGGTTTCCGACATCCAGTGCAATAAAAGTAAGAAGCAATGCACGGGTGCCTGCCTGGTCGACTTTGAGAAATCCTTCGATACCGTATGGTTGGAGGGGCTCCTCTATAAGCTGACCAGCTTGGGCATTCAAAAACCTTTGCTGTACCTATATGATTTATGACATGCTTATGGGAAAGAAGTTCGATGTCAAAGCTGGCAACGTGACTTCGAGCAGGGTTTTCGAAATTAAAAACGACTTACAACAGGGAACAGTGAATTCTCCGGTCCTGTTTAATATTTACACAAGTAATCTGTTATCAGACATGCTATAGCGTACGCGGACGATTTAGTAGCGCACAGGTCAGGACCAAAAATCGAGGTCATCAAGATCCTTCTGCAGCGTGACTTCGAGAAAATTAAGAGGTATTGCGATGATTGCAAGTTGAAAATCAATTTCCAAGAATCGGAAACAGTCCTGTTCAGAACTCCATTAGCTGGGGCCCCTAGGGATACCAGAAAAAACTGGCGAAAATTAACAATCATTGGACAGCAGGGGTGGCCGTTGGCGGTGAAAAACGTGGTCCGGTATCTTGCCACCTGGCAAACATGTAGATGCTTGTCTTACTGGGGCTAGCAGTGGCAAGGAGAATGTTTCGCAACAGTCAACTTGATTCCAGGGTGAAGGTCATTTGCTACGTGGCCCTCATAAGGCCTATCATCGCTTATGGCTGTCCTATGTGGTTCAATATAGCGCCGTCCTATATGGAAAAGATTCGGGTGTTTGAGAGACAATGTCTCAGGGCCTGTCTAGGGTTGTTTAGAACTCCTGAATCTCAGTACATAAAATACTATCCCAACAGGACCCTATACAATGGAGCTCGACTGAAGAGGATTGACAATTTCCTTACCAAGTTTATTCGGAGGCACGTCGCAAGGGCGATGGCCAGTGAATATAACCTGATCTCAGGGGCTTACTACCCCAATTTAATGTACCACGAGAGTACGCTTCGGTCTGGCTCTATCCCGCCTGAGGCATTTCTTCATGTAGACATGAAAGGGTTAGTCCAGACAAAAGATGGTACTTTACCACAGCCACCGCGGCGTGAGGGATAAGCGGCTCATCCACGATGGGTACGCCGCCAATGCTCAGGAGCTCCTCCGTTTTAGCACCGCAATTGCGGAACGGGACAGGGTCGATACGGTCAAGCAGTTCACCGAATTTTGGTGGCTTGATGAACAGGTGAGGGTGGATACGCTCTCCCGGGCCGGTGCGCTACTTAAGTTTGTAGGTTTAGGCTTAGAGAAGGGGTCTTTTGGAGGGGCCGGGCTAACCAACATGAATAGTGCTGCCGAGACTCGAACGACGCTTATAGCCTCGCTCGAGTCTCGGTGGCACTGATGAACCCTTGTGGGCGGCTGTAAGAGATTGCTCACCACCCTGATTATAGGTTATTTAGGTTAAGTAGCTTAGGTAGTTTTAAGTAAAACAAATAATAAAGAGTTCAAGTTTTCTAAAGTTTCTTGAAGATTAAAAAACAAACCATTTAAATAAAGATAGATTTAAGGTCGGAAGGCAATAATTTTAAGGATATAGTTAAGTTTAGAGAGCTCGCTAAGAGCCAGTAAGCTAGAGTAAGATAATTGTTAGCTTTAAATTAGATTTAATCGTTTTTGTCTGGCATATAAGTTTAATGAATGATAATAATAAAAATGAATTTAAAATGAAAATTGATCCAAGTTCACAAGAAATTCAGGAGACAATATTATTTTCTAAATTGGAATTGGGAAGATCGTACTGCCGTAGGTGCACGGGAAGCTGACGGTATATTCAATACTCAGTTTATATATAATTATAATGAACAAAACATTTGGGATCCACTGAACTTCAATTTGTGTGTGTATTACCTATCAGCCCAGCAAGCAAATAAACATCAAGTCTCTTCGATTCCTTTAATATTGCGCAAGGATATGAATCAGGCATGTGTTTGGTTTTTTTTTTACATGTACACCTACCCCGTACTCACTGAAAATAGTACCTATATAAAATAAATGTTTTGCTAACGTCTTTAACTTGTATGAAGAAAGTGATGGGTTCGGGTTTCCACATGTGAGAGTTCTCGCACGGGACGCTAGTTACATAAATCAAAGATAGGGTCGATTTCCGACCAAAAGCGAAATCTAGTTTATATAAATCTGTCAGATTAACATAATAAAAGTCCAGTTACTCAAAACATGCACAATAGAGACGTAATTTTTCTTATTAATGAACCTGTAGCTGTATAGTTCTGCATATAAAATCAGCACATTTAAGGATTTTCGCGAGAATCGCTTTCAACATTTCACGAGAAGTTAGGGCTTCACAAAAGAGAAATTTCCTTTGAAATGGTTCAGCACACAAGGAAGAGCTCAAATTGCATTAACTGAACTTAATTGCGGATTAGATACTGTCTTTATTTTGTGTGCTATACGAATTCGATACACAAAGGAGGTTAGGTACTGAAGTTGACTTGTTTCCCATTCCTTGTTCGTTTCAAAGGTTTTCTTCGGCATATAAATAAAACGGTTACCGGGAAATTGCAATATCCTTAAACAGTTCAACGCACAATCATTATGTCAATGTTTAAGATGAGGCGCACAAAAAAGATGATGTCTTTGAGTAGTAATTTTTAATTAAGAGCTAGGTACAGAGATTTATTTTAACTTTGTAGTTAAAATATAATTTTAGACATTATATACGTAATATATAAAGTCAAGAAAAATATACCTCTATAACTCACTTCCTTCTTAAATACTTAGGTTCGTTTGTTGATAGGAACTACTCAAAGCGTTTCAAGTTCCACAAAAATTATATTAGTGCTACTCATAAGTTTGCACCAAAATCAAAGTTTGTCATAAAGGAGACTATAAGTGAAACTTCTATTATCGGTAAGAAATAGTAGGCTATAAGGCGTTTAAGTTGTGCTTAAGCAATTTTAAAGGTTATATTTATAATGACAGTTGAGTGAATTATACGGTGCAAACAAAAATAGATCTTGCTTTAGACAAATTGAAGTGGGAGTTCCTCGTCAGATTAACGATGGAAATGATTATTTTATTAGCTTTGGATGAATATCGATGAATCTCCAAAACTGGTATCGGTCACGTGTTGAGCTTTGCCACCTCCAGTCCGAATCATTGATATTTTGTTCATCTGCGGTCATCTTTCATATTTCTTTTTTGTATGCTTGGTAGAACTAAGAAATTGAGGTAAACTCGGGAGTCGAATTACCGCATCCGTGAGCGAGCCATACGTCACTGAGTTTTGTGGACTTTACAAGCAAAAACAATAGCAAATTCAGTCAGTCACGTAGTACTCGATCACGAATGCGGTAATTCAACCCCAGTTATGGCCCAGATTAAATAACAGTATCAGCAAACGAGCCTTTTGTATTATTCCCGATTTAATTTGTTGTGTCTCTTATTGTGAGTGCTCTTTGTTCTTCTACGGATTTTCAATTCGTTATTTTCGATTGTGCAATGTTTCTTTTAATGCTTCTTCTTGTTGTTCATGGTCTGATGCGTATTTTCTATTATTCGTTGAATGAACCGTAATCGTCCTATTGTTGGCAATTGCCAATCTTGCTATTATAAGATTTTTTTTTTAAATGGTTTCTGTTTACTCAGACATTTTTTGCCAAGTTCTACTGTTTTGAACATGCTTAAATTTCTTTCAAAAAAACTGCACTCGAATCCGTTTAGACAATTACAATTGCTTCCGAGAGTCGACCGACGCTTATGCCTAGCTCAAGTCTCGGCGGCACAGGTGAACCCTTGTGGCGGCTGCAGGCGCCCAAGGACGCAATCAGGATGTGGACCAATCGATGAGATTGCTCACCTCCCTAATTATAGGTAATCTAGGTTATGTAGCTTATGTAGTTTTAAGTAGTTGTAAGCAAAACATAATAAAGAATTCAAGTTTTCTAAAGTTTATTGAAATTTAAAAAAACAAAACAAATCATAGATATTGATAGATTTAAGGCCGGAAGGCAATAATTTTAAGGATAATGATAAATTTAGAGAGCTCGCTGAGAGCCATTAAGCTAGAATAAGATAAATGTTAGTTTTAAATTAAATTTAATCGTTTTTGTCTGGTATTGTAAGCCAAATACCAATAAAAATTAATTTAAAATGAAAAATGAGATGATTCCAAGTAGCGATTTTTGGTAAATTGTTTTTTTTTTAATATTACATAAACCATAACCTTAATTCTGAACCCCAGATAGTATTTGTGCAATGATGAGTTTAGCAAATGTTTTATGGGCCGACATTTTAAACATATCTACTTTAAGTTAAAATTTTTAATAATTTATCGAAACTTTGAAAAATTGGGAAGAACGCATAGGGATTATCAACATAATTTTGAGTTTTGTACTATTTACAAGGAAAGTAATACATTTCATATTCATTTCGTCTATGCTATCTAGGCCCTGTCATTGATGGACTATTAACAATATGATAATAAGCCAAATTTGTTTTCGTTATGACTGTTTTTGAGAACAGATTTTCTTGTCCTTATCAGCAAACATGGAAATAGCTTGTCAGTAACCCGGCGTAGATTATTTCAAATTAGCTATCAATTTCCTGTTTAAAACCAAAAGTTCTTCATGTTGCTCGTGTAGGGGAAACGTACGATTGCAACTACTTCCAAAAGTTTCTATCGAGGTATCTGTTCGGAAAAAATACCGATACGAAGGTCAAATCTGATCGGAACTCAAATTACGTTCGTAGTATCCGGTTCGGAACAAAACAAATGAAGCAATTATTTAATAGTTGTCGGAGAACTTCGGACAAAATGTGCCGTTTAGCTGTCAAAAGTAAGTGCGGTAAAACGCGGTTCCGAAAGTTGTATCGCAACGGATATCTCCGATTTAGTACAAATGGGAATAAATTCCGTTCCGAACGGATTACTCGATATATACCATAACCGTCAAAAATATTCTATTTAGCTATTCAATTTATTGAATCTGCATCTAAGTAAATATTAAACAGTTCCATATCTGACATGGATGTAAGACAAATCGATAACTGTAAAGTTTAATGTTAGAAAACTTGGAGATGTGTAGACGAGCCTTAGGAAGGCCTTTTTTGGGTATGACCCCCTGCCTTTTTAAGGGTGTATTTTTCATAATTTTGAAATAAGTCGCGATATCTCATGAGCCGTTCTTCGTATCAACTCAAAATTAATTTATCTTAGCAGGAAAACCGACTGCATGCTGTTCTGAGGCATACAAAAGAATAACGAGTTGTATATAAAGGGTGATTTTTTAGCTGGTTTGGTTTTGGCAACACTGGCTTTGACAGCTGACGTGTGTTTAGTACCTTGTGTCACTGTCAAACAGCTTCAGTTTGGTTTGCAATTTAACCATGGATCGTCTTACAAATGAACAACGCTTGCAAATTATTGAACTTTACTATCAAAATTCGTGCTCGGTTCGAAATGTTCATCGCGCGCTGCTTCCATTTTATGATCGGCATTCTCGACCTTCTGAGCAGTCTATTCGGAAGATTGTGACCAAATTTCGCACCAAATTTACTTTTTTGGACATTAAACCACCAACACGTTTACGTACTGTGCGTAGTGAAGAAAATATTGCGGCCGTATCAGCTAGTGTGACAGAAGACCGCGAAATGTCGATTCGGCGCCGTTCCCAGGAGTTAGGCCTTTGTTACAGCACTACGTGGAAAATTTTGCGGAAGGATTTGGGCGTAAAGCCTTTTAAGATACAGCTGGTGCAAGAACTAAAGCCAGCCGACCTACCACAACGCCGAATTTTTGGTGAATGGGCTCTTGGAAAGCTGGCCGAGGATCCGCTTTTTTATCGAAAAATTGTGTTCAGCGGTGAGGCTCATTTTTGGTTGAATGGGTACGTAAATAAGCAAAATTGCCGCATTTGGAGTGAAGATCAGCCAGAAGCATTGCAACAGCTACCAATGCATCCCGAAAAAGCCACTGTTTGGTGCGGTTTATGGGCCGGCGGCATTATTGAGCCATATTTCTTCAAAGATGATGCGAATCGCAGCGTTACTGTCAATGGTGAACGCTACCGAGCGATGATAACAAACTTTTTTTGCCCGAAATGGAAGTTCTTGACTTGCATGATATGTGGTTTCAACAAGACGGTGCCACATGCCACACAGCACGCGAAACAATGGCGCAATTGCGAGGCGAGTTTGGTGAACAGTTAATTTCACGTTTCGGGTCGGTCAATTGGCCGCCTAGATCGTGCGATTTGACACCATAAGATTATTTTTTGTGGGGGTATGCCAAGGCTAATGTGTATAGGGACAAGCCCGCTTCGATTGACGCACTGGAAGCCAACATCCATGCATTCATTCGTGAGATACCGGCCGATATGTGTGAAAGAGTATGCCAAAATTGGACTCAGCGGATGGGCTACCTGAGACGCAGCCGCGGTCAACATTTGCATGAAATTATCTTTAAACATTAAATTGCAAGGTTCAAACTATCGATTCAAATAAATATTTCATTCATTTTTTCGAATTTTTTGTGTTTTTTTTTTAAAAAAAGGTCTAAGCCTCTTAAAAAATCACCCTTTAAAACGAAAGCTGGCTGGCTGGCTGGCTCCATGATGCCGCAGTTTGTTAGAAAGGCGGCTAACTATTTTAGGGAGCTGGCAGCTATGTCGGCTTCGAGGTAACATTGACGTGTTTTGGTTAAGCAATTGCAATCACATAATATGTGTTCTGCTGTTTACATGTCCTCGTTGCACATTCTGCAGGTATTATCTTGTGCTATTCCCATTGTCATTAGGTATTTTTTGACACGGCAGTGTCATGTTAGGAATCCTGTGACTAGTCGAATCTGACCTCTACTTAGTTGTAGTGGTTGTTTCGTTCTTTTGTGGGTATTGTTTGGCATGAAGTTTTTAGCTTATCTGTTTCCTTCAGTTTCCCTCCAGAAACGTAGCTTCTTTTCTTCTTTTCTCAGGTTTTAATACTACTTTTTACTGTGTCAGTTGATAGCCCACAGAATGGTCTTGGCAAATAGTACTACCCACTTTTTGTTTTTTTAATCATATTCAATATGCACCTTAAAATAATGCCATCCACTTGGAGCACAATAAAGAAAGTCCCACTTAATTTGCACGCCCCAAGCATTGCCATCGGGACATTGAGTTAATAACTGCCAATGCAAATTCAAAAACAAATCCCTGAGTTCTTAATACATCAATGTTAAGATATCAGTGTATCGCGAACCCGAACCCTACTTTAAATTCCAATCATAGACACCGTAAACCAACGGAAGCAGAAACTCTTGCTACATTTGTCGTCACTCGATCTTTAAAGTGTAAGAGCTTATAAAAAGTACATTTGATGCCTGTAACTCTGTAACCAGATACTGTCATATCAAATCCTAGCCTAATATGATTTTTGAATGTTCTAATATACTATATACGATTGCTTCTGAACTTCGAACCTACCTATACTAATTGACTCGACCAAAGTTTTGATGAACAAGAAAGTGTACCCAGTCGTGAGCTTTTTTTTTTTTTGAGTTTCTGATTCATAAAAAAAGAAGATTAAATGTTTAGCTAACCAACCACTAAATAGAACCGAAAGGTATTGGGTTGGCAACCCTTGCACAAACACCCGCCAACCCTATTTAAAAAATAATTTGTTTTTTCATTAACTACTATACAATTTAAGAGCGTATGGCTTACCATTAACAAAAATATAGGGCCGGCTGTTATTACAAAGGATATTTCTCTTGGACTATCTGTTTAAAGTATCCCAATAGCCTCGCCTTGAACAACTTTTTCGAATGTTTTCGCCGGCAATTGCCCTTGATTTGGACCGGAGTAACAAAACTACAGCAATTTGTTTCTTTAAGACCACGTGCAAGCGGTAAGGCAACATATGTTAAATGGCAAAACCTATGTGACTAACAGATTAACAAATAATCATTGTCTCCATCAGGCATGCTTTGAACTTCAAGACTACTTTCGGATAACAAATCTTTGTGCTTTTCGTGCAAAAGAAAGGACTTAAAATCACAAACATAAAGGATGTGTTCGATTGGAACTCCTTTGCAAACAGGTTGGACATTGTGCATAATTTTGAAATCAAACATTTTGGTTGACCTCTTCAATAGTAAATGCAATGTATATTCTCTCATATTAATAAAAAATATATCTACTTCGAACAGTAATCTTTTCATGAATCTACCGATGCTGTATGTGATCGATGGTCGCGGAATTTCTTGTTGATTAATTACACTTAAATTGGGAACTATTCGACATACGAGAACGTAGAAAATAATTATAGCTCAAAATACAAAACGATGGATCCGCATTGCCATATAAGAATTATAAAGACGGCGATTTGTGTTGTTAAATAAAAATCAGCCGTTTCGATCAGAATTTTATACGTAAGAAACGAAACATGTACTCGTAGATAATGCATAAATGAATGTGCACAACTTTTGTCCCCGGTTACATCAGCATTCATTTCATTTTTCCTAGTTCTCGACAGCCTAGCTCACCAGATCCCACAGTTATACAGGGTCCGCCAAATAACTTCCTTTTTTTTTGAAAATGCTATAAAAAAAAACTACTGAATATTTTCTCAAATTTCTTTTTTTATTTGAAAGTAAATACAATCCTTCCGGTTAATAATGGAAAATAATTTCATTCAAATGGCTGCCTCGGCTGGCCATGCAGAAGCCTACACGACCGGTCCAATTTTTAAGCACATTATCGATTGTGTGCAGCTGTCCTTTAAAGCGTCAATTGTCTCTGGCTTGTCGGCGTAACACTTATCTTTTACGGCACCCCACAAATAATAGTCCAACGGTGTCAAATCGCAGCTCCGAGGTGGCCAAACGACATCAGCTCTGCGGCTGATAATGCGATCTTCAAAAACAGGGCGCAAAAAATCGAGTGTAGCTTCGGCTGTGTGGCACGTAGCGCCGTCCTGTTGAAACCAAATGTTGCCAATATCCTCCTCTTCAATTTTTTTGAACAAAAATTCGTTCAACATGGCCCGATAACGATCGCCATTGACTGTAACGGCCACTCCTTGCTCATTTTCGAAGAAAAATGGCCCAATTATGCCTCACCCGCACTTTCTGCCACAGCAGCAATTTTCTCGGGTGTACGCACTGTTTTTGGCTTTTCACGCTTTGGTTTATCGATGTGGATGCCAGTTTCTTTCACTTTTTTCACAAGATAACGAACATACGGAGCTGACGGTGCTTCTCTTCTTCCAAATTCCGTACGCAATTTTCGCACACATACTGCAACATTACCATGATTTTCAAAGTAATGTCGCAATATTTCCCAGCGTTGTTCAAGCGTATACACAACCATATTCGTTCAGCGGAAGGATAAAACTAATTATCTGTCAGATCAGACATGAGCTAAGTGTTACCATTCGCGAAATAAGCACTAGTTGAAAAAAAAAGTTAGATGGCGGACCCTTTATTATCCAATACAAATATAATTAAACGTAGAATAATAAAAACTTGAATACAACATCCCAAAAGAACAAAATCCACTTCTTCATGAGGTTTCATATATATTAAAACAATTTTTTAATGACACCAATGGTTGGCACTCACCTGAATACATAAAGAGGACGAACAGAATCAAGTAGCATTGCGCCATGTTGTGGTATTTCTCTTTGAGGTTCAATTATCGTCGTAATCCCATTTCTAACTGAAGTTCCAACGAATCCGTTCAACATCTGCACATGGTGTTTTTGGTTTGATCGTTTTTTTTTTTGGCTACACTTTTCCTTCTTACTACTGCTTGTGTCTCTGGCACTCCTTAATTCGGTAGAGATTTGCTCCGAATGTGAAATCTCTTTTTCAGATGATCCTTGGATTTTAGTCGTGACGATAACATAATTGTGAGTGTGTGCTTTTCGCCGCACACTCGCATCTAGGCGAACGAAATCTCTGCGGCTACTTTGACGCGCTCCGGAGTGTGAGTGATCCCAAATCGGCTTAGTTATTAACAATTACTTAGCCAAACCAGCCAACCCTCATCCTCTCGGGAGGTGTGCTGTAGACTATGTCGAGTGTTCGCCGTTGATTACTTAATCCAATAACGATGCTGCACGGGTAATTGCTGTCAATTGAGTAACTTCCCCTCTCTTGGGACAGGACACTTGGGATTCTGTGTGTGTTCTGAAATTAAAAGAAAAAACCGAAACATTTTTAAAATGCACAAGCACATGTCTCTAGGGAACAAGTAAATCAGAGCAGTGAATACGTGCCGACAATCAATCATTTTTTTAAGCTGAGTTTTTTTTTCGAGACTTCGAATAGTAAAACACGCTTAAGCCAAGAAGGGTGCAAAAAGAAGCAACATCGGATGAGAGACAGAAAAAAGTGATTAAAAAAACTTGACTGAGGGGGCAGTAATTTCTCAACAAGCCGAAGCGTCTGTAGTCTGTACACCAGCCAGGGCTGTTGGGAGGACTGTTTACAAGGAGAGAGTTATGAGCTCGCAGAGGCCCATTCATTTGGATATAACATGGCTTTAAGGTTTTTTTGTCGCTCTATTTTGAGAGACATTTTGAATGTTCTGTGTTTGCGTCCTCGGAAGTGGTACTAAAAATTAATCTCTTGCCTTCCATTCGTTTTTTTGTTGCTGTATGTGTAACAGATGGGGTAGCTTGTAACGGACCTGTACATTATACCAGTACATTTAGCAATGGCCTAAGTGTAAATTAATCTCACCTTTTAACCGTTTCATTGTCCTTTTGAGTTCTTTTTAAGCATACTTTTTATCACTTTTCACGCCATAAATTGCATTGAGTCCTTAAGAAACAGCAACAAAGACAAAAAACCTTCACACGAAATACTGAAGAGAATTCGAAAATAAATTTCAGCCTACCACTCGTACGAATGTAACACCTTTACAACTTGAGTGAAAACTCACTTTCAGCCCGATATGCCCCGCCCCTGCCAAGTGCACTGTTCAGTTGACAGACGAAGTTACGCTGCATTGCAATAAACCATTTATACAGACGTCAGCATGAGGCGTGATATGTGCCCAGTGAAACTGTTTACTCTTGATATATGTACTACGGTATATTTCCCAAGCGGAAACGAATTCCTGAAAGCAATATGAGATTGCTTGGGAGTTGGAAAATGAATATGAAAGCATCTCCCGCACGCAAAACGGAAACAGCGAGAAATCTGTCAAGATTTACGAGTACATTTCACTGCTGTCAAATCTTACCATAGTTATTTGCGTATCACGAGTATGTTTTTGTTTTTGACTTGCTACCGTGAGGATACTGCATTGTGCTACAACCGATGTTGCCAAACCAATTAAAACGGCTGTGTGTTGCAGGCGCAAATGATGGCTAATTGGAATTGGAAAGGCTCTTAACAAAATGTGTGCATAAAATGACACCACAGCTCGTTACTTTTAAAGGGTTTCCCAGAAGAATAACTTTTTTGGTTTAAGACCAGACGCTTAATAATTGAAATGGAAAAGAAAATATCCAACCTGGGGTTGAATTACTACCGCATCCGTGATCGAGTACTACGCGACTGAATTTGTTATTGTTTTGAATGTAAAGTCAACAAAATTAAGTAACGTATTACTCGCTCATGGATGCGGCAATTCGAACCTGGAAAAAAAGTATAAGCAACATTTATGGTACATTGCACGAACTCGCCAAGCGCCCTTGAAAGTCAGATACGAACTGCGATCTTAACTCAATACATCTGACCCACTTGACGAGCTGCATTGTGCAGTCCTATACTAATACTATGATACCTTTGAGCAGGAGGGGTTTCACTGTTCAATGAAGCTGTACTTACTTTTCAGGGTAACACAAGGTAGATATTAATTGGACCGTAATTAAGAAATTAAATATGTTACCCATTTTTCTTATCTACGATTTTGAATCCACTCACTACCAAGCGGAAACTAATTCGTTGTTTTCATGTGAATATTGGAGCAAACATTAAGTCTTCTACAATGATCTTAAACTACAGCTAAGCACGAATACGGTTAAAAATATGGGGGTGATTTTTAATACCTCTGCAGTATTACAGGTTCACGCAATTCAAGAAAAATTAGTTTTCAGTATTTCCAGTTTATTAAACTTTTTCAGTAATATTTGTACGTTCAAATTTAATAATTTATTCATTAAAATGCTCATTTTAATACGAATTTTCTGAACTTTAATCTCATAAGATTAAAATCCAGTATTTTTGTTCTACAATCTAATCCGGTCTATATTAAAATTATATTTCAATCAGGAATTAATTACAGTTAAGTTAAAGTTGACCTGAAATATATCTAAGATCTACTCTGATTACATTTAATACGAACTTATTAAAGCCATTAACTTCAATACATTTGTATTTGGTTTTAATACAAGATCTGATTAGATTTAAATACATCGGCATTATTTTTGAACCCAACTATACATATTATTTGGTCGGTTGGTTAATAATTTAGAGTTAGTTTGCGCGTCCTACTCAACGGAGTGAATTATTTGGATAAAGTTTTTGTAAAAGCAAAATATTTGAAAAATACCAACAAGTGAAAGTCATGATTATAAAGGGAGTTACATTGATACCCAACGAGAATATTATTCTTACAAGTAAGTTACTTTAATTTCAAAATATTCTTGTAAGAGGTTATAATATTAAATTTTAGTCTCAAACTTGTGAAGCGCCAGAGATGTTCCTAGTGGCTTTACTTTTGAAGATAGAGGCGATCTAGAGATTCCTGTTCATTGCCTCAGAAATATAGCTATTACATTCCAAAAAGTAAGTAATTGACTGAATAATTAATAAGATAATTCGGCTATACATGAATTCTCTTTCATTTAAAGGTCTAGAAAAATATACCCACTAAAAGAAGCACAGCGGCACCCTATAGCAATATATTCAAAGGGTATAAAAGGCCGCAAGAATTTGGCTACACTCGACAATTTTGTATACCTATGATGTATTGTAATATTTAAAACCAATAAATTTGTATTAAAAGAAAATGTTTTTGGTGTTGAAATGTATCCCATAGATATTTAAATCAAATCTAAAGAGTATTAAAATTTAATAAGATTGTATTATATTTTAATATTCTATGGGCTTATAAAAAGCAAAAGAAGTATTGCATTTGAGGTGAAAGTATTATATTTTAATCTGCAGTTTATTTAATTCAAATACATTATGTATTTCCGACATATTTTTTAATAGCAGACATTACTTAAAATTAATAAATATTTTATTGGTTGTTTAATTTGAATATATACAAAATATAAAATTTTAATATTTTCTCGGCGTGGACTTATATACAGCCCCAAAAATATTAAATTTAACGCCAGAATTTTTAACCGTGTAACTTACTTATTATTATTACTACCTACCGATGAAAATTGCAAGAAACTTGCAAGCTTTCGTTCCAAGTCTAAACGAAATAAAAATTCATTTCGTAAGCCTATTTTTCTGTATCCTATTCACTTTAGTGAAATATTCGTACATTTTAAAGTAGTCTTTGCTTTACTTTTTAAATTTAGTTCAAAAACCATGTCTTCAGAAATGTTTTCTAGGAGAAATCGAGATAATTTTTAGGCCCTCTTACTCACCTCAAATGATACCAGCTTCAATGGGTTTTCCACTCTATTTGAACTAATAAATGCTTGAATAAAAGAAAGTCGTAAAAAAAATAATTCGTTGCAAAAAATATGCGACAGACATAATATAGACTCATATAGTCCTAGTCCTAGGAACGACTGGGTCTTATTAACATACGTGGGCATGTAGGCTGTGGTTATAAGCTCCCTACAGAATTTAATTATAGTCTCAATATTGTTTGAGGAACCAACCTCCTCTAAGTTATTAAAGAAGTACCTCCTAAGGCTTTATTGGAGGTTTTTTCCAAGGCAACCCTCTTAGCCACGGTTATATAGGTGGTCTTATACCCTCAATTATTGTATTGTAAGCTCCGCTCCTTCCTTGGCCAGAACGTCAGCTAGTTTATAGACGTTCACATAATCCTCTAACACATGGGATAGAATGCCAGATCAATAAACGCACTGTACAGAATTAAAATTAATAGGTCAAACGCCATTTTACACACAAGGCCAAGAACAGATGTGACATGCGGGTGCATGACAGACCAACGAAAACAACAGCTTCCGACCCGATGACGCAACATACATACATCCTCATTGGCCTTTCACTTTTTTTCAGTGATCGCTTTTTTAAGCAGGAGGGCAGGGATATATTTAGTTTTTGTCTGAAAGGATCTCAGTCTTATTCTGAAATCTGTCTTCCGATATGAAAGGTTGGAAATAATGCAAATTATCAAAGACTAAGTGGTTAGTGTGCTGGACTACTCGGTGAGGGTTCACTTGCTCGATATCCGGAAAAGCAAAAAAAATATATCTGAAGGCTCCTCCCATTGCTCCACCTCTCGCGAAACATCTACAAACATCCGAAAGTATATAGATGTAATGAAAGAGCTTCTCAGTCAGCCGTTCGGAATCGGCCCTTCCATTCGTTCAAAAGATTAAGACTTACGAATGCTTGTAGGAAGAAATAAAAATGTTTGGATTTAGATGTCATACTAAATCAACTATGGTCTTTCTTAAAAATTGTGTGAACCATTTTTAAAGTTATATTTTTTTTCATTTTAATTCAGAGAAAACCTAAATATTAGGTTTCGGTCCATCACATAATTTTCAAACCGCAGAATTTGTTAAATTATTGAATCATTCTGCAAAGGTAAGCAGTAAGCTTTAGACTCTAGGATTTTAACTCTTGGAAAAAACAATGCTTTTAAGACAGATATAAACCTTACTGATAACATAAGGGAGAAAGCTATTTCGAAGTAGATGCTTCCCATATGTTATATCCAAAGCACTTGATTACGAAGTCTCAGCTTACAAGCCGCTCCAGTTAGATAAGTTCGTAGACTATTGAGTAAAGCTGGGCATCCCATGTTTTACATGAGCTCTTCAATTGGGCCGATAGCTCCTTTTACTGCGAAGAATTGAAGATGACATTTCGCTACAGTTTGTTGTTTGTTGCCTCCTTTGATTCGAACGGGTTTGCAGCTAGGCATTTGATCATTTATAAACGTGTTGCGCCAACAACTATTTATATTTGTTTATTTCGCATTGACCTTGATGCCAGCTTTAATTTTAGTATTTTGTATCGAGCTTCTGTATGGTGTAAGGAAAAGTAATGAATATTATTCTTTTAGGGGATTCATGTAGGCTGTAGGGTCGGAATTCAAATTTCGATGAAATCCCTGGGTCCCGCTTTGAACGTCAAAAAGCCAAAAGTTCTCTACCTAAATGAAAACTATATATACACGAACCTGATTATCCATTATGATGATATGAAATTTGCATGATAATTTCATATTAGATACAATTGCAAGCATATTTTTTCTGTTTATTTTTTTTTTTTTGGCAAAGTTAAAGTCCGGATCCTATAGGCACCCCTAATCTATGCCTCCCACAGCAGCATGACCTGATGACATGATGACTTCATCTCCAACTTATACAACTCTCTGTGAATGGTGATGCAATAATATAATAGCTAAGTGAATCATATTCATAACTGAACTCTGGCTGATATATATCAACATAAATGTAACGAAAGTTGTCAAACCAAATACAGCTCGCAATGAAATAAATCCTTCAATTGAACATGACAACTGAATTTCAAAGGATTCATGCACGGAACGGTTTCCATGAAAACAATTCCAAATATCCCCGAACAAGACAGAACTGTCAACACAGAAATAAATTCAACCGCAAATTTCCCTCTCTCGCATTTGAACATTTTTATTTGGTTCACATCTGTTTTGACAGATATAGGCTCCCGCTATAGCATCCTTGAACGTTTGGCTGCACATTTTTACATACAAATCGTTGACCAGCGCTACATAGGAATTTTTCCAAAAGATCTGATGACAACACAGGGCGGCAAAGCGAACACGAAAGAATGAGCTAGAAAAGAAAAATCTGAAAATAGACCAAAGCCTCCGCACATCACCCCTGAAAAAGTCGCATCCTTTCATTAATAGTCAACGATGCATGTGGCAGGACTTTATAAGCAGCAAAAAACTACTGTCATGAATTGGATAGAAAAAGATAAAACAGTCAGTCCTTTGCATAGGTACAGCCCCAGACGTCACGGAGATTGACAAACGGGCGAGATTTGACCGATGATGGGCCGTAGGTCTTAATCCTCTCTGACTGAAATTTGCATTTCCCTTTTTTTTTGCGTTGCAGCTTTGCTATAGCAGGAGGGCTCAGAGTTTAGAGATCCATTATACCTTAATGGTTACTGAAGTTATCACTTGCCAAAGGTGGGGTTTCACCATTTATTTCCTTGTGCAATTTGTATGCATAAAGGGTGTTTTTTTTTATTCGTGCCCTTGTATGCGTCCAAGTTGAGTGGTCAAGCGGAAGGATTTACTGCCGTTTTCAAGTACTGTAAAGGAATCACTACTTTCGAGTTTTTTTCTGACCCTCCTGTAGTGTTGCAATTACGTACGCTCCTGTGAGGACGATTGGAAAGGATTACCTTATCGGGTTTGATGCCGCAGGGGAGTATTTCTAAGGATTGCTCTTACAACGGGCTTAGCGATATTTTGCTGCTCATGAATTGATTTCGATTGTAGATGCAAAATATTTTGAAAGATTTATTAGCAGAAGATCGTGGCAAGATTTAGGATTAAATATAATAAACGGACATTGACAGAAGAGTTTTTTTTATTTTTAATTTTAAGACTTCAGTAAGCATCACATCGTCTTGGAAACGAAGTGACGTTAAACTTGCTCTAAAATAGCGTCAGCCGCATTTTTTGAAGCACACGTAACAAATTAAGTTTGAGCCCTATTATTGGGTTCGCTTTTCAATCTTATACAGGTAATCTGTGTTGTCTGTATGACCTCGTAGTAGTTACAAATTTAATTGTAGTAGCTTTGGAGCTGTGGGGGGGGGGGGGGGGGGTAAGTGTATTCTGTGTTGAATTGCGATTGGCCGTGAGGCTTGGGTGCTATTGGGCCGCTTTTGGGAACTTTTTGCGATGTTGCTATTGGCACCCTCTTCACCATTTGTCGGCGCATGTATGTATACATTTTAAGTCGGCTTGGTTTCGCATAATTTCACGAATGGTATGGAGAGCTCTCACTTCCGAATGATATAATTAAAAGATCTTTCTTCTATTTTCTATTTTCTTATTTTCAATATCCCATAAACTGTGTTGAAGCCGAAACAAACCATTAGCCATCACAAATACAGGAGGGTCCATGGCGTAAGAGAAGAATAAGATAACTGGTTACTTTAAATTTTTTAGTTATTTTCCTGAAAAGGAAAAGACTATTATAGTAAAAAAAAAAAATTCTCAAAACATTAAAAAATGAAATTTCAGTGAATTGGATATAACATAAAATAATAGTTTTGCAGGTAATTACAGTCCACACTTGCCGTGAGATTCGAAATTCTCTCACCCACACCCTATACAAGTCGTAGTAGGTACTGACGTTTAAGAGAGACTGTAAGTACAGCGAGCCCATCTAAAAGGCTCCTTGGACTCCTAGATGTGTACTACTTCGATTTGCTTGTACAAATCTTCTTGTTTAATGTTAAACATGATGTCATTTAAAAATTGTAATGCAAAACCAAAGAAACAAAGTGATTCAAGATTTGCAACCTCAAAGCTGTAGTCGTCTTTTGGGACGGACGTTTTAAAAATAGGACGGCTTTGGCTTTGGCTTTTGTCTTAGTATTTTTGATAGCAAGTAAAAATTTCGAATCGGTGGCCGTTGATCCAGTTGAGCTAATGAAGGCATATTTTAGCATAAAGCGACCTTAGTATAGCTCTATCGGCGCATTTTACATGACGCATCTTATAAAACCAAGTACTCATTTGAACTGCAAAAAATTTCAATACTCTATTTATTTCAATCAAGGTCTCTGAATTTTCACAACGGATGCCTTTCGATGCAATATCTTTTCTTTTCTTTTTCAGAAAAACTATTGCGGAAGGTATGCAGATCCTCCAGTTTCGGTTTACTCTTTTTTCCTGTTGTCTCATCTTTTCTTTTCACAACAATTCACTGTTAGAACAATGCAATTGCCACACGCACATGCACTACTATATTATATAGAGAGTTTTTATATACGATGGTATTACTCATATATGGTAGTGAAAAAATCTGCGCAACACTTGAATTTTTTTTATTAGGTAGGTACCTATACCCCTGTGCTATGCCACATTGTATGTATAAACACCACGTAGACACATCATGAGCTAAAACAAAAAAACGAAAGCCTTAAGATACAAATCACCAGGAGGCCCAAGACTGTTCCTTCAACACTTACATACCCACACTGGGAGCGAACCAATTTACACGTTCGCTACACGCAGTTGTTGTCGGCCAGTTAAGTTTGCTTGCTTGTTTCTTTTATACGTTCTTTTATACTCGCTTTTATGGCCCAACAATTGACTTAACAAGATGTATCCCAACAAAGTACGTGGTTGTTAGCAAAGTTCCTGATCAAAGGGTTTGAAAAAAGCCGGAATTCCTGGGAATGGTATACACATAACGATAACAATACCCAGTTGAATAGTCTTATCACACTGCCAGGCAGCAGGAGAAGATGTTCCATTTGGACGAGCATTGTTTTAATCGCATCGGCATCATAGAACGCTCTCCCTTTGCCTGAGAGAGAGAGAGCACAAACACTCAAATGAAAGGAACTTTCTTAAAATTATGTATTTCGTTCACCTTCTTTTATTGGAGTTGCCTTGTCTGGTGAGTGGTAAGTGTTTATACAGCTGTATTCTTTATTTAATCTTTTACTCCTGAATCCTGATGACTGGATACCAACATTGCAGTATAATCCCCGAACAATATCAACTTAACTATCGAAATAAATCCATCTCTCGCCTTCACATGGTAGATTTGAGATGACACTGTCGATGGTTGTCTCAGTGACTTTTAGTAATTTAACAAGTCCAACACTATCCGGTAACAACTTCACCAGCATAACATTTTTGAACCAAAAGCACTAAAGTCCTTGAGTCGTTGTTGTTGTTGTTTTAATCTAGTTTAGAGTTGTTTCCTGTTGTCGACGCTGAACGAAAGTGGTATGACTCCTCTTCGAGTTTAGAGCTATGTCTCTCTGTGGCAGTTTCTTTTATGTGTCTGCTCCTGAATCCGAAAAGTTGAATTGTGTAAATTTTACGACACCCAGAGGGAGGAGGAGCTGTCATTCGTGTTCCTTGGTTTTTATTAAAAATCATAAAGATGACTTTTTGCGGCTCAACGATGGGGATACGACAGGCTTCGGCAGGACCTATATTCTGTTCATTCGGGCTTACGTGAATTTTACGTGTTTGAATGTGATAAGCTTAGGGAATTTGTATGCTTGGTTTAGTTCTTTTGATAGCAACAACAGCTGCAGCTTAATTTTTGATTCGGTGTCACAATGGATTTGATCAGCAACTGAGTCCTGTCATGCAGCATGTAACAGTAACGCTAGGATGTCGGTTAATGGAATAAAAGGTGCTGGATAAAGATGTTTGATAATGTTTGCCATACAAGCTTTAATTGGCACAAGCTATTGTCCCATTAGAGCGGGTGTAGGAATATGAACAGTATAAACATTATAAGTATTGGCAAGCATCTTTTCACTACAGGAACTGATGTTCGGATAAATTATTTTCTAATTGCTATTTGACCATTTAGCCTTAGATTATATGAGATTATAAAAAGGGAGAGAATTCATCGGCCTCTGGCACTGCAGCCTCTCTAAGAAGCTTACTGTGCCTACACTGTTAAGGTCCTAGACCAATATTTTTACTACAGAGTCAATCAGGAAGACAAGGGTCTTTTCTGGGTGTATGTCAGCAAGAGTTGCGGATGTGACGATTTCATAGCCAATTATGTTATTTCTGAGAAGAAATAAAGCCGGACATTCCATGAGTATGTGAAAAAAGCGTTGTCACTCTCAAGACAGAGTCTGCATGTTGGATCCGGTCAGAAGCCAATGTGGTGAAGGTGTTTTTTCATGAGCGTGGCCACTGATTTTCTGAGGTACAAACTGGAATAAAATTGTCTGGTGCAGGCAGACTCCGTTGGATTCGATTCGATAAGTTCCTGATATAGTTACGAAAATGTTTTTGCTGACTCCAGAGAAGGGTTTACCTACCATGAGTTTATTGACAATGCTGACTGACAAGTTTACTTGGCTCAATAGATACTAGATCCAGTAGCAGACTCGATTTTAGAACCATCTGTGTACCAGAGGAGGTCAAGTCATGATGTACGTGCTTTTTTCCAAGTAACCACTTGAGGGACGAAGTTTTTACAAAAGCCATATTCCGGTAGCATATCTAGAAGCATGCCAAATGCAGGCTCCATAGTGTCGAGCAAATACAGGTAACCTTCCTGGTGGGAATAGTGGTCAATGTTCTCCGAATGGAACAGTCGGTGAACATTCAGTCTTGCCTCCATTTGAATGGCGAAGAATTACCCTACAGGAAGCCGTTGCTACTTCGGTTTGGCAAAACATTTGGGTTCAAAACTCCTAACTCCTATATGCCTCAGAAACGCAAAGAACGACCGAACTTCCATATTAAAAGCCATTGCGGATGGCTCACGGGATTTTTTAACCGGAAACTATATGCAAGGAATCGCAGGTGATGGAAGGCTGCAGTATATTGGTAGGTACATGTGTTGGAGATCAATAGACTTTGACACTGTTTGACATATCACTATAAAAGTTGGTGTACACATTTACTTTCTCATAAGGAAGATTTTTATAAAGTCCACTTTGTTGGTATCTATAACCACTAGATCTGCAGCATATCAACTTGAAGAAATGCTGTTCAATCTATTATAGCCGATTTACGCCTAGCTTTCCTTAGAAAATAGGAGAAGAGTCAAAACCGGGAGAACCGTTCGGGGAATAAGAAGTCAATTTATTTACTCTCACATATTTATGAGCTCATCACTTTGGTATTTTATGGGAGCAATTGATTCTTAAATAATTTTCGCTGCAAACGCAGAAATACTTATATAAATACTGAAAAACGTACGGAAAAAAAGTACTTTCGTTCCTTTGAAAAAGGAGCTACAGGGAAATAAGTCCCCGGGAAGTAAAACCACTTTCGTGAACTGGACCTAGTTCCCATGTAAGGTGGGAACTTTCGTATAGGAACCTAGTACCTACACATTCGAAAATAAGAAGAATGAACTAACTTCCAACATTTAGAATTGGACAATTTATTTTTTTTAATTTTTATTCTGTCCTTATCTAAATTCCCATAATTTTGAAGGTTTTTTCCTTTTGCGCACGGAACTCGAAATTCCCACAAAAAGGCAGAGATACTACGATGCAGGAACCCTGCTGAGTGTCAGTTGTTTGTTACACCTCCCGCCATTTAGAATTTTATTTTTTTGCCGCTTCTCACGTATTCACAGACAGTACAATTAAGGGCAAAAACTTAACCTCAGTAGTTTCGCTTTTGTTCGTTTCTCCGACCACTAGGCCAATTTTGTACGAGGTCTATCTCAGGAACAAATTGACGTAGAAGGCTGAAATTTGGTTTTAGAGTAATAAGTGATTTGGTGAAACAAATATTTTGATTCGCACAAAAAGCTGTTTATTTTTGGTATTTTGTAGGAGATAATATTGCGAATAGTACAGATAATTTTTTTACTCTCGCGGTACACTTAGGGCTTAGGTGATTGTGTGCATTCGTTCCTACGATAGATGTTTTAAAGGAACCACTGATCAAAGTCAATTAAATTTCTACTTACGATAATTTGATTAATTTCTTCATAAATGGTTTTTGAATGTGTATTTATTGAATTTTATGTGTTTCCGAATAGTACGTAGCTATAAATGAATTAAGATAACGAATGTAAGCATATCATTTCTTTTTAAATATAGTTTTGCTATTGGTGACGTACATATCGTGTTGGGTCATTTTATTTTTTTTTTTGACTGAGTAAACCTCAGTATGAATACTGAGTAAACTCGTGTTGTACTATTGGGGAAGTGGGAACATTGTGCGATAAGTCGTGACGCTGACGATAAGATGAGTGAATCCTTGTAGATTGCTCATGTGTATATAAGGGGTCGTCGCATGTATATAAGTGTGCGATTACCTAGGTAGTCATTATATCTTACCGAATAATGTGGGAGAGCCAAAGTAAAGAGAGCGATTCCCATCTACTCGTTTCACCATTTTCAGAGTTAGATTCAGCTTTCAGTCCAGGGCTTTTTGATAAATCCATGGTGAACATTTCTCTTATTTTTCGGCAGTTAATTTTTCTTTTGTTAAAAAATTTCAAAGTACCTACTTGACAATTTAATTTTACTTTGTTCTTTGTCGACATTACCAATTTACATCACATTAAAAGGGAAATGAAACCACTCAGAGCTTTCGGAATTTGTTTCCCACCCTACCCCTTTCACGAAAGTGGTTTTATTTCCCACTAAGTGGGAACTAAGTCCCTCAGTGAACTTAGTTACCGGAGACTTGTTTCCCTGTACCGAAAAAGGAAAGGCACATGGGAGAATACTCAGTTATATAAATCTTCTGTACATGAGAATACGTGAAGCACCCATCTCTTTCTAACATATTGAAAATAGTACTGCCTTGTGTGTAGCTGTATTTCACCAATGGCTTCACGAATCTTGGCGGGTATGTAAACAAGCAAAATTGTCGCATTTGGGTCACAGAAAACCCGCAAAACGAGTCACTGTTTGGTGCGGAATTTGGTCCAGAGGCATAATTGGGCCATTTTTCTTCGAAAATGGGCAAGGAGTGGCCGTTACAGTCAATGGCGATCGTTATCGGGCCATGTTGAACGAATTTTTGTTCACAAAAACTGAAGAGGAGGATATTGGCAACATTTGGTTTCAACAGGACGGCGCTACGTGCCACACAGCCGAAGCTACACTCGATGTTTTGCGCCCTGTTTTTGAAGATCGCCGCAGAGCTGATGTCGTTTGGCCACCTCGGAACTGCGATTTGACACCGTTGGGCTATTATTTGTGGGGTGCCGTAAAAGATAAGTGTTACGCCGACAAGCCAGAGACAATTGACGCTTTAAAGGACAATATTCTTGTTTATTATGACCGATCCGCAATTAGCGCGCACTGAAAGGCAAAAATTATAAAATTTTTTTTAAGATATTGCAAGCTGTTTTTGGCTATTTTGTAAAGTTTCTAGACATCGGTCCTGACTCTTATTGTCGAGGCATAAATTGCACTTGGATTATGATACAAAAGAACACCAAACAACTGGGAAAAATAAAAGTTTGCAGCGCGAACGCAAACACTTTCACAAAAACTGTAGTAGTGTTTTCGAGAAACTACTGACTTTTGGTTTGCAGGGATGGTATAGACTTTTTTTTAATTCAATTCAATTTATTAATAATAATATACTTCACAGAATGTTGTAACTAGTTACTAAAAATCCATTGGCATAACCGCCTATCTGATTGAGCTCTTATTGGCAATCATTCTTCTTCATTGGGTCAAATCAGATCCAACCTTACATTCCAGTCGATGTTTCTCGGCACTCAAGGGTCAAGGGTCACGTCTTTAGACGATGGACAAGAGGATATTTAAGCAAAAAAGTTCTTGAGCATGGGAAATGCCGGGCGGTCAAGGCAGTTACATGTAGGCGTATATAAAAATACATATTCAGCCTGTGAAGAGTATGTTTGCGCTCGCAAAACTCAAAACTCAATATTTATTTTAAGCTGCAATTTAATTACATCTGTGTTTACATAGAAAAATGAAATTTACACTTCCCACAGCAACAAAAATAAAACATTTCTACTATTTCTTGACACTTGTGGAAGCTAAATTTTTATAATTAATAAAAAAGCAATTCGCAAAATATTACTGGGATAAGAGAACGGGGCACTTCACACAAAACAAATTAATTTGAAACACCCCATCCTGATAGCTGTAGCTCTGAAATATGTACTAACTTACTGAGGTGGCGCTACATTTCGGGGTGATGCTTCTCCAACAATCCCATTCCTTAGCTACCTGCTTCAGTTGTTCACTCCAAGTTGATTTATGTACAATTTTTTCAAGATTCTTTTTTGAGATTACTGAGAGTTAAATTTGTAAAAGTTAAAATATTTATAGTGTATTAGTAAAACACGTATGTAAATATGTTCGCAATTAGACAAACTTGCATCTGTGTAATCCAGGTGAAGACCAGGAAGAAGTTCCTTGCACTTTTATACAATGACACGACGTCGTCGCGACGGCTACTTCAAAATTAACGTCGACAGGTTCTATTAACTAATTTATTCCTTTTTTTATTTAGAGGCTTTGTCAAGACTTATTCAATATACGAGTTTCGTCATCTATTTTCCCACTCGCAGTCATGGCATCAATTGAAGAAACTCGTAATTAAATTTAGCTAAGAACTTCACCACAACATGTACACTCCGACCTTTTATTCCAACAACTCGTCGTCACATATTCATTAACCGCATAACATCAGCACTTTTCCACAAAGTTTTTCAATTAAATGATGCCCTAGATTACGCAACCGAAAAAAAAAACACGTCAAAAAGAGAAAGGGAAACAGTGATACTCCCTCGCCGGAAAAAAGTGGATCTGAAAAAATTTCATAGAAAAACAGCACTTGCACTTCCATTCAAACTTTCATTCATTATCAAGATAATATCGCCACAACGTCAATACCAACATACCACTGTACAGTGTACATGTAGCTCTTACAATATCCACAACTTTCCCGACAGACATCTCAGCCGTGTTCTGCCTACTTACCAAGTGGTTTAAAACTCAGACTTGTTTCTACCTACATACTAGTATATATGTGTGCTGCTTGCTTTTTCGAAATCGGTAATTAAAAGCTCCTTCGAGATAAACATGTGAGAACGTCGCTATAATTATCCCCCGACAGGGCACACGGTTGGTATTCATCTGATAAGTTTGAAGTGTGATGTGGCTGTATTCGAGGTGTTGGTGTCCCGCACATTGCTATAAGGCTGGGAAGACAGTCAAGTGCAGGCCCATATCAATATATCGAGCCTGCCTTTATAGCACAAGAACCGTTTTACCTATTTCATCAAATCCCAATGGATCTATTTTTAAAGTGGTTTTGTGCTATGCACCAAACTCAGTTGCTATCTATCTACTGTGGTTGTATCCATCTACACAAGGACCAAGTGTTTCTCGAAATATGGGGTAAAAACTAGGAAAGTGGAAAATTAGTTGGTCGGAAAACTCTCCTCTCTACGTGTAATTACAGTATTTGCCTTCGTTGATGGGTGTGCAAGCGTCTGGCATCGCTTTAAAATTCATTAGGTAAAATTGCCCCTAGTTGCACCCGAACAGTGATTACACAGCTGGAATGTGCGAGAGGTTGGTCCTGTTCTGTAGTAAAAAACAATAGGATACCGACATACCGCTGGGGAATTGCATTGTTAGCAGTTGGAGAGTACGAAAGGGTGAACAAAATAAGCGCACGCCTGCTGCCTGAAGCTCCCCGCCACAATTATTAAACTATATGGCACGCCAGGAAAACTAATTTCGGAAAGCATACATAGGTCAGCGCTTTTTCAAGCAGATTTTTTGGAATTTTTCTTCGTGTTGTTTCTTGGAAATGTTTTTCTACGTTTTTTCATAATTTTTCACCGGTAAGCAGCAGCAGCGGGTTTTCTCATTCACGCTGTTTGATAAAGCTAATATTTGTAGCTCCGCAGTGGGGCCACTGCCATATTAAACGGCCAACTTGAACGTCCAATATCAGAAAGCCATGTATTCGAATTGCCGTCGACTTTACTCCACACTATGTATTTAGTTGTTGCCAATAGATACTCCTCGCATACGTTCTGGCAACGCGATAGTAAGCTGCGCTGTAATTGAGAACTTACGATAAGACAGCCAATTTTAGCCAACACCATTTAATAAGTGTTCTGGTGGAAACTTTAATAACTTATTGATGCGAATTAAAAGCAAATCAGAGAGTGCAGGACATGGGGGAGTATTACTCGTACTCGAATAATGTGCGAGCGGCGGCTGTTTCGTGGGATGTTTCGCGAGATAACGAGAATAACACGGGATTGCTGGCAGCGCGATGCCAATAAATTTCCGAAGGCGAATAAGTCGATTTATTATTATGTTAGCAGAGAGACAGCTAATGGGAAAACTTTCCCATTAGTATTTTGGTCAAAACATGGACCGCATAGCAAATAGATGCGAGCGGCAGTAATATGTTACGTTATGTATGGGTAAGAGAACTTTTGGCACAAAATTAACAGTCAAAGTATCTGTATTTAAGAAGATTCATTACCTGAAGTTATTGGCAGAGATGCACGTCTAGTTTTGGCGATAATTTTAACGTGGTTCGGCATTAGGGACCTTATCGTTTCTTTGCTTCTCAGAGGCTGTTACATCGATAAATCATTACATAATGTTTGATGGAAAATTATGAAAGAGGTGTGAGGTAAATATAATCTTTATATTGGTTGTGCTGAATAGGATATCGGAAGCAGCGTTTGGCATGTTACCAATGATATGAATCAAAGCGACCGCATGACATTTCTGATGTTCGTACAGAACTTGAGCAAGAAAACTTCTATACCTAGGAATTTGCTGGTCAATATTACAAATAGCCTGATCCGAAAATTATGGATATCCGAATTGGACCAGCTGATTGGGTGCATTTTCTTTGTAGGGATGGCGGTTTGTACAAAATAACCGGTTTTCAGTTTAATTTATCACAAATTTAACCTGGCGGGGTTTTAACCGCTTTAAATAACCGGTTTTGAGTTAAACCGGATTCGGTTTTTTTCTTTTCACGAAACATCTTTGAAATTATGTAACATTTTTGATCAAAAATTGTATTTATAAAATAATCGGTTATTGGATTCTTAAAAAACAAAACGATTGTAACCGACACAAAATAATAACCGGAAAAACACGGCTAACCGCAGCAAAATAACCGGTTCCGGTCAAAACCGGACAGTTTTATCCATCCATACTTCTTTCCTATATAAGCGTTTTGTGTATTTTGTGTTTTCGAATGTGCCAAAACAATTTATGCAAGGTACACCGTGCAAAATCACAGCCCATGTCTCCGCACTCATGCGTTTTGACAAATCTTTGGACTTATATTATGGTTTGACACGTTTTACTGACTTGATCTTCGAAAATTTTGGATACTTTTTTTTTTACCTTATTTTGGACACGGTTTGCTTCTGACCAGATTTTGGACACGTTTTGGACCAAATTTTAGGCCGGATTTTAATGCATTATATGAAAGGACTTTTTTCTTTTTTGGACCAAATCTTAGCACGTTTTTCGGGTTAAGTTTTACAATGTTGTCAAACAATTTTGTACGTTCGCATTTCGACACTTTTTTAACTGGTTTCTAGGCATGTTTTTGGATTAGTTTTCTGACGCAATTTTTTGACGCGATTTTCACCCGGTTTTTGTTCTTCGAAGTGTTTTTTCATGTGATTGTGAAAACGTATTTTTGAGAGATTTTAAAACGTTCTTGACAAGTTCTTGCGTTCGTCTTTTGAACCATTTTTTCTTACGCATTTTTGGGCACGTCCTTTCGTACTTGACTCGTATTGGGACACTTTTTTGAGGTGTTCTTTCTATGCGTTCTTGTACGCCTTTTAGATGTTCACACAGTAGATACGTTCAATAAGATCTGATATCAGACCTTAGAGAACATGCACCCACAGTTTATATGGGACAACTATTACAAATGCGTTCTTGCTTTAAAATGTTCAGCATATTTCAATTTCGCACACGTCTGTAACTTTTGAAAACTGAGATCTTATACTAATAAATAATAAAAACCATCTCCACTGCAATTTTTTTCTTATGGACCCTAATGCTGCAGTGTTGCCAGTTTGAGGGTTTTCCCCCAGATTAAGGGGTTTTCTTGGTCGACGGGGGTAAATCTGGAAAGAAATTGTTGAGGGGCAAATCTGGTGTTTTTTTTAGCGCTATTTTATTTATATTTCGTTATAATATCCTTTTTGGTAACCTTAAAATTAGTAGGAATTTTATTTTAAAATGCAGCTAAAGGGTCCGCCATCTAATTTTTTTTTTTTCAACTAGTGCTTATTTCGCGAATGGTAGCACTTAGCTCATGTCTGATCTAACAGATAATTAGTTTTATCCTTCCGCTGAACGAATATGGTTGTGTATACGCTTGAACAACACTGGGAAATATTGCGACATTACTTTGGAAATCGACTTAGAGAAGATGCCGATTTTGCCAAAAAAATCATCTTTTCAGATGAAACTCATTTTCATCTTGGCGGGTATGTAAACAAGCAAAATTGTCGCATTTGGGGCACAGAAAACCCGCACGCATACATTGAAAAGCCGATATACCCAAAACGAGTCACTGTTTGGTGAGGAGTTTGGTCCAGAGGCATAATTGGGCCATTTTTCTTCGAAAATGAGCAAGGAGTGGCCGTTACAGTCAATGGCGATCGTTATCGGGCCATGTTGAACGAATTTTTGTTCACAAAAATTAAAGAGGAGGATATTGCAACATTTGGTTTCAACAGGACGGCGCTACGTGCCACACAGCCGAAGCTACACTCGATTATCAGCCGCAGAGCTGATGTCGTTTGGCCACCTCGGAGCTGCGATTTGACACCGTTGGACTATTATTTGTGGGGTGCCGTAAAAGATAAGTGTTACGCCGACAAGCCAGAGACAATTGACGCTTTAAAGAACAAAATTCGTGAAGCCATTGGTGAAATACAGCTACACACAATCGATAATGTGCTTAAAAATTGGACCGATCGTGTGGGCTACTGCATGGCCAGCCGAGGCAGCCATTTGAATGAAATTATTTTCCATTACTAACCGGAAGGATTGTACTTTCAAACAAAAAAAGAAATTTGTGAAAATATTCAGTAGTTTTTTTTTTATAGCATTTTCAAAAAAAAAAAAGAAAGTTATTTGGCGCACCCTGTAAATAATCAAATATTAAAATACGTTTTTTAAAATTCAACATGCGTTGACTCTGAGTTGTATTTATTTGGTGCACACTTTTGCATTCGGAAAACTAAACTTAAATGTTCGAGTTTCAATTTAAAAATTTATTCTTTTAAGTCGACCAAAAACTCTTTAAAAAAATAATGACAAAAAGTTGGGATTTTTCTTTTGAGTTATCTGGGAGGAAATATTTTGACCATCTGGCAACGCTGAATGTCTGTTCTTTGTCTAATACTATGCCAATCGCTTACTTACCTATTACTTCAGAGCCTCGCTTCGCCTTGATGGATCATGAATGGCTTTTTTTTTCATTTCTCTGGGAATTATTTTAGTTTAAAAAGAAAATAAGCCCACTTTTACTTTTGATATCGGCTTGAAGATTAACAACTTCCAACTATATCTGTTTATATTAATAGTCCAAATGAAGGCAATATTTCCGTGTCCAGTTCGATTTTTCTGAAGGAAATAAACTGCGCAACGACTTTCAAATACATATTATTCTGATTCAATCCTCGTTTTCGAAGCAAAGTTAAAGCTGACAGATGCCCATCAAGCAATTTTCCACAATTTTTTTTTAAGAAAGAACATACCTCCTTACATTCAATTTAATGCCACGACCCATCTTTAAAATTCACTTAAGTATTTCCTTTGCTCGATCCTGGTACCGGCCTACCTACACAATTTGCATATAATCCCAGTTTCGATTTATCTATATTAACTTCAATTTCAATACCAATTGAATGAAGCGTTGAAACTGCTGGATATTCCAGTTGACATGCAAACGGATCTGTACTGTATCCATGTATATGCACACCAACAAATATAACACAATAGACATAATCATCAAATGAAGTTTTGGGATTGCTCGGCTCCACCTTCAGCCGTCACCGTTGATTTGTATTAAAATCTCATTTACATTCACGCTATAAGCCTGGATACGACCAAAATGGGATTTTAATGTGTTCCTAATATCCACCTCAAATGTGTGCGATCCTGAAATATGGATATGGTGTGCCAAAAACGGGGGCTTTAAAAAAATCATATTAACTGGGACAGACAAGGATTTTACATTCGCATCTTAACATGTGTAAAAAGATTATTCTCATAATGCCAGGACATTGTAGGGGGCAGAAAATCAACCTGATAACAATGAAGTTGGCTGCAGACTATGTGTTTTGTAAGAAGCCTATTTGCATGCAATTACTCCAGATTGTTGCGCACAATGTATGAAGTAGACAAACGCTTTTTATTCGCTGGCTGCTTTCATTTTCAATTATTGAAATGTGAACGGAGGAGAAGGCAAAAGGACACAATTATAGTCTGTGAATGAATAGAGGTTGAAACAGGGGCCCTGTTTGTGTCTATTATGACAGCTTAACCAGGCGCAGATTAGTTCATCCCATAACTGCACCATTCTGGCAACAGAATACAGAACGTGTGCAAACAAGAGGAAATGCTGTCAATTTACCGGCAGCCAAGCACTGTGTTGTAACGAACAATCACAGTCGAGGCTTTCTGAGGGATAAAGTGGCAGTGTGCTACATGGAGTTGCAAAGGGTGTAGTTACAGATACAGTAACACGATCCGTATGATGTGCAAGCGAGGGGTGCAAGCAAATAGACACACAGAAAGTAGTACGAATTGAACAAAAACAAAAAGGCCTGCATTATAAAGTGACAAAAAAAAATATTTGAAAAAGGCAGCGGGCTTAGAAATTCAACGCAATTCTTGGGCTACTTAAGATTCATATGGAGGTGGGGTAGGCATATGACCTAAGTACGTTTTTGCTATCCTCCATAGCGTATAGTGTTAAAAACCTTTTAACCCACTGAAAATTTAGGTTAGGTTGGATTAAGTAAGCTTGATTTGGGTTGTCAGATAATCACAAAAGACCAGGTATCTACCATAGCGGACCAAAAGTCATCTCCAGGGAACCATTACGGTTGAAGCCTAAGCCCATTCGCCCAAACATTGAATTTTCCTACAGAATTTAAAGTGCATAAACGGTAATGGTCTCAAAATTGTTTGAGAAAACGCTCTCCTCTAAGTTATTAAGGAAGTTCAGGCGAGGTGCTTCCTAATACTTCGAGGAGTTTCTCGACATTCAGGGAGATATCTTCCGCTACATCACTCAGAAAACTACAGAGAAAGTAGTACGATGGCCCTACCTCTGTTGTATGTAGGCACATCAACTGCTACCTTTGTGGCTGCTATAACCAAAAGTAAGATGTGATGCCTTCATTTACATGGGTACAGCCCACTAACAGAGCTGCGGTAACCACCAAAAAGTATTTGAAGACATCCAAGTTAACTATCAGATCCACATACAGAGCTGTTAAAAGCTCCTCACAGAGCTAATGCGCACGCATTCGAGGCTGTCACAGCCTCTCAACGGATTTGTAATACCCATAGCTGTCGGAACCTCATGCGTGGCTGTCACCGCCATTCAAAAGATTTGTGGTAGCCATATGCAGAGCTGTCAGACGCTCACGAAAGCTGTCACAGCCTATCAAAAGATTTGTAGTACCCAAATGGGAAGCTAAGAAAGCCTAGTAAAAGTATTCTCATACCCTCATAAACCTTGGATGTCTTAGCCTCTTTGAAGCATTATAAACCATTCATACTTAGCCTGACTTCTTAAAAAGCTATCTCTTGAAACCCGATTAAAACCTACTTATTTATCCGTCCTTATCTGTTGAAGAAGCAAAATGAAAAAATATAAAAATTGTATTCAAAAAGAGTCGGTATCTCTTTTCCACCTTCCTAAAATGCATAAAAAAATTTAGAACATTTTTAACAAAATTTAAAAACTAACTATTACCTGGTGAATTTATTTACATGACTGAACAGCACGATTTCTTTGATACTACTAGCAGTAGAAACGAAGATAGAGGATTGCTTATACCAACACAGAGCTGTCATAGCCGCAAGTCAGTTGTTATATTTACTTAAAACGACTCAGTTGTCACTTATTCTACGAGTCAGAACAACCTTACCCAAAACAGAACTGTACAGAAAAGAGCTACCATAGCCGTATGGCATTACTTGTACCGTAACGAATAGGTAGGGCAGCTGATAAAAGGTTGTTGAAAACAAGAATAGCAGGCTTAGCGGGTAACAGGACATGGGTGTACGGTGTTCATACCTGACCAAAATTAAGTTCGTTAACAACCGCGCCTTAAAGAGCTATGTTAACTCTTTGTTGGCTACAATAGCCTCGATTTGGGGATGACAACCAAGATATGGGTAAACTTGCCAAGTTATGGGTGTAGGAAACAAATTTTCGGGTTTGGTACCAATATCTTCAAATTTAGTTTCCTCAGTGTGCCCATATACAGAGCTGTCAGAACCTCATAGGGAGGTTGTGAACCCAAATGGGAAGCTGAGGTAGCCTATTAAAACTATTATAATACCCTCATAAAAAGAACCTTTGTGGATGTTCATGTTCATACTTAGCCTGTCTTCTTTGACATTTGGAAAGCTCACAGTATGACAGCCATCTCTTGAAATCCTTTTAATACCTACATAAATATTCCTCCGCATCTGTTGTACCTCTTCAAAAAATAGAAAATAGAAAAATTAAATTCAAACAGAATCTTTTCCACTTTTCTAAAATACATACAAAATTTTAGAACAGTTTAAAGAAAATTTAAAACACGATTGCTCCGATACTAATAGCAGTAGAAACAAAGATAGAGGATTGCTTAGACCAACACAGAGCTGTACATATCCCGTAGATATTTCGTGCTCGTCGCCCCCCACCAGACAAGAGCCACAAGACAGTTATGGGTCTTACTAAAGTGGTATTCGATTGGCCGCTCTCAGAGCACTTTTTTTGCCCTCAGAGCAATTTTTATGTTCCTTTGGTACAAAAAAAAGCAATCTTTTTCAGATTTCAGAGCACTTTTGCGAATGTAGATATTTTCTCAGATTTGCTTCAGATTTACCAATACGAATGCATTTGAGTTTGACAACTGGGGGACTTTGTTTACATTTGCGTGAATTTTTTCTACAGCAAAGAAAGGCAGTGCATCGGGTGAATCTATTTTCGTAAATTATTTATGTGCAAATATTAAGAAATCAATCGGGACGGAAATTTCGAATGTTTTAATATAAAATTCAACCAGTGAATGGAAAGCGCATAGAAAAGTGTCGAAGACTACACATATTCAAGTCGCACGAATATCAACACAAAAAAGAGCAAGAGCGTTTTTATGTTTGATTAGGCACAACAAATCTGAAATCCTGGACGTAAAGTTTCAAATTTTATTTTGTGTCCATCAGTATCGCTACAAAGGTATTTTGCGAGAGAGAAGGCTCCACTCCAGCAGGTCTGGGCAGCTTGCAGTGCTGTTGATATCTCATATTTCGCACTGCTGAATGGTGACCCTTTTGCCACATAGATCTTACAGGTCGAAGTGACTCTAGCTATACTCAGAGTCAGTAACTAAAGAAGCGGGACATTCTACAGCATTCATATATTGGTAGCGTATTTAGCTACCTTGATGTAATGCACCGGACAGACAACTAGGTTAGGCTAGGTAAGCGGGATGGCGTGGAGTACTCCGTGCCACACTCAGGTCAATATTGACCCATTGTGATTCCCATTGGGGGGAAAAGGTTGTCCCTTACCCGTGATAGCCCTTTATAGATACTTGTGATTAAGTACTCACTGTGCTGTTGCATACAAACCATCCTGTAGATTTGATGAAGCTCATTATCTTGTCTACTGGTGTGCCGGACAGACGACTAGCTATGTTCGCTTTTAAATCTATTCCTCGACCAATTATGAATTAAACTATTAAACTTTATGATTTTAATTCAAGCTAAAAATAAGCACACCCCATTGCTTCAAAACCGCCTTCGCTTTCTCGGCTTCCTTCAAAGTTTGACTGTTTTTTAATGAAATCTTCGACCACAATTTTGTACGTCCGTTCATGTTCAATTTCACCTATGAATGGTTTCTGTTTCATTCAAAATACTCACAAGCCCATTTTGCAAATACTAGCAATAAAAGAGAACCCTTTTTCTAAGTCATTTACAGATTAGATCAGGTCCACCTGATCCGCTCCGCATTCTTATTCTATTTCTACGAAAATAGTTCCGTCATATCAGCTGTTCGAATATATGCGATCACGTTCGACAGGTTATGAATTCTTAAAGATGCACCTTTTTGATTTAGTATTCATAGTGCCACTAAATGTATTGAGTTCCATTATTATTCCCATATCCGGCTGGAGGGAGGGTATTGGTTTCACGAAAATATGCCCTGCAACAAGAACCCTCATCCGCTCTTAACTTCGGTTTGAAATCTGACATCCTTTTTAAGCTAACATCCCATGCAGACAATTGCGTCGACATAGTCTTTTACTTCGGCCCCGCAGGCAAATCAAATATGCGGTACGTGCATATGTGAAGCTGTAGTACACACACCCCAGAGACGACTTTTCGAGGGTTACCTTATGATTGTCACGTTGAGCACAGTAATGACATCGTGAGCTTCTGTTTATTTTTTATTTTTATTTTATTCCATATTTTGCAAGAATATCAAATTATAAAGGAAAAATAAGAAGGAAGGGTGAAACACAAAAAAAAATTGTTCGAAAAGACAAAAGCTGAACGTTTTCCTGTTTTCCAAAATACTTCACGTATACCCGACCCGAATGCGAGAACATGTGGGGGTGTTTGTACTGTTCACATAGTACACGCACTGTCGTCAATTTACATTGGTGCTTTGTTTTGTTTTTCTTTTATTTCTTTTATTTTTCATTTTGTGCAAGGTATTATCTCCTTTTGGAATATCCTTTTCACAATAATAATAAAAAAACTCGACTCCCACTGGAATGACCGTCATATAACGATGTTCTTTATTTATTTTCTGTCACATGGCATGTGCCTGGCTTGCGGAAACTGATACCCGTTCGTATATCGTTCGTTGGCCGGGCCTAATTGTTTCCCCAAATTAATGTGTGCTATTGGATTAATAATTTTGTTTTGGTTTCCTGCAGAACGTAAAGGATACCCCAACTGTGTGTGGAAATAGAATTTTATTTTTCAACCCTGTGTTTGGTGTTTTCGATTACATACATGGACAGAGTGTATGAGTGTCCAGTGAATGCTAGGTTCTTCTTTTATCTTTAAATAATTTTGGATATGGTAGCAGAAAAGTCAGTGAAAGGGTATGGGTGGAAAATATTTTTATAAATCTAAGAATTGTTCTTAAACTGGATTTTAAAATATTTAGTCATTTGAGGAACTATTTTTGAAACAAATAATTCAGACAGCAGATCTTGGCTTCAAGGTTTGGCTTCTCAATAATAACGTTTTTATTATTTATCATGGGCCTGTGCACTGCGTCTAATGATTGAGTTCGCTATGCAAACAAATCGAGGTCGCTGATGAGTTTTAATTATTTCTAGGCTGTCGCCCATGTGCTTCTGTTGAAGTGTTATAACGAACCCCGGACATCCGCCATGTGTAGGAGAGATGATTTTTCTGAGCGATAGCTCAATTGGAATCGATAAGGTCTACTCCGGCACTATCACCCGTGCCGGCGAAGACCTAGACCGTTGATGTTCGAAAATCCTACCACTACAGCATGAGTCCGGGAATGACCCTCCCTCTACCACTACCTCCACCCTTATGACCCAAACTAACAGGACCTTTAGGTCAGTCCGAGCAGACTAGAAGGAGGGGTGTCCAGGCCACTTGCGGCGCAGGCATAATCTTCCACCCGGTAGCTCAACGAAGGGTATGGGATCTTGCCACAAGTCCTGGACGGGGGTTACATTATTTATATGCCTGAAAACTTGCGAAAAAAAGGACTAAAATAAACGCAACCGTAACCAAAAAAAACCGAAAGATTGCGAGGCCCGAATTCTGTCTAACTTGCCTTCAGTTAGGTGCCTCCATAGCGAAAATGAGGCGGAGAGTTAGATGGTAGATCTCTCCTTGAGCTGGCCCACCCCTAGCTAAATGTAAAATTTAGCAACCTTGGCTATCGCGGCGCTCTATGACGATACGAGATTCGGTAATTTTCGTCGGTATGACTAAACTCACCACGCAGCATCCAATAACAGCACCAGAGTATGTACACCAACCATTATCGACAGATCTCATCGTGCAAGTTATGTTAGAGATTACAGACAGGCAACACACATGCCAACCACATGACGACGGAATACCCCCGCTCTCAACAAACGTCCCAAGTATCCTTCTGAGAAGAGAAGATTAAGAAAAACCAAACGGACACTCCAGGTCCTCTTCCAACCCAAACAAACAATAAATGACTCAGGCAGATAACACTCGTTATTTATGAGTAGGTGCCATAAAAAAGGGATCGATACTTCATATCGATCTTGCATAGTATATAAGAACATTTTTGGTTCCATTTTCAAGCAGACTTAATTAACTCGTAGACGAATACTACACGTTATTTTAGCTCCTAAGTGATTTTTAATAATAAAAGTATATTATTTTTAAAATACAAGACTTAGTAATTTATTTTGCACGATCATCCCCAATTCATTTCGCCGTCACCTAATAAAAGCTTTAAGAACCAGATGAAAGCACTTAATACCATAGGCTCTTAAACTAATAATCAACGAATATTTTTTTTTTGAATTTTGAATATTTTTTTAACAATAAAACTAACTTACAACTGAATCGTTTCCTACAGTGTTTTAGTCCACTTTGGGTAATTGCGGAGCGTTTACATACGATGACGGAGTCTGCAAGTGCCAGTGATAGTTGAAAGCGAAGTGATCGGCGATGGGATTAGTCAAGTAATGAAATACTTATCCTTGTGGAAAGTAATTAAAGGGCTCGTTTCTTGTTATCACAGCTGACATGCTTTTCGGTCTGATCCTTACCATATGTGGAGTTGAAATTTAATATCCCCTCAATAATCCTTCTAAGCGTTGATGTTACCAGTTGGCAGCCCACAAAATACTCCTGGCCAATGCAGGATGTTGTTGAACTTTTTCCAGCTAGCTTATCAGCACTTTTACTGCCTTCGCATTCCTCGTCACCCGAAAGCCATGAGATAGTGACTTTGTAGTTGACAGCCAACTGCTGGATAGTATTCGATAGTTACAATCAATCAGGAGCTTCTACCGCTGCTTGACTGCCTGAGATTTTATTTTAAGCCTTCTCTGGCACATGCTTTAGCTTTCCAGATTGACACTGATCCCTCCCGCAACCCCAGTTGACATTGTTAAGAATTAAGCAATGGAAACTCTCATTATATTCTAACTCAGTTCATTTACCTCTATTTTGAACTGAAAGCTTTGAGGAACTATTATTGCCAACAGAAAGCCTATATAATGCATGTTAACGATCTAGTTAATCAATATTTTTAGCAACATCATAAATTGTTCTATTTCTTGAATTTTTCGCTCTTTCTTTTTAAAAGTAGGTACTTTATCTACTAAGGTTTTTTTGTAGACATAATTAAGCCTTGCCTTTTTTCTATGAGTGGGAATAGCATGAGGCTCCCGCATAGCCCTAGTCTTTGTACCCTTTGAAGTTAGTTTTGGGTTGGTTATTGATGAGCATTTTACCAACCACATAGAATGTTGTAATTGGAATGAGCAATACACAGTGACACAGTTCCCAAACAGGACATTTATAAATAAAACAATTTTTTGACAGCTTGTGTACCTAACAAAAGTTTGGTTGAAATGTTTACACTCTCAGATCTTAGTTTTTGACGTTCACAAGTAGGGGGATTATGGAAAACAAAAAAATAGAACAAATAGTAGAACTAGCGAACCCTCAGCCTTGGCGCACGTATGATTGAGCAACTTTTATCTTAAATTTAAAAATTATTTCCAACTGATACGCTATTTTGTTGCTTCGAGTTCTTTAGAGAAGGATTGTATTCGCCGACGTTCACGTCTAAGAACAACATACAACACAGTGTGACATATAAAATGCGACAAAAGCTGCTTCCAGAGTCGATGATAAGCGAATAGCAAAAAGCACTCCTCCGCACCCCCAAACGACTAAGATACTCGTAAGCACGTTTGAAAAAATTGTTCGACGGAAATTATTTTGTTTTCTCGACTTCCTGAACAAAGGCCTTTGTCCTTAGAAGGTTAGAAACCATTTTTGTTTGTAGTGCCTTTTCATTTGCGTGGGTTTCATCTAAGCAAATTGGTTGATATTTCCTCGGTATATGCTACAATTTTGTTGAGCCTAAAGCTGCAACGATGTTAACCAAATAAAGGGAAGAAAATGGTAGATTCCTGCGATTAGTTTTGAAGATAAACCATTGCAAACATAAATTTAGGGTAGGTACCTTAGCTCAAGAATGTCCTCTAAAAATATCTCCAACAAAAACTTCCCAATTACACATTTAAAAAACTCCTTTCTTAAACATAATCCTATTAGTCCATAAAAAAATAAGCTTTTGAATTCACAATGGGGATCCGGAAATGTTACTGTTATTGTTTTTATTTTAATCTCCGCGCGTTCCTGAATGCATAACAAGTTTCCCAAAGTGAAGGACGACTGTACCTCAACCTCACAACACAAAAAAAAAAAATGAAGAAGAAAGAAACGGAAAGAGAAAAACCTGTCAAAATGTCACGAATAAAAGATTTTATATGTTTTCAGTCCTGTATGGATCACGCAGGATGACAAGTGTAGCAATCTGGTTGCGAAATTAATATGACTGCCAAGGTATTACAATTTAAATTTACAGCTAACCGTCCTCGCAATCTGATATATTGCACTAGGGAATATTGATGTTATCCTGACAGATGTGAATTTAAAATTCACAAATCAATTCATCAAAGACAAGACTGCTAAGCAATTTGAAACCAATTCCGACGGTAATACTAGAATGGTGACTAATCCATAACGAGACCAGTTCGCAAAATGACAAGCAATTATTTCGTGAGAGGATTTCTGTCAAGATATCGGAATACATATTCTATTCATGGTTTACTTTGAGGGTGGTTGTCCATCAAATAATGTCATTTTAAAGCAAACTGAGGTAGGTACATCCAGCCGTATGAGCAACATCAATTAGACATGCTGGTGTAGAGGGCGGTACGAGGTGTTCTGGGTGGTGCCGATGATAGATAGTGCTTATTATCTAGCCGGTCATTGTTTAGTGGATGCGCGCACTAGGGGCCCAGCGCCCAGAAGTCAGACACAGTGCGTTCTGGAGTGACACATCGCATGGCATAATTGATGGGCGTGGTTGAATGGTTGTAAATGTCACACGCAGCCTATTATCACGTGAACCACGATTTCGTGCGAATGGTTGCTATTAAAAGTTTAACGGGGAAATGACGTTTTTATTAGGTGTTTATAGAGTACTTTCCAAATTTCCACCAAGCATTCAACTCAACCTCACTCTGTGGCATCAAGTTTAAAATTGAGTTATTTGAAGGTGTGTTGTATATCTGTATGAATTCTTGGACATGACATAATTACATTTCATGAGAGATCTCAAATTGCCATGAAAGCATAAGGCATGTATAAGATCCCGCCCTTATGATTAAGAGCCAATTGCCATGAACACCAGTTGAGGTAACTGCAATCTTCGCTATAAAAAAATTAGTTATAAACCCGCCGAACGGAGGTTTGGGGTAGAAATCGAATTCAATATTGAGCCTTAAAGTGGATATGCAATTCAATTCAATTCAACTTATTCTTTGTTCAATATGTACACAAAATATGAAAATTTAACATATAGCTAATACAGTAAGTGACATCTATAAAAGAAATAGAGATGATGTCACATTTGTAGGCGCAGTGGCTTAGTGGTTAGTGTGTTGGACTACTAAGTTAGGGGTCCCAGGTTCGAGTCCCGCAAAAACCCAAATTCCAGATTAGGGTTTTACTGCGCATCCGAGAGTATAAACTGTCTTGAAAGAGCTTCTGAATTAGCCGTTTGGAATCGGCATAAAATTGTAGATCCCTTCCATTCGCTTCAAAATTGAAAAAAACTCACACAAAACGAATGGTTGTGAGAAGCTAGGCCTTGGGTCCCCACGGATCGGTTGCGCCAATTATTTATTTTTTGTATGTCACATTTAGATATATTTAACTTTCTGTGGGGTGTACAAAGCTAAATAAAAAGTAAACGGTTAAAGTTTAGATTAAAAAACAAACAAGAAGGAAATTACAGCAAATTTAGAAAGAAAGAAAAAGCAATCTTTATCAAATGAAAAAGGAAAAATAAATAAAAAGGGCAAATTCAAATAAATAAGAGGTGTTATTTTGGTATTCAAAGAAAAATGTCATTTTTTGAGATAAATGATTCATAATAAAGAGGAAGGTATGCCGTTAATAATGAAAAACAACATCAGCCAAATGGCCACCACGAGCACGCATGCAGGACCATATCCTTTTCATGAAATTTTCCATAACCAAATCGCAAAGTAGCTACCCTATGTCCTCGATAGCCTCACGAATTTTATCTTTGAGGTCTTGAATCGACGCTGGGCTGTTGGCGTTGTTGATGATCGGCCGGCTTGAGTTCTTGTGTTAACTGAACTTTATAAGCCTTAAGACCCAAGTCTTTGTGCAAAATACGGTGTAATGACGTTTGTGGAATGCCCAATTCCAAAGAACGACGAGGAATGGACAAACCTGGGTTTTCTTCAACACTTTGGGCTACAGCAGCAATATTCTCAGTTTTTCTTGAGCGATGGGTTTTATTCTTCACATCACTAACTTGTCCCAACAGCTCGAATTTGTCTACCAATTTCTGTATTGCGGTGCGACAAGGTGCTTCACGACGACCAAAAAATGCTTTAGTTTTGCGAACTGTGACTGCAAGATTTTCACCATTTTTGTAGTGAATTTTAATAATGCGTTGTTGAAGCGTGTATCGTTCCATTTTTAGTAACGGCGTAGTTTCTACTTGTCAAATGTCAAAGAATAAAAGCTTCCAAAGTGACAGCTAGCGAAATAGCGGGTCATTCACAAAAACTCCTCTTATTGGAAAACCCTTTATTATCGACTAGCTACTTAATTAAGCAGGTAAGAAATTTGTTTTTGTTTATTTGTCTAGGCAGTACAGCGCAAGAGGTTTTTGATTTCGTGATGGTTGAAACCAAAGAGCCAAGTTTTCGTTTGTTTTGTAAACATGCGTGTTCGTTTCGTATGGACCGAATTTCCAATGGCACGAGTTAAAAAGTTTGCGTGATACAATGGAGTACCTAAGAGTTTCTGTAACTTGTAGTGCGAAAAGCAGGTAAACTTACAACAAACTTTCAATAGCTTCGTAAGCTGCGAAAATCAGAAATCGGACTTTCCAGATAACCGCCTCTCATGAAAATGACTTTCAGAACTTTATAGTAAAATAAATGTCGCAAAGGAAGAATTTTCAACGCCCTAAACAGTAAACAGGTCCATAGTGTGAGCTAAACGATGAGAGCTACAAACTTTTCGAAGATTTTTGTATGACAGTTTATAGCTGCGGCTAACTAAAATATGTGCCACCCCAACAGCAGAGTCCAAATTGCAATCTTGAATGGAATAAGCCATAATAGACGAAAGAAACAACGAGTAGAGGAAAGAAGATATTTTTTTCAAAGTGTGCGTGCACCAGTTCAAATGTTGGTCAATAGTAATACCAAGATACTTGGTATTATCAACACCTTCAATTTTAAGGCAGTTAAGACTGCAATCTGCGTTTCTATTAAAATACGGACCGTTTTGGAAACTGCAAATGTTGTTAATATTGCTTGCACAATCATTGGAATGAAGCTATTTATCTGAGTCAGGGAACGCCTGTCCAATTAAACTGAAATACTTTAGCTTAGTTTTGCTACTAACAACAAATCTGTTTTCTGCAAACCAGCATCTTAGTAGAAATACCCCATGGTTTATGTTAGATATTAAATCGAAAGGACTCACTGAACAGTAAGCAATACCAAGGTCGTCGGCAAAGGCTTTTGTTTTGCCCAAGAGTGGAGGTGAAACTAAGAAATTTATACATATTAGAAATAAGTTTGGGCGGAGTACAGTACCTCCCAGGTTATTTGTTTTAGAACTGCTTATATTGCCTCCAACTTTTACTCTTTTAGTTTTATGTTTAAGATGTGACTCAAAACAATTGTTTAAATAAACCCTCTGAATCCGGCTTTATAGAATTTATCTAGGAGAATTATATGGTCAACCATATCAAATGCCTTGTCGACGAAAAGACCAAGGCAGACAAGTTTTTCGACTAAAAAAATAAATAAAATAAATTTTTATTCTTGGGTAACTGGGCCCATAACCAGATACCTAAACAGAGTTGTAATTAAAAAAGAGCCCCGTTCACTTTGGATGGCAAATATAGGCAGGTGAAGATTGGTTTATTGGAACATTGAAAGTGTAGGTGAACAATTGTACATGCGTGCGTTTCTATATAATTCAATTACGTATTCATTTTACAGTAATGTACACTGAAAAAAAAAGTAGAACATATTCATGAAAAAATTAATCTATATAACGAACAATTTTAGTCTAGTGAACTTTTTCATTCATATGTTGAAACGGATTTCAGCAATATGATGATCCAAAAAAGGAATTCGGTGTAGAAAATTCATGGTAATTCTAACTTTATTTCAATTACATATTTACAATGCTAGTCTCGCTTTTGGTTCGCAATCGACCCTACCCTACCCTTTATAAGTGTGTATACTTAAAACACCTACAACACTTTTCGATATTTACGTTGGTTGGTCAACACCTCCCAGTGTAGCTATGTACCTACCTAAATTAAAGTAAGGGTATGTAAGTTGCACTAAGTATGGTAATATTGCGGCGACAAATTGAATGTTAACAAAATGCTTCCAATACTTAAAATATATTAACATATTAATGCTTTTTATTGAATACTAGCTGTGCCCGCAACTTCGTACGCGGCGTGAGACTGTGTAATTTCTGATCAGCATAGTCCTTTCGACTCCCTTGTCCATTTAAGAGCTTGGCACTGATCACAGGCCTGAGTCATACCACCGATACCAGCAAATTCGGCATAATTAATTTCTTTGGTGTAATAAAATCCACTTTCTATATAAAATCCACTTCGGATTTTATTTACCCACGGATTATATGTGTTTCTTTGTAACGACGCGGTCTGATATTTTTCATCCGTTTTCTGTGATCTAACTCGTCTCATTTTTCTAGATCTTGTTGAGCTTTGAGAGAGATTTGACCGTTTTTTCAACGGCATATTTGTTTAAAATCAACAGTCTAGCTAAAACAAAGCGGTGAACATTGTCAATGTGAAACAATAAATGAAACAAATCTATTTACCTAAAACACCAATTTAAGAAAATTTAATTTAACAGCATAAGTAGGTACTAAAGTTTCACTTCCTTAATCCTTACTGTAGGTACAACGTAGGTAATATCAAAACAACCACTAAAGCAAAAGCCTGAACGGAAATTTGTATCTACACCAACAATACGTAAATCAAACAACATAGTTCACCTATCTACATATATCGTCTTTACTTCTTGAATTCTTCAATTCTTTACTGTAGGTTTCAACGTAGATACTATAACAACCACTAAAACAAAAACCATGAACTCAATTTCTATATGCACCACCTCCACCATACGTCCATCACCACCAATGTTGCCATAAAAATGTTTTCTATAGAAAAATCTTCCGTCATGTATGTAACAATAACAAAAAAACAAAAAAGCTGAATACGAAAATAACAGCATACAGCGAAATCAAGTGTTAAAATTTGTTAAAAAGAACAAAATATATTATTGCGGATGCAGGCAAAATCTGAAGCGCAGATTTCTGGTTTTTAAAAACATGCAGCAAGGTTGAAAATCTGCAAAATGCAGACAAATCTGCACTTATGGCAACGCTGATCACCACACGTCAATCGTCATCAGCCATCTGCGCATTTCCTCAGAAACACATTGTTGCTGTTGATTCAATATACATATGTATATTCTCGTCCCATACTTCTCTTTTGTTTCACTTAATTTGGAGAAAACACCACGCAGTTTTTTTTTCATATGAATATGCCTGTGCGATGTGCGACACCAAACCACCCCAAAGCAAAACAACGATCAAGAACCGCGGCTGCTGATAATATTCGATTTGAGAAAAATTTTCATGTTAGATTTTAGGTTGTAGCTCAGCTTCTAAAGGACATGGAAAGCTGATTGATGGCTTGAAATAACAATAAAAGTGTTGGCTCTCCTAAGTATTTTGTTTTGTTTGCATTGACTAAGAATTATCTGAGCAATGGCGAGTTAAAGGCAGTAAAGTCAGAAAAAAAAAAAACACATTTTGGTCAAAAACGCTCCAAAAAATAGGCATGGCAATGAAAGGAATAGCCTATATGTTGCACAGAATCTTAAGGAACATTTCAAAAAAAGTTTCATCGAAATCTGTGCAGTAGTTTTCACGGCATTAGGTAACAAAAAAATTGTGTACAGTTTTATTATAAGTATAGATTGATAACATTTAATAAAGGGTCCGCCATCTAACTTTTTTTTTTTCAACTAGTGCTTATTTCGCGAATGGTAACACTTAGCTCATGTCTGATTCGACAGATAATTAGTTTTATTCTTCCGCTGAACGAATATGGTTGTGTATACGCTTGAACAACGCTGGGAAATTTTGCGACATTACTTTGGAAATCGACTTAGTAAGATGCCGATTTTGCCAAAAAAATCATCTTTTCAGATGAAGCTCATTTTCATCTTGGCGGGTATGTAAACAAGCAAAATTGTCGCATTTGGGGCACAGAAAACCCGCACGCATACATTGAAAAGCCGATATACCCAAAACGAGTCACTGTTTGGTGAGGAGTTTGGTCCAGAGGCATAATTGGGCCATTTTTCTTCGAAAATGAGCAAGGAGTGGCCGTTACAGTCAATGGCGATCGTTATCGGGCCATGTTGAACGAATTTTTGTTCACAAAAATTAAAGAGGAGGATATTGGCACAGCCGAAGTTACACTCGATGTTTTGCGCCCTGTTTTTGAAGATCGCATTATCAGCCGCAGAGCTGATGTCGTTTGGCCACCTCGGAGCTGCGATTTGACACCGTTGGACTATTATTTGTGGGGTGCCGTAAAAGATAAGTGTTACGCCGACAAGCCAGAGACAATTGACGCTTTAAAGGACAATATTCGTGAAGCCATTGGTGAACTACAGCTGCACACAATCGATAATGTGCTTAAAAATTGGACCGATCGTGTAGGCTACTGCATGGCCAGCCGAGGCAGCCATTTGAATGAAATTATTTTCCATTATTAACCGGAAGGATTGTACTTTCAAATAAAAAAAGAAATTTGAGAAAATATTCAGTAGTTTTTTTTTATAGCATTTTCAAAAAAAAAAAAAAAGTTATTTGGCGGACCTTGTATAATGTGAATAATTGAAATTAGACTATAGCTTTTAATATTTCCACCATTTTTCACCAATATTGAATTTTTGCACACTTCATTGCTTTCAATTCTATATACTGCAGTATATTTAAAGTTTATTAAATTTTATACAATTTTTAACACAATGTTTAAAATAGAAATGAATACTTTTGGTATAAATTGACTAAAAGATAAACATAAATAACTATTTGATGAAACTTCTAAATCACATTATATCGACTCTTTTGAGATATTCATTGTTCATCGTTAAACCATTCACAACATTTTTCTGTGCCACCCTGCGTGGATACTGTATGCTTGATGAGCAATGTCATAAAATTATGCACGCATGCATACATTAAAAAATCCATGTTGCGTGTGTATAAATGGTGTACCAATTTTGTGTGTACACCTACAGCATACATCATATTAACAATTTCTGCATCACATTGAAGTAAGCGATGAAAGAAATTCATCAGAATGATGAATATAACGGCTAATTAATTTGTTTTCATCAATATACCGAATCAGTTCATCTATAAGATGAGCGCTTACATCAACATTCTCCTTAATAAAAATAAAAGTCGGGTTTTTGATGAACGCGGTCATCAATACAATGAACGCCGTTATCAATATGATGAGCATTCTACACTTGGCAGTCGTACCTTACCTAATATGATGATTCCATTAATCAATAAGACGAATAAATCATAAACTACGTGAACAAATAACTAAATTCATTAAAATAAGTGTTTTCGTCACATTGATGAAATGTTTTGATGAATTTATGAACCTAGTTCATAAGAAATTATGCCAAATTCTTGTCTGAATCCTGCCAAAAAATTGATGAATGCACTTTCTTCATATTGAAAAACGGTTCATCAATTGTCGAAAACTTTTCATGAATTTGTACATCATATTGGTGAAAAGTACGTCATATCATTGAAGATCATGTTGATTCGTCAGTCGTCATACGACGTCTTTTTCTTTCAGTGTAGAAAAGTATTTAACTTAATAATATGATGATGGATGTGGACGTGGAAGGGAAACGCCCTTCCATTTTTATCATTCCATGGCTAATGTTAGTGTTGAATCCAAAATGCTTACGAGAACTATGGTATGTTCAGCAAGACACGAATATTCGCTAACGACTCTTGGAACGATGTTGACCTATAGCGACTCGTTTTCATATTACGAGGATATTTCGGTGTTTCAGTCCAATAATGACAGCTATTAATAGGTATATTTCCAAATCGCTGAACCAAACGCGTTTTTTACGCCCCAGCCAGTATTGTAGTTGCTTCTTATCCAGCGCCTTAACTAGCGCTCTCGTTATTATCTATCGCGTTCATCGCACCCGCTTTCAAAGCTTTTTCTAAGCCTCCTGATGATGATTGTGCTACTGATTGGCACATAATCTATTGCGAATAGTTTGCTGATTAATTTTCCTGACCGTATTTAGAATAGGATTAAGGTTCGTTCCATCGATTTCCTTGTCATTTTTTCATGGCCAAACAAAAAGTGGCCTCCAGAAGGCAAACTTTAAGCGTATCGATTTGGACCAATAAGTGTGTAAGCGAATGTGATGGCCCTAGAAATCATGAATTTGGTTGGGAAATTGTGCGAGCTAAGTCAAATGACAAAGCACAAAATGTAGCATAAGTCAAATGCTATTTTTATTTAATAAATCGCAGCGTCACGATGTATGTAATGGACACCAATTTAAGCTATACTTCAGTCAATTGGCCATTTCCAAAACCATTTTTGTATTGTATTAATAGAAGGAAGTTTGTAAATTTGTCGAAACACATACACCATCCGTTTACCTTCTCAGATCGAAGAAAAAAAGTAACAATGCAAGGATCCAATTTATGTAACTAAACAGGTCGTAAACTTCACAGAGAATAAGCTCGTATTAGAAAGTCATAAAACCACCTACCCCCAAACCATGGCCTTGTTAAGAGTTACACTCCATTGTGCCTGTAAGAACCTTTCCGACCTTGGATCTGTGTCATTCATTTTACGATTACGCTCCAACAACCACCATCCTAATCAATTTCCATTCAGTAATTTTATTTCACCTAGAGTAGGTATACATATTATTTTTTCCTGTACCCCCCACCATAAACGAATCAAGTATCTACGTCTGTCGAAATTTATTGCTTACGGCCGTCGAACAAAGAAGAAGGTTTATAACCCCCAAAACAAAGTGTGTGCATCCAGCCGTCATTTGCTGTCACGCCATACCCAAAGGGCATACCCTATTCTTTTATTCATTGTTCACCTTTTTGCCTTCGCTTTATGTTTGATTTCGACGATTCTAAATCTAAAGAGCTTTAAAAGAACCCAAACAAATTATAACAAATACAAAGAGAGAACAAACTCATTTCAGGATTCAATTTATTTCCATCGTACGGAAATCGTATTTCCTTGTAGGTACCTATCTGGGAATCTGCGTATAAGGGACTGCCTTCTTCCGTTTGATATTGAAATATTATTTCCTCCATGTCTGTGACTTGTCGTAGGTGCATTTTAAATAAATCCTGCACCAACCAATGTGGTTGTTTTCGGAAATCGAAATGATTTGTGGAGGATACGATTTATTTTTAAGAGAAATGGAATAACTAGTTCAATCGTGACTGTGGCGAATAAATATAATAATCATATTTTAAGGGTTTGAAAGTTGGAAAACTTACGCCGACAGGATGTCGCAGGTATCTGTCATGTTGAGTTGGTTTCCTTTTAGAGCAATAATCGTTTAGACAGGAAATTCATGTCTCATTGGTGCTGTATCAGTGCAGTGGGTGATTCCGTTTAGTCCTGCGGAGGACTTGAAACGCATAAGCTGAAGTCGAATAACTTCTCAGGCAAGAGAGACGTCTCCTTACATTTTCCTATGGTACAGCTGGCATCAATTCAAAATTAAAGAAGATCTCTGAATTTGTTACGCTTCGCCAGACACAAGTAGCTGGCACTGACGTGTGTCCTTACAAAATGTTGCTGTAGTTGGAAGAAAATAATACTCTCACACGAAAAGATATTATGATACAAATTTAGGTTCTAGGTGCTGCCTGGCAGTCCAATGTTGTGCCTAATGGATCAGACTCTTGACAATCAGCGTTGCCAGAGCGTGACCATATTTCCTCGAAGATAAATCCGAAAAACCTCCAGATTTGGCTATTTTTTCAAAACAAAAGAAAAACCCAACTTTTTGTCAATATTTTTTAACATGTTTTTGTACGACTTATAAGAAGGAATTTCGAATTTGAAACGAAAACATGCAAGTTTGGTTTTCCGAATGCAAAAGTGAACGCCAAATAAATGCAGCGCAAAATGTCAACACATGTAGCAATTTTGAAAATATCTTGTAAGAATTTACACAGACTTGAGCAACTTTGATGAAATGTTGTTTTTACGAAAGACTTGTTTTGTAAAAAAAATAGTCCAGATATTAGCACAAATAATTTTCATAGTCAAATTTTGCTTAAGAGGACTGATCGATTGTTTAAACTGCGTCTTAAAGAAACACACATATTTTAAGGTCACCAGAAGGATATTTTTACGAAACACAAATAAAATATAATTAAACAAAAAAACAAGATTTCCCCCTAAACAAGTTCTACCCCCAGATTTCCCCCTGTCGAGCAAAACAAATCTGAGGGAAAAACTCCCAAACTGGCAACGCTGCTTGACATCGGAATGAGAGATCAGACCACCGACGGTTCCATCTATGAGGCAAAAAGGAAAATTAAGTCCTCCGGTCAAGAGGTGATTACATGTTGTGGCAGCCATGCGACCAAAGATACTCACACGAACAATGTGGGCAATTTTTCCTATTCTATTTTTCGCCTGAGGTTACACGTGACAAAGCCGAAGATATTTATGTATCTTTCTGGGTGGAGTCGGAGGTGTTGATAATTTTATTTTGGTAAATGTTCGTAGATGAATGTTGTCGTTATGGGTGACCTCATTTATTGGATTTATACGACTTGAGGTGGTTGACAGACTTTATCAGTTCTTTAATTAGTCATTTCTATTCTTTGGGGTGATTTTGAAGCTTCCACGCGAACTGGTTAAATATACGATTCCGGGAAAGCAATGCTGTATGCATACGAAATTTAGTAATATAGAAGGAAAGAGTCTTACGTAGTGTAAAATGAGACATCCATAGAACATTAGGGTCTACCAACGGAGTTAAGATAGAGAGTTAGCAAACCTGGTTAGGTATGCAAGAATCCTTAAAATAGTACATTAATATTAAAAGGCAACTTTGCCCTGGTAGGTGGACGCAAACCGTTTCGTTATTTTTTTATTTGACCTATATTCAAATATTGCTCTAGTCAAGACAAAAAAGGTCCGTTTTGAGTTTAATGCTGAACCAAATGTGTGCACACATTCCCGAACATTTGCTATTATCCGCTGAATGAAGATTTGCATTTTTCATTGAAGAAACCGAACTTTTCTGGCTTTTCAAAAAGTACCAGCCCTACCAATTCTTGCTGACATAATTATTGAATTCTTTATAAGCCGAATATTTGTCAGAACACTTAGATTTGACAGATGGATACTTTCCTAATATTCGAAGAAAGATAAGAAGCCGCTTTATAGACAGGGATCCAAAGTACGATCTAAGACAGACTTCAAGCACAATTCGTTAAAGTGCGGGGTAAAAGAATTTTGGAAATTTATACCCTTTCTTTCGGAATTATACGGTCCAATTAGTTTGGTTTTTATGCAGCCCAGAAGTTATACGCAACAAATCGAAAATAGAAGTTCTCACGTATGCCGTGGATGTTCTGGGACGGTTTCGTGCAGGCTTTCTCGAGCCAGCAAGTGATTTTATTTTCCTTGATACTCGTGAACACACGGAAAGAATTGAAAATCACCAATTGCAAAATTTTGACAGGCAATTTTCGATTCATTTATATCAAAATCACAATGGATTGATACAAAAATTCGTAATTTGACATTGAAAACGGCGGAGAATACAAAATCCTGTTTGTCGTATTTTACGATTAGAAGTATTAATTTGAGCTTCATTTATTTACAGTGATTTGCGAGATTTTTTGGCGCAATTTATCAGAATTTATCAAATACCACTTTAAATCTCAAATTGCAAAAAAAAAATTTGGTGATTTATCACTGAATGATGAATCAATAAAATCTTATAGTTTCAAACACAATGTGTTAATGTCGACCTCATTAGAATAACTCCACCTTTGGGGGAAGATTACTTTTTAATGTCATCTTATTGGATACTTTGTGGCACATAAGTCTAGAAAACCATGCATCTCCCTGAGAACTCAAGATTAGCTTGAATTTAATTTTGGTGAAGCTCGTGACTCCACTGCAATCAAGGTCTCTGGCAGACCTCGTAACTCCGGCAAAAATACTACATAGGAAACCTCGTAACTATTGTGTATGGTTAGCAAAAATCCTAATTCCAATAAACACAACGAAAAGGTGCGAGTATGCAAACAAATGTTTTTCAACACGCTGTCGATTGGCAATGTTGTCAGTGCCTTGATTTTGTGCGGTTGCGGAAATCACGTAGGTATAGGCGGATGCTATAAATGTGTGAACTGACAACTTCCAATATTTCCTGTTCCTGGAAACTCCAAGCGAGCTTTCCCAAGCGCAACCTATTTAGGTAGCGAGAAGGATGTCCGATGAGAACAACTGACAACAGCGTGACTGTTGTGCGACAATTTGGTACTTTTGTTCCTATTAATTAGTTGGAAAAGGCGCATTTAAGGACTATTTACATGAGATCTAATTACGAACTGCGAACAGTTGAGAGGCAGGTTTAGATAAGATGTTAGATCAAATAAATATAATGCTTCGGGATAAAGAAAATCAATTTTCAATTCATAAATACAATTTGTTCGCAATTCGCCTATTCGCAATTCGCGCTCATGTGAATAGTCCCTTAAAATGTTTTCAAAATAAATGTGATTGCTTAAAATATAACGCGGTTCCCCATTACACCTTCATAGTGTTAAGCGGGTCTTGTTGAATATTGTGAGAAAATTCTGAATTTGCAGAGTAGCAGTGTAGTGTCTAGCTCACCCGAAGAACAATCTTAAAGACATCTAACTCTAATGTGATTTGGTTTTGTTTACAAAAGATTTATGTGAGAATGATCCATTTACATTCTATGTTGTATTGTAACACTAAAACTAAAATTTTATAACCTTTCTCTAACACTCAGGGAGATTGTTGTAAGATTCTGAAAATTGGCAAAAAATGAGTGGTGTGCGAAAAAAGTGTCATTTCTAAAGCAACTCTGCAATTTAAGAATTTTCGAACAATATTTAACAAGTATTAGCTCTCCTAGCACTTAGGTTGGGTTAGGTTAACGGGTTGGTAGAGCAGGGTGAACCCTACTATACCACACTTAGGTCCTTGTGGACCCATTGTAATGTCCTTTTTGGGGGTTAACCGTTGGTGTTGTTGATGGTTAGCTTGTGTCTTTCCTTCTTTCCTAACACTTAATCGTGCTCTGATAGACAGCCGCGTTACATTTTAAAGATGTTTATTTGGAAGTTCTTGTTAAATTTGCGAACTCCAACAACTGTTCTTGATTTATACATTAAATTGTATAAGACGTAAAAATGATTCCCAATATATTTGTTCTTTACATGGCACTTTCCAAATAGAACACATAATTCCCTATGAACAACTGTTAATATTTACAGTCCACTTTTTGAACTCTCCACGCTGTAACTCTCCGCAATGTACAATTATTATTTTTTGCCTTTAACCGGTCTCTTTCGATACTGGACCGTCATCGAGGCAGATTGAATAAAGAGTTTGAATAATCTTTCGTATTTTGGTAATTTTTTGGATTCGCTCGCATACATTGGTCGTGGAGTTCTTTGGTCGCGTGTCATCGTCATTTGCTTTTTCTCTATCGGACACAGCATAGAACAAACGTTTTCTTTGTCACAATAATTCTTCATTGTAGAACCAGAAACATAACATTTAAGTACAAAAACAACGACTATAGAGTGCAATCTCCACCTCCAAATCCATCAACACAAAGTGGTCCCTTCCGACCACTCGAAGATAGATCTTCATCCGGCTTTGCCATAACGTACAAGCTTATAGACCATAAATCAGGACTGGGAAGATAAGGGTATTCTAAACAGTCTCTTCGACAAGGCCCTACTCTATCTATTTTGCCTTCTTGCGATTGGGAAGTGTATAGCTCTTCTTTGTAACTGCTGAGATGTAATTTTCAGATTAAAGAGCGGAGCCGAGGTACACAAAGTCTCTTACTAAAACAACCTTAGCTGTCTATCGTTGACATCGAATCCATCTCTGCCCCTCAATCTAATTTTTTCCATACCACGAATACCCCATTGATATTCAATACGCAGACTATTTTCTGCGAATGGATTTATCATTTCTCCTACTTCGCTTTCTGTTTTGTATCCTTAGTTTGATAGACCAATAATATCTACATTCAAGCGACTTGGTAATTCAAGTCATAAACATCTGGATTAAGGTTCATAAATCGTCGCCGCCACCACTGCTCGCTTACCGTATAGAAAAATGAATTATTTCGAAAAGTTTCTGCTGCACACCGAGCGCAAAGTAGTGTTAAATTGCCATTCAAATAACCCGCTTCGTAAAAGGAATAGCGCAAGAACTCGAACTTCATTTAAATATGGCGTTCGCGTAAAGATATTAATTACCTGCATTGCCTCTTTCATAATGAATGGTTTAATGTTTGCACTGCAGTCTTGTTGGACTTGCAAGGTCGACGATAAAACATTTGTTACGTTTGCATAGTAACTACACCAGTGAAGGAACCAATTTATGGCCCAGTGGAAAGCTGCTGAACATAAAGATTAATACAATGTAGTAATAATATTAAGGCACTCGGAAGGAAATCTATATCAGTCAAGCGTTCTTTGGTTTTTAAGGAAAGCGGAATTGATGGAAATATTTTGCAAATAAACAGTTGTTGAAAGATGTAGTTTTATTCAAAGGCACTATTCTTTTGTAGTATATTTTCATTTTATTATAAGTAGGTAAAATAAACTCAAAAATGATATTGACTTCACGTTGGCGTTTTTTATGATAAATGAATTGAAAATTAGAAATTTATAGAAAGAAATAATTTGTAGTTACCAAGTTAGTTTTTAAACATTTTTTTGAAGTAGGTAAAGTATTAAAATCGTTTCTTTTAATGATTTCCTCACAACAGTCATCTGGGGGGTAACTACAATTTTTGTTTGAAATTTGGTATAAATAGAACTAAATAGAAGTGAAAGCTAATTTTTAATAGTTAGAACATAATAACAAACCAAAAGAAACAAAGTAATACTCTAGCAGCAACAACGATTTTCAATGAAATCTCGTTAGCCTAGAGAAGCTTCGAGTTGAACGATACGAGGGGGTCGCAAAGTATCCCATGCTCCCGACTCTTTTACTGTACAGATCAGATATAGATCGATAGATATTGGCTTACTTCCTTCCATCGTTTTGATTTTAGAAAACAATATCGTAAAAGATGTCACTTGTGTCTTCAGTGGCCCAGACGATCTCCCCGCATCGCGTGTTTAAGGACAACCTAAACAAAGATCATATTTAGGTCACTTAAATTTTAAGCTTTTTGATATTTTCAGCAGACAATGTATGACCAACCTTTCTTAAATGACAACACAACTTCAGGAAAACGTGGCTGAGAAAAGCAGAAAACTATAGCAACATCTTTGGTTCCAATCTTAAAACGCTAAAGGGAGCACCGTTACAAGTGAATAATGGGAGCTAGCTTTTGAATTCATATGATGGACTTACCGCACCATCTATAAAAATGGTATATTCGATTCTCAAAAAGGTCAGATCAGATTTTACATACGCTTTGACCAAAAACTGGAAGGATTTCTAGAGAGCACTCTTTTTTGAATCAGAGATAGGTATATTTTTAAAAACTTTAATGTAAAGACGAAGTAGATAGCTTTTTCGAAAAACGGAATAATTTTGTCTCTGTACTGTATAAACAAAATATCCGGGAGGCAGGGTTCTGTTCATTGGAGCTGACTATAGGCTGCTAATAAGCCTTGTAAGAACTCATTGCATCAGCGGGTAATGTTATTAATGTAATGCTATTAACTTAATAGCGAATCTTATAAGAAAATAGTTTACCTATCTGGAAAGTACAAAATACATTAAATAGACCCCCCACTACTTAATAGAGATCTTCTCGTCTTCATTAGTTAAAGTGTTGTTTAATAGTTTTAAAATAAATTACTAGTAAGAAACTATATGCGCGAACCCTTACTATAGGATTAACACGATTTCTGATACAAAAAGTTATATGAACTCAATGTGGCAGGCAACATCCACCGAGCTGTGTTTCCCAGCCTTCGCGATCCACGTTCCTGGATCATTTTACCGTCTAGAAAAAAACAACCCACTCAGTTTCTTGATTTGAGGTTGTTTCTAACTTCTAGATATATTTACATAAATTATGTCTTATCCCACTTGACCCATATTATTAACCACTGCATTACTACGGCAACTTTCCCCAAATCCTTGAAAATAACTCGAGATGTGGCAGTTGCAAACAAAATAAATAAATGAGGACCCCTTCCGTATTTATTCCTGGTCTGTAGGTTATGGATTACCCTTTAATCCAGACAAGTCACAGGATATTCATATATCAAGTAAAAAACTAGAAATAAACGCTCTGACAGATAGCGTTCTCTCTAATCATAACTCAAACTTAACAGGATACGACCATATCAACTACGTAAAAAGAAGAATTCATGGATGCCTTCGAAAATGTTGGATAAGTGTAAATTTTACACCCGCTACCACCAGGCGGCAACTGGTAATTAGCCTCATCCAACCCTTAATTACATATGCTGAGGTTGTATACTGTAAAGTCGATTCCTTATCCCAGCGCAAGCTTCAAGTTGCATTCAACGACACAGCTACCATATAAAGGGTCCGCCAAATAACTTTTTTTTTTTTTGAAAATGCTATAAAAAAAAACTATTGAATATTTTCTCAAATTTATTTTTTTAATTGAAAGTACAATCCTTCCGGTTAATAATGGAAAATAATTTTATTCAAATGGCTGCCTCGGCTGGCCATGCAATAGCCTACACGATCGGTCCAATTTTTAAGGACATTATCGATTGTGTGCAGCTGTATTTCACCAATGGCTTCAAGAATTTTGTTCTTTAAAGCGTCAATTGTTTCTGGCTTGTCGGCGTAACACTTATCTTTTACGGCACCTCACAAATAATAGTCCAACGGTGTCAAATCGCAGCTCCGAGGTGGCCAAACGACATCAGCTCTGCGGCTGATAATCGAGTGTAGCTTCGGCTGTGTGGCACGTAGCGCCGTCCTGTTGAAACCAAATGTTGCCAATATCCTCCTCTTTAATTTTTGTGAACAAAAATTCGTTCAACATGGCCCGATAACGATCGCCATTGACTGTAACGGCCACTCCTTGCTCATTTTCGAAGAAAAATGGCCCAATTATGCCTCTGGACCAAATTCCTCACCAAACAGTGACTCGTTTTGGGTATATCGGTTTTCAATGTATGCGTGCAGGTTTTCTGTGCCCTAAATGCGACAATTTTGCTTGTTTACATACCCGCCAAGATGAAAATGACGGTGCTTCTCTTCTTCCAAATTCCGTACGCAATTTTCGCACACATTCTGCAACATTACCATGATTTTCAAAGTAATGTCGCAATATTTCCCAGCGTTGTTCAAGCGTATACACAACCATATTCGTTCATCGGAAGGATAAAACTAATTATCTGTCGAATCAGATATGAGCTAAGTGTTACCATTCGCGAAATAAGCACTAGTTGAAAAAAAAAGTTAGATGGTGGACCCTTTACTACGCAGATATGATCATATCTCACAACCGGCTCAAAGCCCTTTAGGCACATCCCTTAAACATTTTATTGACGCCAGAAATTGTTTATTTTTACATATGTAGGTGCCATAAGAACAACTAAGACTCCTATGTATTTATATGAAAAACTTTATTTTTTATTTGCGCCATCAAATTATGGAACTCTCTACCCACAAATATTAGAAACATCTCTGATGCCTCTCGCTGTAAGAGAGCAGTTTTTCTTTATTTATCTCGCCTACTCCAATCTCTAATTTTTTATTTTTAAACTTTTACTTAATTTCTCTCTCCTACTTTCTCCTATTCTTTTCTGATTTTCTATTTTTATATTTAACCTCCTTTTCTGTTTCTCTTACTGTAACGTTACTATTTCTTTAACTTTAACTTACTTAAGACTTACCCATTGTTTTATTGAATAATTTCTTATTGTCTAAACTCTATGTACTATAAAATATACCGACCGCATTAGATGTTTTGCTTCTTAAGACAATCTGGCCAAATTTGAATCCAAAAAGATCGAGGGTTTTAATTTCGCACATTGGCAAACGATTAGATGAGTTTACGAAATGACTTGTCTAAGTATATTTTAGTGTAACCGACCTTTGGTAATAGGTCTACATATATGGCCTATCAAAGATTTTAGTTTATTTGCGGTCCGTAGACAATGACCTGATTATAAAATAATGGTAACTTGCTTTAATGGTTTCGTCTAAAACTCTTAAGCGTCTCCGTGAGTGCCGAAGGCTATGTCATTATATTGCATACTGTTTCCACCACCTACTAGTACTACCTGTTGGCTCTAGAAAATAAGGCCCCAGGACAAAATGACAAAGCACAAAATGCCCTAAAATCATAAAAAAATAAGACACCAAAAGAACGAAATCAGACTTCAATTCCAAAATAAAAAGTTTTCGTTTTGCATGAATACATTTTACGGCCTTATTCCATTTTTATTCGAATACACTATTTCCTGAAGAGTAGTTTCCTAAAGCCCTATCTGTTGTCTCTAAAAATGTGTTCCGGTTTCTGAACACATCACCATTTTTGACGAGCTAATCCAGCACCAACGAACAATAAGGATTAAGGAAGTGACAAGAAAAAAGCCAGCACATGAACTACCTAGGAACCAACCCCAATCGGGTATTACAACCTATCTAATTTGACGTCGCCCTTCCATCCTCACCATGGTCTTTCTGATTGCGTTCTATGAGATATTTTTCTCATGCGTGGTTCTACCAATTGTTATGCTTGGCTGAATGTCCCGCACATCTTAATTTGGTCGATTTTATTGCTCGGAAGTTACATCGTCCTGCCTACAGCTATTTATTTTCTTTTGTGCACCTAATATTCGCTACCAAATTCTTTATCTCTCTTGAACCAACCATTTTTCTAATTTTACTTTGGGAAATAAGTTTTATAATTCTGGATGGGAACACTGGCCAGCTCATGAGAAAAATAATTCAGAGCCAAATTTATAGCATACTTCCATTCAACCCTTATATAGGTATATGTTTGTCTTTCAAGTGGCAATGTTGACTTTATTTTTGACGTAAGAGTCCTACTGAACGAGTGCCTCTATTGTTATCGAAGAGAAGTATTCAACTTGTAGACGATGCGACTATCGAACTTTATCAGTCAACGTTCTATTTGAAGAAGTCAGAAGCATACCGTGGGAAAATATGCTTTCTATGCCTTCGTCCAGTGAGCAGGTATGGTTTCTTAACGGAAACATATCCTATGTCTTTAATAAACATGTAGCTTTTAAAGCCAAGTCTTTTGATTTGGATAATCCCACCTGGTTCACCTACCATATACGGGTCTTAATTAGGCAACGTGATCGAGCATACAATTCGTGGAAATCCTATCGCCTGCCTGAGCTTAAGCAACTCTATCAATCGCTCCGCAATAAAGTCGTTATGGAAATTCACGCTGCTAAGACTCGTATATTTTCTAGCAAACTTAGTACTTCTTCAGTAAATCGTAAAAGCACTTGAGGAATAACTTACCCAACCTGAGGTTTGGAAAGCCCAAATATAGTCGTATTGAAAATGTTGATGGTAATTTGTTTGTTTCCCTACCTTCGCAGCTTTCTCTACATATCGCCGAGACCGCTTCGACTATGATAGAGCATGAGTTGCATCATCAAGTTTGGGGTTTGTAACGGTTCGATGTGAGGACGTTGTCGAAAATACACTTTCGGTTAAGTCTTGCGCCATTGGGTTGGATGAAAGGCACCCTACTTTTCTGACACTGATACTTCCGCACGTTACTCATTTATTTAATGCCACTTTAATAACAGGAGAATTTCCTGACGGTTGGAAACTTGCTAAAATTTTGCCAATACCCAAAAATGCTACGTGCAATGAGTTTCGACCAATTTCGTCGGCTGAATGCTTTCTTGCTCAATGTCCATTTTTAAAAATGTTGGGAAATCGATTTTTAATGTTCAGGTTGAAAATTTTTGTTTATATCAGAAAATTTTTGATCGGTATTGATTTTTTTCTCAAAGCCTTGTTTATAAAACAAGTCACGGAAATTGTTTTTATTTTATTTTGAATTAGTTATAAATTAAAATCAACGAGGAAGTCATTTTGGATATTGAACAAAGTTGTATGGAGTGACAACAAGTTCGTAAAATTTTTGTGGATATTGAACAGAAAAACTCAATATTGAACAACATTGGAAAAACACACAAAAAGAGAGGAAACATAGAGTTAATTATGTTATATAGAACAAAATGGCATGGCAAAAGTTTCATATTGAAGAAAACATATCTCTGTAACTTGAAAACTAATAGAGATAGAACGAAATGGTTTGCGCCAAACGAAAGAATCCCAAGGTTATGAAGACTGCATACTTAAATCAATTTCGTAAAAAATGGCCTTTAGGAGCCCGATAGCCGACGATTTCCATTTTGCCATTCCTTTCGGATGTTTTCGAACTGATTTAAAAAAAAAAAAACAGATGAGCGAATTTCTTAAGGCTCATTATTTGTTTGAAAAACATAGCTGCGCTACTGCTCTGCTGAATGTCATAAAATATCGTCGACAACCGGCAAGCACGCGAGTTGGACAATGTAAGCTTCCTTGTTCTCCTTGATTTTTCCAAGGCATTTGACTTATTTGTACATAGGTACATAGAAAACTTGCAGATAAACTTAATCGGGCTTGTAATTTTTCGTCTGAAGCTGTAAAGCTTATTTTATCCTATCTTACTAACAGAATGCAAGCTGTAAAACTAGGTGATAGCCTATCAGACTTTCTTGCAACTAGTAATGGTGTCCCACAGGGTTCAATACTAGGTCCTTTATTTTTTTTCGTTGTATGGAATCCCATCTATCTTCAAAAACTGTTCGTCTTATATGTATGCTGAGGATGTATACAGATGTACTTCAGCTGTAATCTTGGTCTCATAGAAAATAGTGTTTGTTGCGTGAATTAGGATCTTGAGAAAATAGCTTACTGGGCTGAACTTAATGGTCTCACTATTAACCCATTAAAATCTTAGTGCTTGGTTATGTCCAAAAGCAAACTCGACTTATCTTATTTCCCTCGAATTGTATTGAATAATGCATATATTTAATATGTCGAATCGGCCAGGAACCTCGGAATTGTTTTCAACCGTTACCTCACATGGGACCAGCACATTACCGTTACTGTATTTAAGGCATGTGGAGTGATACGCACTCTTTGGGTCTCCCAGCGGTATACCTCTTAAGATACGCGTGCTATGCTCTTGAATTCCTTAATTTTGTCGGTCTTGGCCTACGGCTGTGAAATTTTTAGAAGTTGCAGTAACGTCTGCAAAAGAAAGCTCAATGTCGTTTTTAATAGCACTTTTCGGTCTATTTTTGGACTCCGTAGATACGATAGAGTGTCGAGTTGTTCTACTCGTCTTCGCAATATGCCGCTTGAGAGCTATTTTGAACATTAAAAGAATCAGTGATCCAACGATATTTCAAATAGAATTAAGACTTTATTTTTCAATTTCCTTAATACTCTGTCCCACTTTAATTTTCTTATTCCCTTTTTTCCAGTGTAAAAATATCTAACCCCTTCTATCTTCTTTTTCTTTTCCGCTAAGGTCGGAAAATGTTGTTGCAAATCTATCTTTCTCTTCTCTTTTGCTGTAATATTAGGTTTAAGCTCTTTTTTCTCACTAGTTTATAATGTGTATAGGTATCTCAAAAATAAATAAAATGAAATGAAATGGAAGAATATTCATACTCATGTTAAAAAAAAAATAAAACACTTTTCTGTACAATATCAATCTTCTCTGAGATAAAAAAAAACACAGTTCGTTCTTCCTCCCAAAGGACCACTCCCCCACTTAAAAAGCGTATTCAACCGCAACTCAACTGATTGATTACCTCCTAACGTCTCCTTTTTGTCCCTGTTTACATAAATGTTTATTGTGATCCATAAAATGCTGAAAAAAAAAAAAACAAATTCCCTCAAATGTGCGCTCAGTCAAACATCAATCTTGTAAAATTTGTATAAATATGTTTTAGCTGTTAAGAATCACCGAACACAGGTTCTGTCAATATAAAACATGTTCTCTCATCAGCGAACCTCTGGCTGTTCAACTCTTTTCAATATCTGACTTTTCGTAACCATCAGCCGGGACGTTGACATTTGACACACACGCAATCAAATTGCGAGCAGGATTTTTTAATATTTTTCACGGGAACCCAATTTAAGTTTTAATGCCACTTTGACCACGCAGTGGGTGTTCAAAAATCAGTAAATAACAGGTCCCAATGAACGTCATTCGTTTGTATTCTCATGGTGAGAGTGAAAAAGAAATAAAAGAAAAAATATTTCCACTTTGCAAACTGGAATAAACTCGATAATGAGTTCTACATTATCCTGATGGTAGATGGTGATGGTGATGGTGATGGTTGAACTGAGGATGGTGCCCACCTCTATCTAGTCATTTGCGTTTGGATTCGACAAAACCCCCACCCACAGCTAACCTTAGCACTACTCATTGTTTAAGTACCTACACACGTACCAGCTACATAAACCAAGGATGCTCCCCCTTTAGAAAATGCGAGGGAAAACGTAAGCACCCACCCTGTCCATTGTATACATACATACACTGTAGGTACACAGTGTACACATCCTGTAATGACTTGAAAATCGTTTGTACCTTGGTGAATTTATGTACCTACGCTGTGTGTGAGTATCCAGCTGCGACGACGGCAACGACGATTAAAAAGGACACACGAGGCGAAATGGATTCGAATAACATCTCTATATTCACTTGGCCAACTGAGGTAAGCTATGCTCCTATATAGATTTCGTTCATTTAATTCGCATGAAGTGGAAATTAAAATGTTTTACTCTTGTCCTTGGTTGGACGGACCAGCGCTCCACTCACTGGTAATGGCCTTTACGCGTCGACGTGGTGTAACCATTGAGAGGCTGTCTTGAATATAAATTGCCAACAGAAGTACTATGTGTTGTTGGGGAGGGATCTCATACCAAACACCATACCCACCGCAGTAATGAACTTCGACTTGTTCCAGTGGGAAATAATGATTCGATTTGTTGAATAACGTCTTAATTCGATTTTTCACCAGAGGGAAATTCTTTCATTTTAATTCATTTTCTCATTTGCGCCGCACACACAAGGTTGCCTTCATTGTGATTTGTTGCGCCGCCTCTATAGTTCTGAGTCCTATTGTGCACACCTCGCCAAGGGTGAAATGGTAATTTTCATATTCTGTCTTGTGGCGCCCCTCGCGCAGGACACGGATTTAGCCAGCATCTTAACTCTTAATTAGTTCGCCTACGTCCCGGAATGAGAGTGACAAAGGGAAAGGGCAGCACCTCGTCTCACCCTAAGTAGCAGATAATTGAATAACATCGCCGGAGGTAGTAGTAGACACAGCTCAGGAGGAGCAGCAGCACCAGGCTTCGTCGAGGCGATTGAATATAGAGGGAAATCATCGTTATGGAGATTACCTTTTCGGGTATTTGTTTTGTATTTGGACAATGGCATAATCAAATCAAGTGTGACGCTATTTTCGCCTTTTGGATATGACCCCTTTCCCGTTGGATGGGAGGAAACAACAAGTTTGTTTTGGTTGTCCTTTTGTTTTGCAATTCTTCCTTACTTGGGTATTTAGGACGGTGGGTGTTCTTAGCATTTTACGTGTCATGACTTTTGATGATATCCCAATTGAGGGAGGTCGAGTAAGCAAGGATGCTTTTTGAGGGATACATGAAATGCTGGTCAGTGGAAATTGTCTTAAGCCGTATTGACACTTTCAGGAAGGTGATTTAAAATGAATTTTTTTAGAACTAACAGCAACGTGTTTGGAATCGGAGATCTGGACAAAACTGATTGAAAGCTTTCCTCGGTTTATTTCTCCTGGAGATTAGGCAAATCCAGTCTATTCTTGGTTACTTCGGTTTTAAGAAAAGGTAGGTAGGTAGGTATAGCAAAATGAAAGGATTTGATTTTTAGATTGATTGATGGAAAACTAGAAGACGTGTGTTGCCCTTTAGTTGGCATTGCTTTATCTGATTAGCATAATCAATTGTGTACCGCCCGAAAAATCTCTCGGTATAGTCATATTGATCGTTTGTGTTATGCCAACACTTTAAGCGTTTTCCTTTTTTAGTTCAGAGCAGAACCCGAATTGTTATACCAAAAGTTCGTGTATCTTTTTTAGCTCAGACACACCAGACCTCATAATTTTTTTTTTTTTTTTTTTTGTTAAGAGCATGATCAGAGCTCGCTCTATTACACATATACATACACACTTGCAGTCACATTTGACAAGACAAAAAAAAACATCAGAACGCTATAAGCACGCACGGCTCAGAGCGCACTCATAATGCTCGAGCTCAGCTCTGAAGTCTGAACTTAAAAAGAAAAATGCCTTTTCAGTATCCACTTGTAGGTCGCCTAGTAGTCCTTGATATAAATTAAACAAACTAAGATTAATTTTATTTAAAAAAAACTTTATTTTCAAACTGGCAGCGATTCTGCCTATCTTAGAACTGAACACAAATCTTCTTAAAACTAGAGCTTAAATACTATTTTTTATGCTAACCTAAGCAGCATGTTCCCACAGGTATTACTACACGTACGTGTTGGAATGCGGCTATTGTCGTATGTTGCTGGTGCAGGTTTCGGGTTCCTGGTCTATGCTGGATGTTGTCCGTTGCGCGTGCAGGTTTCGTGTTTCGGTTATGGGTTCTGCTTTGGATGTCGTTTGGATGTTGTCAGCGAATTCCGATTTCCTCATATGAATAGGTTCGCTAACTTATGCTGAGTTAACTCCTCCGCCTTTTAAGATCGAACGCCCACGTTCGATTCTACCGGTCCAATTTGTCGTAGAATTTCTTCTACTCCTATCGTTCTAGGTGTTGGCAAGGGGTTTCCCACTTGTACTGGGTTTTCTGCGAACGTTTCTGCATTTGATAGGTCAACCATTGTTTCTGTGTTTGGTATGGTCGCTGGGGCTGTTGATTTTTTGTTTTTTAGCTTTAATAGGGTAACTATGGCTAAAGCGATGAGCAAGGTTAATACGCACAAAACGGCTAAATTGCTGTAATTGTTTCGGGTCTTCAGGAGGTCAATGTACTGTGAATTATTGGCATGTAGTTCCTTTATCATTTGGAGTGATAACACTTCCTCTGCATCTTTTCTAATTGAGGACGGTTGTAGAACAGCTGGTAATGGTTTGTACGAGGATATTTCGGTTGCCTTAAAAATTTCATTCTGTACTCTTATTGTTGTATTATGGAAATGAATTATGTAGGTTCCATCTAACTGCACTCTCTCATCATTTATTTCAACGGGTCCAGCATATTGGTTGAGGAATAGAATGCCTGGGGCTATTTCTGTAAGTGTTGGGATGTGTTGATTATTTATCTCCGTACAGTTCGGAGATCGGCTCTTAAGTAGGTGTGGGATACATGATGAATTGCTTATGTCTATAATATTATTTCTAGGACATACAGATAATCTATGGAAAGTTAAACAGGAGATCGAAACTCCGTACATTTTGTCTTTACATTCTAAAATATTTTCAAATGGAATTTTGTTAACAGTTTTGCCTTTTTTTACGGCCTTAATTAAAGTTGTTTTACACAATTCTTCGGATGTAGTAGGTATACTAATAATGTAGACAATCAACGAACTATTAGAAGCAATCTTTATTTGCGCAAATTCTAGGGCCTCCAATACATTAACGTAAGGCATGTTTTCTTTAATTAGGATTTCTTCGATTGTATTTATCTCTATGTTTGAAAGAATGTAGGTGTTAACAATATTGGCCTTAGCCCAGTGTATTGCATACTCTAAATTTATAATTTCTTCTTTTACTAATCCTAGTTTTAACTCTATATTCAAAATTAACTCATCTTTAAACTTATCGCTATTTTCTATCTGTTTATTTATTTTATTTGACATGTCTACAATTTCGTCAACTTTCTTAATGAGCATTTTATTTATTACAATCTGGTTATTATTGTTGCTTAAGACATTATTTATTTTCGCGGTTATTATATCGAAATCGTGCGCATCAGGGCTTCCTGCTATAAATTTCCAGGCACTGCCTAGAAAATCTAATGAACGTTTAATTTTTGTTTTAGGCATGAGTCTGTTTAGGTGTGTCCGGATTTGTGTAATTTCGGCTTTTAAAAATGTCATAATAGAGTTATCTACGTTAATGTTTCCTAAAAGTAGCCTTTCTAATTCATCTACTATTTCTTTGTACTGCTCCAGGTCAATAGCATGAATGACTCTGAAGGTTCCCGTCTGCACTTTTGCATTTCCTGTATCGATAGCTACCAGTTGCGAGCCAGAATAGTCTAGGATCTGTACTGTAGCGGTACCGGCCACGATTAAGAATCTAGAAAAGATAATGAGCTTTAGTTTCTTATGTGGGATTTATGGACGATCCTGCCTGACTGGGTTCGAATAGTAGTAATTTTATTTTCGGCCACAATTTCTTTTCGATACCTTGGGGCGAGTTTCGACCCTATTCTTCTATTTCTTCGGACATAGATGACGTCTCCCGGTGTATAGTTCTTAATCGATTGCCTGTTTTTATTGTGGTTGCGGAGATCTAATTTTTGTTTTGCTTCAATTTTGTCTGTATTTTCTTGACGGGTTTTTGCTAATTGGTCAGGGTCAGAACTTATATTTCGACCAAAAAAAAGCTCAACTGGTTTTTTTCCAGTTACGGAATGTATGGAGTAGTTATATTCTATTACGGCTTTTTCCAAAAGTTCCGTGAAGGATCGATGAGTATTATTTGTTTTAAGACACCTCATTATTTCTACGAGCGTAGAATGAAAACGTTCGACCTGCCCGTTAACCGAACTTGTGTACGGTGGTGTCTTGAATATACGTATTCCAAGCTCGTCTTCAATCATGAAGGTAATGGACGCCGAACTAAAAGATTTCTCGTTATCGATGACTATTGTTTCCGGTATTCCGAATGACATGAGGATTTCTCTTAGGGGCTGCCTTATATCTTCTGCAGCCCTGGATTTAAGAATTTTAATTTGAACGTATTTAGAAAACTTATCAAGAGCCGTTAAAACTACTTGTTTTTCTGTGAGGAAAATGTCAAGATGGACAATTTGTCCTGGGTATTTTGGAATTGGTGTTGCCTGTAACTCTGGATTATTGGGGTGACGGTCGTACTTGCTTTCCTTACAGACAGTACATAAGTTGACGACTCTCTTGATTTTGTTTCTCATTGCTGGAAAGTAATATTGTCTGAGGATCTGATTTCTATTTTCCTGTTCGTTCCTATGTGCTCGTTTGTGTGTTTTCACAATAATATCTTCTTGATCTGATTCACCAGTTACGTCTTCAACCTGTAACTGGGTGAACCTTATCTTGTAGTTATTAAAATGAGATGCATACACCGTTTGTATCATACCCATTATGTGTTCTGCTGTTTTGATGCCATTTACTACTGAAGGGTTTAATACCTTCTTAAGGATTTCTTTAAGGTTTTCTAGGTTGAATTCGGGTTCTATTATGGTATGCCTATGATAGGTAGGAAATATTATTTCGAAATTGTTAGTAGGAGTTTCACCTTGTTGCAAGATAATTTGGTTCTTGTACGCGTTTATTGGAACTTCGATACTTTGTATGATGTCTTGCGATGAACTTTCATCGCTATGTTCTGTGGGTGTGAGAGAGTGTACTTGCGAATTTACTTGAGGAGGGCGCGACAGTGCGTCTGCCACGATATTTGTTCTACCAGGTTTATAGTGCAATTCGTAATGATATTCCTCTAGTATTGACTTCCACCGCTTCATCTTACTGTTATTGTTCTTATTGCTAAGAGCGTAAGTGAGAGGCTGGTGGTCGGTATAGATTTTGACATGTGCTGATCCGTAGAGGTAATTTCGCAGGGAGCTCAATGCCCATATGATTGCTAACATTTCTTTTTCGTTAGCTGCGTAACCCTCTTCGGTTGCACTAAGCGTTCGTGAAACAAATGTTATTGGTCTATTTTCCTGGGAGAGAACAGCACCAATAGCGAAATTGGATGCATCTGTGGTCAATTCGAAGGGTTTATTGAAGTTCGGGTACGTAAGCACTATGTCCTTGGAAATAAGGGAGTTTTTGATTTTTTTAAACGCGTCCATAGCTGCGGGGTCGAGGAAAATTTGTTTTTTAGAGGACTGTGTTTTGGACATACGTCCTTCCTCCCCTCTTAAAAGGGTAGTCAGGGGTTTCGCAAGCTTTGCGTAATCCTTGACGAAGCGGCGATAATAACCGGAAAGTCCGAGGAAAGAACGCAAATCCTTCAGAGTCTGGGGTACTGGGAAATTATTTATCGCCTCTACCTTTGCCGGGTTGGTCATAATTCCATCTGATGAAATAATGAATCCCAAGAATTCGACTTCCTTTTGGAAAAAATGGCATTTATCCAACTGCACCTTCATATTGGCATCGTAAAGTGTTTTAAAAATGTCATTTATGTGCCGGGCATGATCGCCTTCAGTCTTGCTGAATATTACTATGTCGTCAATATAGACATAGCAGGTTTTACCTATATACTCTCGCAAGATGTCGTCGAGTGCCCTTTGGAAAATTGATGGCGCGTTTTTCAGGCCAAATGGAAGCCTAGTGAATTCAAATTTGCCATTGTTTATCGAAAAGGCTGTTTTTTCGATGTCAGATTCCTTCAAGGGAATCTGGTGAAACCCGCTTTTTAGGTCAAGAACGGTAAAGAAATTATTTTTGCCTAGTTGAGCTAGGACTTCACTTATTTCAGGAATGGGGTAACGATCGGCTATAGTAACGCTGTTTAGCTTCCTGTAATCGATCACCATTCTGTATTGCTTTTTCCCTGTGGAGTCTGGTTTCTTCGGTACGATCCATACCGGAGAGTTATATGGGGATCTGGAGCGTCTAATGATTCCCTGCTCCAACAGGTCTTCAATCTGTCTCTCTACTTCGGATTTGAGTGACATTGGAAAGGGGTAATATTTACTATAAATAGGTGAATCGGTTGAAGTCCGGATTTCTCCAACGACCTTTGTGGTAAAGGTTAGTTTCTCATTAGGTTCACAAAATAAGTTTGGGTAGTTGTTAACGACGGAATTTAAAAGATTTTGCTGTGTTACTGTCATGTGATCGGTTTTAACATTAAGGACGTTTACTGTTTGAGAATCTAACTGTTTGATTTTGACTTTAACAGAGTTTAAAATTTTCATAAAGTTATTTTTTGTGTCTATTACAGCAGATAGTGCCTTTAGACTATCATTGCCAATGATGCCGTCAAAAGTTTGTAAAGTGGGTAGAAGGTAGAATTTGAGGTTTATATCCTCGGTATTAAAGAAATTAATAATTGTGTGTTGCGTTATACGGACGTCCCCAGCTATGGATTTTGCAAAAAAGGATTTTTCATTTTGTATAGGTTTTACGACTAACTGTGGTTGTATGTAGTTTTTGGAAGAGCCCGTGTCTATCAGGAATTTATATATATTTCCACTCTTCGACTTGCCTTCAAAGTAGGGCAAGGAAGAGTTTTTTAGCCTAAAAAATTAATATCAACGTTATCTGTTTGTTCGACTTCGGATTCACTGGGTTCGGGAGGTTCCTGTTGGTTGCTCAAACTGAGATTTTGATAGTTTGAGCAAAGTTCATCTTGGGATGGATCGATGTAAAAATTGGGATGTCTATTCATTTCAGGTCCTTGATATGTAGATGCGTTTGTTCTCACAGGAGCAACACTGAATCCCTGTCGATTTTGGTAGTGCATGTCTCTAGCCTGTGGACTGTGTCCTTGAGTCAGGGGTTCTTGTTTAATGGCTGGAAATGATTGAGGGGGTCTCATTTGTTGGTTACTTTGATAACGATTTGTAGAGAATCTCTGCTGAGGGTTATTTTGGTTGCGACTAAAACCTTGGTTAGGTGGGGATGAGTTATAAGGCTGTCGTATTTGTTGGGTAGGGTAAGATTGATAGGTGGGGTACTGCCTATTGAAAGGACCAACGTTAAAATTTCGTTTTGAGTACGAGTTGGGATTTTGTGGACGCGTAGGTTGTGGAGCGAAATTCTTTTTAATTGCTCCCTGGTTCGTCTGAAGATACTGAGACCTAAAATGTTGGTTCTCATACCTAAGGCATAGATGCAGGGCTTGAGGCAAATCTGTGGGCTCTTTCATACCCAGAAGATCAGATAAATTACCTTTCAGACCTCTTATAAATATATCCAAGGCTTTGTCTCGGTAAGTTTTGGTTAATAGTCGCATTGCCTCAGGGCCAATATCCATGCATGAGATGTTGTTGACAATTAGGGTCAATTGCGCAGTAATGGCCTGATAAAATTCTTGTATGGTCTGGTTTCCTTGAACCATACCAGACATTTGGTATTCGAGAGTTGTAACATCACGCTTGTCGGCGTAATGTACTGTTAGGCAATCTACGATACTATTCCAATTCAGGGGGGTGTTATTAGCCTCTAAGGCTGCATCGGCATTACCGATAATTTTATTACGGACGGTATTAAGAATACCGTAATATTTCGAGGTTCCCCTCATGTGCTCATATAGCGCCAGCACTCGCTCAACGCTTTTCCTCCAGGAGGAAAACTCTGAAGCCTCTCCTGAGAAGGTTCGAAGACCACTTATGATATCAGGAATTCTTTCTAAAGCATTTATATCATTCTGGTATTGAGGAAGTATTGTCTGATCTGTATCAGATGAACGTTGCGCATTTGGATTTAGTACGCTTTCGATTAACCTTCTTCCTTGTTGCTCTAATACTCGAGTAACAATTGAAGCCACGAGAGTGTCTAGTTCAGGGGTGGACCTAACCTCTCGAGGTGAGGGATCAACGCTGGACGCACTCGAATGGAATGAGCCATTGGGATCGTGATTGTTAACTGAGGTCGAGGGAAGATTTACTGTGGGTGCGTACGTTGGAAGATTTAAGGTCGCAGATATTGTTTGAGATGTAACGGGATTCAATATTGCGACATTACCGGATGCCAAGGGAATTTGTCCTTGGTCTTGGTTCGGATTTTGGTCCACACCTGCTCCTGCTCTCGTGTTTACCATGTTGCTACCTAGATTAACTTTAAATATGATTTTAGGTTTTTAAAAATTATCGATTGAAATTACGCTTAAGCAACTGTGTTCTTACAATTTCTTTACTTTAATTAAGGTTCTTTTGTTTGATAATTGCATATAAAGAATTTAAAATTTCACGTCAACGTATGACTCTATCAACGGTACTAATATGCCTTTAACACTTGTACGTCAATTTTAATATTTATACTGAGCATAATATTTATACTTAAATGCTAGTAAATTGTGACTTTATCAATGGTACTAATATGCCTTTATCACTTTTATGTCAATTTTAATATTTATACTGAGCAAAATTTTTATACTTAAATGCTAGCTTACGTTAAACATCCAATTACCGCGCCGGTCAGTGGGATTTGTTCCTCTTTACCCATGTATGGTTACTACGGATCCCTCGCTGACTCCTTGCTGCTGCTGCTGCTGCGGGCTTCCTATAGGTTTCTTGCCTGATAGGATTGGTCTGGATCACTGATTTCTGGTGAACAATAGTGTTTTTGCGAGCGCGGGAGCTACTTCAGGTCGCTGGCTCTTTCACTGATTTTTGATTAACACTATTATTATTGTGCGAGCGCGGGAGCTACTTCAGGTCACTGGCTCTGTCACTGATTTTTGGTTAACACTATTATTATTGTGCGAGCGCGGGAGCTACTTCAGGTCACTGGCTCTGTCACTGATTTTTGATTAACACTATTATGTGTGCGAGCGCGGGAGCTACTTCAGGTCACTGGCTCTGTCACTGATTTTTGAACCCGAGGTGCGTATCGCGAATTTTCACTAGAACTCGGGAGCTGCTTAAGGTCGCTGGTTCTTTTACACGGCACACAAACTACTTGAGTTCACTGGCACGTATACGGAAAACGACGATGCACGACGGGTCCCTGCTCGGGCGCCAATTAAACAAACTAAGATTAATTTTATTTAAAAAAAACTTTATTTTCAAACTGGCAGCGATTCTGCCTATCTTAGAACTGAACACAAATCTTCTTAAAACTAGAGCTTAAATACTATTTTTTATGCTAACCTAAGCAGCATGTTCCCACAGGTATTACTACACGTACGTGTTGGAATGCGGCTATTGTCGTATGTTGCTGGTGCAGGTTTCGGGTTCCTGGTCTATGCTGGATGTTGTCCGTTGCGCGTGCAGGTTTCGTGTTTCGGTTATGGGTTCTGCTTTGGATGTCGTTTGGATGTTGTCAGCGAATTCCGATTTCCTCATATGAATAGGTTCGCTAACTTATGCTGAGTTAACTTATATCACGTAGATTGCCCGAGCAATCGCATACGGCTAGGACAGTGTATGGGTATGCCCCGTGAATCACCGACAATGACATCTTCCACTAACCGTTTGATATTCTTTCTGAATAAGAAAGCCAATTGAAATGAATTAAAAGCTAAACGTTGCTCCTTTTCAATGCATTCTGAGAAATACACACGGATTTTGTGATTGTGTCAGCAGTTTTAACGTGATCCGTCTTGACTACCAGGTCTATCAATGTTACAAATTGCATTAAAGGTTATGTCGGAACTGCAACCAACACTAATAGAGTGCAAACGACGCCACTCCCCATTTATAGATCCCTCCATATAGTTAATGACCAGTTTTTTTCTTCTGCAAACTATAAGCAATCCTCTGTGAGATGAAAAATAAATGGCAAACCTGAAATTTAAAGCTTAGGATCGCCATGTGCTTACGAAAGTGGTACTATTTGATATTTGGACACATTTCTCAAATCGTTTTTATACTGGTTTTTATTTTGTTTTTTCGGTGTGTATTTGATGTGTATAACGACGATTTTTTTCAAAAAACCAAGCTAAGTTGAGTGAACCAAGAAAACCCAACAAAAATCGTTGAAAATACATTTTAAAAAATCCATCAAAAACGCTTTAAAGGCACGTAAAAAAAACACGTCAAACAAAGCTTAAAAAGCTTGAAAATGCTTCCAGAATCTTTTTAGAAACGCAATAAAACCCCACACAAGCCCTGAAAAAGCGCCTTAGGAACTTTAAGAACACTAAAAAAAATTCCTTTAAAAGCCCTCAAAAAAATTATTCCGAAAAAAGCCACCTTCTGTCTATACTTTCTGTAAATTTAATATAATAGGTTGATCTCGGTCACATACAATATACCACACGCTCAAAAATTGGCTCTCACAGATTGCGATTTTTGCTCTGTTAAAAAAAAATGGGTGAAAATTAACCAAGTCTCTGTTGAAAAACATCGAGTATTCATTGCTAAATACTACCGATATAAACAGGTAAAATTAATGCTGTTAAAAATAATCAGTTGTTTAGAACCAAGTTTGTAGATAATGTTCAACCAGCTGGTTAAATTCAACAGAGTTAGTTTGTTATTTACAACCGAGAAAATTGATAAAAGGTTATTTTTAACCGAGTTTCGTTAAACAAGTTGACTCGGTTATTTTTAATCCACTTACTCTGTAGGAGCTATATTAACAGTATCACTTGGTAGTTTCTAACCGAAAGTTGGTTGATTTTAAATAAGAGATGTTTTCTGCGTGTAGACGTCTCATTAAAAGTTTTAAAAAATTTAACAAATTTAATGGACAATTACTGTGCCCAGTGTGAGCGCACTAAAATTTTATCTATATATATAAAAATGGATCTTGGTTTGTTCGGATGCTTAAAACTCGAAAACGACTGGACCAAATTGGATTCTTCCTTCTGCGGATTTGTTCGTAATTGCTCCGCGAAGGTTTAGGAAAAAAGAAAAATTGAAAAATTCTCAACAGGTGGCGCTGTAGGCGGTCATTCAATTTGATAGCACAGTATTTGATAATTTGGGCTGTGTGGTCACGGAGGAGGGGGGGCAATGAATTAACTAATGTGTACTGATAAAGAAGTTGTACCCTTTTGTAAATCAAGAAAGAAAAATAAAACAACATTTGAAAGAAAGTCAAATTAATTTTAAATAAAATTTTTAAATTTACTATTATTATTATTGTTTTGTTAGATCGTTAAGTGTTTTGTTCTGTTTTTCCAGTTGTATTCAAAATTTCAATTGCACCCTTTTCGTTCGTTTGCTTTCTGTATTTTGGCTATTTCAAAGGTAAGTTAGTGATTTGTGAAAACTGCGTGCGATACGTTAAGAGCGCTACGTCCAATTTATGGTCGTCATCATTTCTGGCTGAATGGCTTCGTCAATAAACAAAATATGCAGTAATGGTCAGGCAGAAATCCACACGTCCTCCATGAGTCATCATTGCATCCCGATAAAATGAGGGTTTGGTGTGGTTTATGGGCCGGCGGCGTCATTGGGCCGGACTTCTTCCGTGATGATCAAGACCGGCACGTTCCTGTGAATGGGAATCGCTACCGTTCAATGATAACCCAATTGGATGATATGGACTTGGAAGACATGTGGTTCCAACAGGACGGCGCCACAAGCCAATCAGCGAATGTCACAATCAATTTATTGGAAACCAAGTTTGGAAAACGTGTTATCTCACGAAATGGTCCAGTCGCTTGGCCGCCTCGGTCGTGCGATTTGACGCCTTTAGACTTTTTCCTGTGGGGCTACGTCAAGTCATATGGTATATGCCAACAAAGCAACGACGATTGATGAACTACGTGAAATTGCAGCAGTATCGGCCGATTTATGCTTGAAAACCGTCGAAAATTGGGTTCAACGTCTGGACTTCTGCAAGCGTGCCCGTGGTGGCCATGCAAAAGAAATCGAGTTCCATACATAATGGCATCGAACGTACTTTCACAGGAATAAAGAATTTCATTGATATCCTAAACCGTTTTTGTTTTATTTAAAAAAACGTTTGTAGCGCTCTTATGGAAAAACCCTTTACATTATCTATTCCACATATCTACATAAATATAATATAATTATAACTCGATATCCACTGGGCCAATTTTCATGATTCTTTCTTTGTTTTATTCGTATTGCTGTATTTAAAAGATAGGATGAAATTGAAAGTCGGCTCAGTTATAATTTTGTTGCGCAACCTAAATGCTCCGAAAATTTGCAACGGAACGCATTTGATTTGATTGTGAAGAATCTCAAATCGAATGTCATGCAGCAAACGATTTTGAGGAAAAATTCAAATGCCAACATTTTCATTCAGCGGAATCCCCTTATTCAGAACGATTTGCCATTCGTATTTGAGCGTCTTAAATTTTCCGTGTGCCTCGCTTTCACTATGACCAATAGTCGCAAGGACAATTGCTGGATATTTGTGGCATCAATTCAATTCCCATGTTTCTCACATGGTCAATTGTATATGGCGTGCTCACGTGTGAGCAAACCCATCGATATTGCTATAATATGTACTTCATTTATTTCATAAAGCAGCACGTGCATTCTGCATGCTCAGAATTATTATTTGTATTAGGTACATTAATGAATTTGGGCGGAACGAAGTTCGCTGGGTCAGCTAGTTTAAATATAAAATTTAAATAGAAAACACAGTTTCTTATTTTAATGTTTTTTTTTCTTCTGTAATTGAAACATAAAGCAGAAACGATTGGGTTACCTTTGTATAAAATAACACATCCGGAAAATTACCTCAATGGACTTGCTGTCAATCAAATACGCACTATTTGGTCAAAATTTTCCATAAGAAAATTTTTGTACCTCCTCATTCGATGTAAGGGTGGATGTACATAGACACATGATTTATCATGGGTTTGTACGAGTTTACGCTGTAGGGAACTTTTTGAAGTTTGCATTTCTTTACCACTTCGCCGAATCGAAATGTGTCAAGCAAAGTTTAATCGTTTTTTAAATATTGTTCAACAATAATCATGTTGTTCTCTTGCTTAGTGCTCCATCTTCACTAACCCCAAGTCCGCAATCTGACACCTGTCAAACTGATTTTTTTTTTGCCAACACTTGCCGCACAAATGCATACAAATGAAAGCAAATCGTGTGTGAATTTTGACATGTCATTTGACTAGTTTTTTCGGCGAGATTTTATTGCGTGAGGTTAAAAACGATAAGACCTATCGATTTAAAAATGAATGCCTCTTTTCTTGCGCGAATTATTCAAACAATTATTAGCCGTAGTATTGAACAAGCCTATGTCCCAAAATTAATGAGAGCTTCAATTATTAGGCCAATCTTTAAAGGAGGTACCAAAAAACATTTTGAGAATTATAGGCCAATCGCAATACTTTCGGCAGTTGAGAAATGCCTAGAAGAAGTCATTGTTAATCGGCTTATAAATTTCATTCAAAGGCATAAATTGTTGCACCCGAATCAGTACGGGTTTCAGAGAAACAAGAGTACAGGAGCATTATTAGGAGAGTTTACTAATACCGTTAACGCGGCCCTTAATAGAAACCTGCATGTGCTTGTTATATTTGTCGACTTAAGCAAAGCATTTGACACCTTAACTCATCTAAAGCTAATTGAAAGTCTCAACAGAATTGGTGTGAGAGGAATACTAGAAGACTGGATCAAAAGCTATCTTACTGACAGAAAAATTAGAGTAAAAGTGTCGAATACAGTTAGCAATGAAAGGCCAATATCATTTGGTGTTCCTCAAGGCTCCAAATTAGGCCCGATTTTGTTTATTTTATATAGAAATGAGCTTTTGCGTTTATTTAAAAGGTGTACTGCCTATGCCTATGCGGATGACATAGCTATTGTCGTTAAACATAAAAGTTTTAACTCAGCCCTGGAAATAATTCAAGACGAATTCGATGCGTTTTCAAAACGGTGTTATGACCAAGGATTAATTATTAATGTTGGAAAAACAAAAGTGATGCATATACGCCATTCATCTAAGTGCGAGGAAACTTTCAATATTTTTCATAGAAACGATCGTTGCCCTACGTCAGCCAACAACTCAGCTATCGAAACTGTTAGAACAATTAAATACTTGGGAGTCACCATCGACGACCATTTTCTCTGGCGGCAGCACATCAATGTTCTACGACTCCAACTAAAAAGTGCTCTTTTCGCCATGGTATACCTCAAAAAATATTCTAACCTCGACGTGCAGAAACAGGTGTACTACTCGCTTGCTGAATCCAGAATAAGATACGGGATCCTGGCATGGGGTCATGCTTCAAAATCACATCTTGATAAGATATCAAATATTCAACATCGCCTTATTAAGGTTTTTAGGCAACCTAACTCATGTTTTAAAGTTCTAGACGTTAATGCGATATATCAGATGACGTTACTACAACACTACATGGATGATCCAAGATTTCTTCAGCCAATTAGACACAACCAAAACACAAGAAGACGAGCACAGGGGATGCTTGATGTACCTGCACTTGAATTGAGATGCGTGATTCCTAAAACAATGAATTCAATCCCACAAAACATAATAAACCTATTAAATTTTAAAAAAAAGAAAAAAAGAAATGAAAAAATATTTGCTTGATTTTTACTATGTTCAGTAGGAAAATTATTGAATTTGATTGTTAAATTGTTCACTTTGATTTGGACTTAAAACATATTCACAAATGTAATAATGTTAAGCTAAAATCTGATAAAAACGGAAACTGAAACTATCTATGTACTTCAAAAATTTCAATTTTAATATTGTTTGTAACCACCTGCAGATAAGCAATGTTTGCGGGTAACACTTTTGTAAATACATAAATGTGAATGTGAATAAATAAACTATAAACTATAAACTATAAAAAAAAAAATTTAAGAATAAAAATAACAAAGTCTAGGTGCACCCTTTTCTTATGAAGATTGTACAACATTTACAATTGTGATATCTTTTTCATCTCAGAATAGTTAAATTTTAACACCAAAATAAAAGATTTTAATCATGGGAGTAATGGTACTTGGTTCAGGTTATGACTTTAACTATCGCATTTTGCCAAGGCGGAATTTCTCACTCGCCAGTATTGTTTTACCACTGATTGATATCGCACCAACGCAGCGTATGCATATAAAGATAATAAAAAAAATACGCCCCTCCCATTTGTCCTCAAAAGGCGGTAGTTTTCTATCCTATCGCTATCCTATCCCCTAAATTCCGACATAACTATCGCAGTGTGCCTAATGTTTTTTGTATGCACCGATTTGTTAAAGGACTAGACTGCAATATAGTTCAATGCTGCTTTAAGTAGATTTATCAGCTCATCAAACTCGTAGCATGTTGTTCTGTTTCTGGGTCACGTGTTCAACCTAATCCCTCTCAGTGATGCCCGACTGCCCGAACTGAATTCCCCACAACGATTACCAAAAATACCCAAAAATGCCTTTTTCGCCCGTTCCGACGTTAAAAAACAACAAAATACACTATTTTTTGTAATTTTTCACCCTATATTAGCTCATTTTGAAAAGCAAAATGACTACGAAAAGAGTACCTAATTATCCACGTCCCGGCATCACTGTTCCTCCTACGCTTCAAATTAAGGTCCACCAACCTTATATTTTATTCAAAATGCGTAACATACTTTCATTTATGCACGCAGCTAGGCAAACACCCAAATCGCATCGTCAGCTAATGTCCCGTCATATTGGGAACATTTCTCGTTAGCGAACCACTTTTCACCACATTACGGAAAAACAATATCCTTAAAAGCACCGCACAGCAATTTCGAATGCGAAATCGCTGCACGATTTGTAATACATTAACACCAAGCGTGCTCGCTTGTTTCATAGACTTGGCTGAGTTCGCGATAATTTGCTGACTGCTCCCGGTGACAGCGAATGCAGAACGAGACTCTGAAGTGAACACCAACCCCCAAATGCACCCTGCCCAGCGCACATATGCTGCAATGGAGAATTTGCTTCTCCTTTCATAAATTCACACCCACAAATGATGGCAAAAGCCCTTGTGTGTACAACTTCAAGTGCTTGCCTTACCAGCGGAGGTGCAATGGTAAAAACGACGCAGCCCTTAATTTAGAAAGTTACATCTTTCACCTGGGATGGCGCACTCACAACCACCCCACCCCAGGCTCATGTCACAATGTGAACATTTTTGCATGGCATTCATCCAGAGCGAGAGATAGTATCTGCGAATGTGCGCTTACGACTGTGATAGTTCTGGAGCCTGGCATTTTTCGCCATATAACCATGCACGGGCATGTAAATGAAAGGAGAGAAAAATACTCGCACTCAAGGTAACAGTGAACGGTGCATGGTGGCGCTTGTTATTATTGGAGCATCATAACCTAAATAAATCCTGTGGCAGGAAGAGTAGCAACGAAGGAGGAGTGCTCTGAAAATAGTGCAGAATTCCCACAGGAAAAAGGGCACTCTTTCTTTTTTTTTCGTTCTCTTTCCGAGCGTGCAAAATGTAAAGCAGATGCATTCACCTTCGTGCAGCATCAGGGAGGATCTCCATTTACATCTCCATCTCAGATCCCACTGCGCTTCACTCGGGGGAAATGTAAATGTGAACACACACACACGTAGGTCCTTTTTATTTTTATTATTTTTTTTTTTTTCTGTGAATATAAACTCAGATCTCATGATGGTTCTCCATATTTCATGTGCAAAAGCTTCTATGACAGGATTTTAATTGCTCTTTAATGTGCCTCAGGTCACCATCATCCTATTCTCTTAGGAAGCATAGGTACACACAGTGAAACTTGGATAAAGTACACTATCAGCAAAGGATTCCTCCCCGTGCATTTTGATGAGAAATGACGATGGTCGATGGTGGTTCCATTTTCCGTATAGTTTCATCTGCAACTCTATTTCTTGGCAGAGTTTTTTTTTTCGTTTTGTTTTTTCATCCAGCATCCTGCTGGCTGGGACAAGTCAAGGCATCGGGATTTCGCCCCCTCCCCGTCGGTAATTTATTCGAATGGAAAGATGTGCACATGGGGTGTCTGCATAATGCTCGCCTTTTTCGCGCTCCATTTAGCCCTTTTCACCTTCCAATTTTCAGGAAACTAATAAATTTTATTCTCTTCGCAAATGGGTTGTCTGTTTGCGAGCAGAATAATGGAGGTTATGTTAAACGATTTTCGTCATTACTTTCGGATGGGTGTATGTCGGACGGTGTTTACATTAAGTACGTGAAAATGTGTTGCTGAATCGGGTTGTGATATTAGCTGGGGATATCTCGATTCTTATACCGAGCGACGGATGGGATATGCTACAAGGCTATTTTCCAGCCCGTGTTTTCATTAATTTTTCCTCTTGCCAACGTTTCCCTCCAACGTCGAATCAACAATTCAGTATGGAACCATCACTTGGTTGTTCTACTGTCTGTGATTTTAAACTCTCCCGTCGATGGGGTCACTTCTTATCATTTTATTTATAAATATAGTTTTTTTTACTTTTTGACAGCATCTAAGTTGCTGGCGTGTAGTGGATAACGTATTCATACATCACCCAACATAATTTCGCCAGCATTGGCACCTAACCAATCGGTGCAAAACTACTTACTTACTTACTTAAGTGGCGCTATACAGTCCGAAATGAACCTGGGTCTCAAGCAACATGCCTCTCCAATTAGCCCGGTCCTCAGCTAACTGCCTCCAGTTGCGCACTCCAAGTTCGTTGAGGTCGGTTTCTACTTGTGCGCGCCACTTAAGGCGAGGTCTTCCTCTACTGTGTATGACGTCTGGCTGGGAATCGAAGACTCTGCGAGCTTGAGAATTGGTGTCCATTCGTTCTACATGTCCCAGCCATCTTAAACGTCCAATGCGGATTTTTTTTGGCTAGGTGCATGTCGCTGTACAGCTCGTATAGTTCTTGGTTGAATCTTCGTCTCCGTAGCCCTTCAACGAAAAACGGGACCGACGATTTTCCGGTGCAAAACTGTCGAAATATTATTTTATAAAAACGTCCATATTTTTCATGCATCGAAAAATCTTTCTTCAGTCCTCATAACCAGAATGACGTACTTTCTGCTAAGCCTTTGACCTTTGAGTTTCGCCTTTCGCTCCCACAGCGTTTAGGTTTCATATAAGCACCATTAGAACTTTAAATGAAATCCAGAATTCTAGATCCAGAGGCTATTTCTTTGACGCTGTCAAATTTTGACAATCGTAGAACACTTATGGAGTAGGTAAAGGTGGTACGTAGGTACATTACAGGAATAAGTGAGAAGGGTTTTACTTTGGACACGATACTCGGTGTTATAGTTACAGCACCGATGCCTGGGGGTCAGTTATAACAAAGCAAATAAACATAGCTATAGGTACGGAAAATCCTTTTGAGTTTCAAAATAACAGTGGGGGCAGGTATGGTGCCTCTGGCGGGTGATATTATACTTCTGACACAATATAGTAAATGTTACACATTTCCATTTTGTGATTTTAAATGCATATTGTTGCTGCGAGATCCAGGGAGCAGTGTCCATCCCGATGGACATGTGTGTGGGGGTGCAAATGAAGTGTGAGTTTCTGATTGTGGTTCGAACCCCGAGAAAACCCAAATTCCGACTAAGGGTTTTTTTCACTGCGCCACCTCTCGCGAACGTCTGACAAACAAACGAGAGTATAACTGTGTTGAGAGCGCTTCTCAATTAGCCGTTTCGACTCGGCATAAAATACAAAACGTTCATTAATACATTCTGATCAATATTATAATCTTTAACCAGGGATGTCCATCGCTAAAATTGATGGGTATTCGAATAGGTATAACGTTCAGACTACACTGTCAATTGTAACCGTTCCTTACTATTTAGTACTATATGAAAAGTTATCATGGATAATCTTATTTCAGAAGAGCTGTTCGGTTGTAACATTAAATACTAATTTTGTATCGAAAGTATCAAAGTGGGTAGTGGATGCGTCCCGCACAGGATACATTTTAATGGAAGTCCTTTTTGTAAAATATTACCAACTAAAATATTTACAACATATTTTTATTTTTTACAAATGTCATAAAAATGTTTGCTTTGAAAGGACAATTCTTCAACTGCTTGGATAGAAACTGAGTACAACCTATTGTTAGGAATTTTAAAATAGCCTTAAATTTAAATTTGCTAAGTCTCTGAGGCCCGTTTGCTGATACTACCCATAGCAATTTAAGTTCTACACGGTTAAAAATATGGGGATGTTTCTTAATACCTCTGCAGTATTACAGTTCCATGCAATACAAGAAAAATTAGTTTTCAGTTTATTAAACTTTTTCTGTAACATTTTTATATTCAAATTAAATAATTTGTTCATTTTAATACGAATTTTCTGAACTTTAATCTCCTAAGATTAAAATCCAGTTTTTTTTTTTCTACAATCTAGTCCGGTCTATATTCAAATTATATTTCAATCAAGATTTTATTAAAATTAAGTTGTAGTTGACCTGAAATATATGATCTACTCTGATTACATTTAGTACATTATTAACATTATTAAAGCCATAAACTTCAATACATTTGTGTTTGGTTTTAATACGAGATCTGATTAGATTTAAATACATCGGCATTAATTTTGAACCCAACTATATTATTTGGTCGCTTGGTTAATAATTTAGAGTTAGTTTGCGCGTTCTACTCAACGGAGTGAATGATTTGGATAGAGTTTTTGTAAAAGCAAAATATTTGAAAAATACAAACAAGTGAAAGTCATGATTAAAAAGGGAGTTACATTTATACCCAATGAGAATATTATTCGTACAAGTAAGTTACTTTATTTTCAAAATATTCTTGTAAGAGGTTATAATATTAAATTTTAGTCTCAAACTTGTGAAGCGCCAGAGATGTTCCTAGTGGACTTACTTTTGAAGATATGGGCGATCTAGAGATTCCTGCTCATTGCCTCAGAAATATAGCTATTACATTCCAAAAAGTAAGTAATTGACAATCCGGCCATACTTGAGTTCTCTTTCATTTAAAGGTCTAGAAAAATATACCCACTAAAAGAAGCACAGCGGCATCCTTTAGGATTATTTTCAAAGGGGATAAAAGGCCACACGAATTTGGCTACACTCGACAATTTTGTATACCTATGTGTTGTAATATTTAAAACCAATAAAATTTAAATTAAAAGAAAATGTTTTTGGGGTTGAAATGTATCCCATTGATATTTAAATCAAATCTGTAGAGTATTAAAATTTAATAAGATTGTATTATATTTTAATATTCTATGGGCTCATAAAAAGCAAAAGAAGTACTGAATTTGAGGGGAAAGTATTTTATTTTAATCTGCAGTTTATTTAATTCAAATACATATGTATTAAGATTCTTTAATTTTTCAATATAAATAGGGGTTTAATTTAAATACTTTTGCATTGCATTAATATTGTCTCGATGTGGACTCATATACAACCCGAAAAATATTAAATTTAACGCCATGATTTTGAACCGGGTACTTACAAACCTTATGAGCTACTTTTTCTCATGGTCTTAATTTTAAGTACACCAAAACGCCGCTTTGCGAAATAACGATTCTTTATTCAATTAATAAAAAAATAAATATTCTTCAAACTGATCGACTTCACGTAAAGTGTAAACTCGTACGTAAGCCTTAATCTAGGGGAATCCCCATTTCAAAAAAAAAATAAAAAATTGTGAATAAAAGGGAATAACAAAAACGCAAACTGAAATAATATCGAGGCAACTTCGAAACCACGAAAAGTTTTAAATGACGCAACTTTGAAACAACGCAAACCGAAACGACGCAAAGCGAGGTTTTGGTGTATCCCCTTTTTAGTATGCCTCGTTTCTCGAGCTTACATTTTTTTCTAAAAAAACAGTCGTTCTTGAGCCATTAGTGAAATAAAATCTCCAATGGAACTGGAATGATCGGGGAATGTTCATCCGACCCAGTCGTGTACTTTATCTATATGACCACTGCTCCCTAGATCTCACAGAAACAAATTAAATCTACCAACTCTGTCCATGGGAACAGAGTTCCTTCAAGTGAAGGAAGACTATCCCACTTCAATCCCACAATATTTTATTGTTGATTATAAATTCAGCCTCGAGACAATTGCGCACCTCCTTTTCCAACAAACAATTTAGCTATCACGCAATTTTTCGTTTTCCCAATGCTGTCCTTAATTTCATCAATTTGCAAACCAACAATATACACCTCGTGCCGCAATATTATATCGATAATCCCTTAGCTTATAACGGAAGCCGGGTGGAAATTACTACAAACTTCCCAAAGTAACTTGCTAATGAATTTTTCCCTTTGCCGCAAATCAGATGCCTCTCCCACCAGTGCTAAATAATTCTATTAAATTCGACTGAAAGCTGAACTACCGCGAGTTGCTTGTTGTTTACTTTAAAACAAATGAAAGACAAATCGAGCCACTCCGCCCTAGCCCTAGCAACTTTGAAGGAAAAATGTTTCCACTTATCTGGCCAAACAATACAACTGGAGTCGGCGGCAAAGCTGCTCAAGGGCGATTTGCGTATAGTCCTCGAAGACATGTAGGTATCCACGTATCTGAATAGTTTACCACGTTTTCACACACAAGTCAAAGAATGTTCGCAACCGTACTGGCGATGCGACTAACGAACGACGAAATGTAATATTTACTTTGCTGTTTCCCTGAGGTGCGGACCGGAAAAATGCTAATGCTGTTGCCAAAGTAAACGTATATGCATGCCTCTGCCATTAGATACACAAACACTAAAGTTCGCCGAAATCCCCTTTGGTTGTCGCGATGAAAATCGAAGCTGAGCGGCTTGTTCCTTCCATTGAAATTAAACTTTCGCCAGTGTGTAGGTATATCGGTACGCGCCAAAGATTTTCTATATTCAACATCCTGGGGCATGTTTTTTTTCGGGGCCTCAATAGATATTTGCGGTCTGGCTGAGTTCACAGGAGGAATATCCTGTCCATATACACGGTGTCAGTAATCGACAGCAATTTTTGCCTTTCGACCAAAGTTTTATGTGAATGTGGTTGGCTGCGGCACGTAAGCCAATGAGAGGACCTTTTGCGGCCTTTGGACAAAACCCCGAACCCAAATGTATTTGGTATTTTTCAAATGTTTCCCCCGACCGAAGTGTACGGGAATTTGTAAAACATGCAGGTAACAGTTTGAATATTCCATTTCTGTAACAAGCCGTTAAATTGGAACAATAATGGACGGTTTGAGTAACCGTTCAGTGCGGGCACATGCTTTTGGTTAAATTGAAATTGCTTACTCTGGTTGGGCGACCGTAATTAAATGCTGAATAAAAAATAATTAAATTTCCGTGTGTTCGTATCCAGTTGAGAGGTGTGTCATTTCCGTTGAAAGGCAATTTTAAGTGTGCGGTTGGTCGAGTGGTTGTTAAACCGCCACTACTGGCGAGTACAAGAGAAGTACTTCAATTTAACGACTCAAGGCAACGGTGTATTGATAAAGCAGTGTGGAACAGACGAAGAAAGGGAAACTTGGTAATCAAATTCTAATTATTTGATACTATTTTGAGATGAGGGAAATCTCCCAAGATGTGCTAACAGTTTTGTCTGTTGGTATGACTCTGCTAGTTCCTTTTATGATGATAGACGATAGAAGAAACCCCAGGAGTTGTCCTCAGTGATGAGGATCTTCACCGTAGTCTACCTTATACTAACTATAGTATGCCAATTCAGGAAAATAATCTATACTCATACTAACACGTTAAGGATTTACAAAAAAAAAAAACCTTGCATTGTTTGAATAAATTGCTATAAATCCCTTGGATAAGGTGTTTAACAGACACTTATTAATTTCTCACCTACAAGTACATATCAGCAATTAATAAGCGATTAGTATAAATAACAAAACTCTTTAAAATCACAGATGGCGCACAAATAGGCAATTCAAGCCATCGCCGGTCGATGGATGAACAAACAACTTGATTCAAATGCAAACACTCATCAAAGTACATAAATCTCCACTGCACCTGATTGCTGCAGTCCTGCTGCACCCCATCACTACGAATTGCAAAAGCCATAATCAATATATGTAACTAAATAATCCATTAGCAAACATACGTACATTGGAAGTTTTCGCATTAGGGGGGCCATGTTTAGCCCGCCGCTGGTCTTACTATCGACTATCCTTGTCAAGGAAAGGTCGCGCTAATATCGCCCCCCCCCCCCCCCCCCCCCCTCCCTCAATAACGATGATGTTGACAAAACGCTAATGGATATGCGATGCTATGGCTTCGCTCGATAGCTTTGGGTTGTTTGCGTTATGTCACTCAAATCACTTTAATTAGTTTTCCGAAATTCAATGTTTTTCATTCCAATTATCACGATAGAGCTGCGAAACGTAATCCTGAAAGGATATAATCAGCCCCCGAGCCTAATTAACCGATGACTTTGTCAAACGCAAAACTTGGTCCAACATACACTTGGAAAAATGTCGATAAGTTGGAACTACAAGTGGAAAAAAATAAAAAATATAAAGACGACAACCTTTACCTATTGGAAAATTTGTTTTCGATTTTCAAAAGGTTGGTCTTACTGTCTGACAACTATTTTGGTTCGTGCTGAGAGGAAGTAAATCAAGCAAAAAAAGAAAAAAATACTACGGTCATTGGAATTTGCAAAAAGTAATCGGTTTTCGGTGTTAAACTTTCAGCTTTTCCATTCCGTCGGATAGAAAGTTTCAAGTGGCGTTTTTGCGAAAATTGAATAGCTTTCATTTGCATGGAATTGAAAGTTTTCTAAACATGGCCATTTGGAGTGGCATCCGCAGCCGAACGGTTTGGCTGTGCAATAGTGTACATGGAATGTGCACACAATTTCATGAAACTTTTGCGGTCGTACGCAATAAATTTGAAACTAGTTTTCTTTCTCGGTGGACATAATGCACTCGACCGAGTGTCAGGTATATGTAGTTGCAATAACTTTAACAGTTATTGGTGTTAATTAAACGTTGCGGGGCTACGGAGTGTGCAGGTATCCACCGTTATTGGAATATTTTTTTACTTGTGAATTTACCAGAACAGAAAATGTGACTATTCTGATGTAGGTCTTGATATCATCCACCCTGGTGTTTAGTGCACTTTCTTCGAGAATGACAGTTCGGATCATTTAAGATTCCAATCGGGCAACAGTGGTATGCCTCAAGGAAGAATCTTCACATTGCCTGTTGTCATCCTCAGTCCGCGATTAGAAACTGTAATGCAAAGGCTGTTTATAATTCTTTTTTTTTTTTTTTTTTTTCAAATTACTAGGGAAAAACATTGAACAGTTTTTTTTTTTTGTGTTTGGGGTACATAACTAAGAGGGAGATAAATTTCGCCAATTATGAAAACACGTGTATTATACACAAAGTGGGGTATATCCTCAATAGCATCATGTAAATATATACGACCCTCTAAATGATTTCGATAGGAATGGTAATGCGAGGGAAACTTTTATGAGGGAATAAACCTCTCTGAAACATAACCCCTTTCAAAAAATTGAATAATAGGGTAACTTATGACTGAAAATGTTAAGCATCACGTAATAAACGGACAACGCAAACTTAAAGAAGGTGGAACCGCAACAATGTCGGACAAAACATCTGCTCTATTCGAATCGACGGTTAATGTAGTCTCCGTTTTGGTGTGTTCTCTAATGTAGACCAGAAACGTTTTTTCTTTTAATAATTTAGGCAATTTTGCAGAAGTTAAGGTAAGGTATTGTGATATAACTGCTTTCTTCTTCCTCTCTCTTTCTTCTCTATAAATAAAATTCAACTGCCGAATATTATCACTTGAGAATGGCTCTATTTGATAATTTCTCTTTTGTTGTAATTGATTCGATTACGAAAAACAATAAAGACAGGATCATATAGTCTCTATTCTAAAATAATAACATAGAAATGTTGATGTCCGAAAAACCTTCCGTGCAAAACAGAAATAAAGCATCAAAATTGTGGAAATATTAGGAATCTGACGAAAAAGCCTTCGCACTACATTGCAACACACTAAATGTCCATAAAAATAGGGATTTAACTTTTAGTCAAAATTTCTGCACTAAATAATCATTATAATGTTAACAAACAGCGATTTTTATACTGCAGGTTAATTTAATGTGAATTTCTATTCGAATAATACTAATTTTACTTTAAGAAGAAACATCTTTTCATAAACAAATCGAGGGAATTTGAGTTTGGTGAAAATGGAAAAATAAAGAGACAGTGCTAGGCACAGTGACTGACAGTAGGGTATTTGGTAAGTTTCTATCAGCTGATGGGTGCGTTCCAAAAGTTTAAATTTGTTTTTTTATTTCATTACGAAAACATTTATTTTACAAAATTCTTAATAGCTTATATGTAATCAACGTATCAATAAAGGAATAAACTGGTAAGTATTCATTCGTAGGAATAAAATAAAACATTTTTGTACAGTAATTCTTTTCTTTTCGTTTGTTGTTTTTGGCGAAAAAGGATTTCGCCGTCGAATGTCGACAGAAAAAAGGCAACGAATTCAAATGGAAGAATTGATAAGCAATATTAAAATTTAAAGTATGTTGGGGTTCAGCTCAGAACATTTCTGAGCGGGTAGGTAACAGTTTTGAGCAAAAATCTTTCCATGAATTTTCAGTGTAGTAACAGAAAACAAAAAAAAATATGTTACAAAATTTCAACAATTTAATAAACAAAAGAATTTCAAACAAGCGTAATTAATGAAAACAATTGATACAGCCTGGACAGCCATGAATAATGTTTATTTAGAAAATAACTTTTTATTCCCATCCATTGAATTCGGCCTGTTGGTTTTCATACTATTTTGGTGCAGATTTCTTTTCGAAATGTTACCTTCCAAACCAATATACAACCTTCATAGGACAAGACGAACAAATTTTTAGAAATTCTCATGACGAAAAAAGGACTTTGGCTGACAAAAAAAATCTTTCGGCTTTTTAAAATATTTTTTTCTAAATTTTCATTGCACTTTAATAATGTATACAATCAACGCAAATGAATTTATTTTCTGTATACTGTACGGGAAAGCACAGAAACTAAAATGTATAGGTACCTATACTATCGGTAAAATTCCAAATATTTATTTGTTTAATTTAATTTTTGCCGACGATGCCTATAGTTCATGTTCATCGGTTTCCATTGTTTACAGCCACAGTGTAAACATCCTGTACTGTATGAATTATCTATGTAAAATAAAATGAGTCCTTGCAATATTCGTTTTACACCATATCCACCGTTATTTTAACACGTCCCGATAACGGCCAATTATTTGAATTATTTGAATTTTTTCCAATGTAGGTACCACAGAATGAGCTGTCAGACATCTGTCAGGTTGCTATGTGCAAGTGTATGCGTGCGTCTAATGAACTTTAACATGGCACACATACTTACGCACATAGAAACACGGAAAACAGCTTGTAGGCAAACTCTCTTTAGTTGAAAGAGCGGTCTATTTAATACTTAGTTTATGTCTCAGGTTCGATCCCCGAGAAACAACCTCTCCCGAACGTCTGACAAACATGCGAGAGTATAACTGTTACGAAAGAGCTTGCTCAATTGGCTGCTAGGACCAATATTCGATATTTTTGGAATGATGTAGTTGTAGGTGGTTTCCCTCACGCTATAATAGTAAGAAAAAAATCACTTAATCCGATTTTGCAACAGCACGATGTTTGTAATATGTAATGACTTCAACTGGTTACGGTTTGAAAAGAAATGCTTGCATATAAATAATAGCTGGTTTTAAAACATTAAATTCAATTTTAAAATATAAGAACCAATTATTGCATACCTTTCAACCAACACCGTAGCTGAAACGAGAAAACAAACAAAATAACCTTTTTCAATTGTATTCCAAACAAAAAGAGCATCATAATTTGTTTTAAAGGCTTCTAATTAAAATCCCATTTACCTAATTATTATGACAAATGGGGCATCGAAGTGTGTCATATTAATTACATGTTATAATGTCACACCGAACACATACACAACACACCCCCCTAGAACACTGGCCACTAACCACAACATTAGACATTAGAAAGTCTGATGTCTAATATGTTTGCAATACATACTCGCATACCTATCAAAGGACGACAAAGGCAACCTTGTTCATTATAAAAGAGCCCTATTTAAGTCGTTAATGAAAATTTCACATGAGTCGTACCACAGTATAATTAAACACGTCACAGCCACGCCTCCAGTTCCACAGCAACTTTAATTACACATCCTGCTGATTAACCGGAAAAAAACCACGACAAAGAAATAAGTCCTTTTGCGACAAGACGAAAATTTCAAACCCATGCTAATTACGCCCGGGTGCAGGGACCCAAGTGAATAATGTGAATATTGTACAGGGCCGTGTACGAGCAATACGAGCGGGCAAAAGATTTCGCTGCTGACTCTTTGCAGATCATTAATTATTTCCTGCAGCTTTTCCCACAACGGCATTGTCGTTAACTTATCGCCAAACACAGCAGTCAGTACCTATATATACGGCGTGTCAGGAAGCAGCATTCTTTTGCATCACAGTCGCACATCACAATCACAAATCAATTATGTAATTCCCTCACTGTGGGTACTTACTTTGTAGATTTATTCGTTCTGTCAGTTGGAGCTGCCCCTATCGCATTGTCCCCAGCCAGGCAAAGTCCTAAATTTATTGCGCACCGTGTCGACGACGTAATATCAGTGTTCTCGAATTTATATGGTAATGCGCTGACCATTGATTGTCGGCTAAATAATTTAGGCACTTATTCAGGTGCATTGGATCAAATTTTAATTACAACCGTACACCGCGGCCCACTGGAGTGCATTAAATTGCATTTGGCATGGATTGCTGCTATATTGTCGAGCGATAACCGTAAAGTATCGTAAATTACTGCATCTACTCCTATTATTGCTGTTATCCTCGCGCTGATGTGGGCATTTTGTTTTGCTGCCAATAACAAATCTCAATTGCTTGCTCGCAATTTTTCCCATCAACGGCCAATGGTTAATGTTCGAATTTATCGTTCCGTCGCGTAAAAGGGTAAGCGGCGCAATTTATTACACTCAACTTGATTAAATCTACATTGTTTGGTAAACGCCAAAGGATCATGCTGTAGTCTTGTTTTGGCCCTCCCGTGCATTATACACTTTTAGAGACCACAGTTGTCTCTATAATAGTGTATAATAAATACAAAGGGAGATGGTGGGAGTAGGAATAATTAGTTCTGACCGACCTCCAACTACGTATACGATGGACTCCTTGTTGCACCACCAATTGGGCTGCGCATACAGATAGTAGATTCATAACAGGAGTGCCTAAAGGAGAACACATCGAATAATACGTCAAGAATGTGTCTTCTCGATGCATAAAAGATAAATTACATCTTACTACATCTTTTCCGGCCAAATTCAGCATAACTGCATTCGAGTAAGATAGAGTACATGTGTAGGTATCGAACGTTTCACATAGAATAAAAGGACTTTGCTGCCAGACGCATTCTCCTTAGTAAAGATTCTAATGCAAAGCGAGTACCTATAGAGAAGTATAATCCAATTTCATGGAAGGCAGATATTATTGATCCGCTTTAGTTAAGTGGAAGAATTATTCATTAGGCATGCATGAACATAAGTGGTAGATTTACATGCATAGGATATAAACCTGTGCATACACCGCATGACTGATTTGTCTCGGAAAACTCCTCTGAAATTCTAATTAATATCTTAAATGTCTGACTGGCATAAAACTCCTTATGATTCTCTGTTTTTTAACTGGTCCAATAACCTCTTTAGACTTTTACAGTTTGGAAGTTAGAAAAGTCCTTCCAGCTTGACTGGGGTAAACTTTCTCCATATATACGCGAATGTTATGAAATTGGACTTGACTACGAGTACTTTCATCTCTCCTACAGTAGGGACAAGGACAAAGTCTGCTCCTTTCTTCTTATTTTTTTTCAGAAGAAGTGCATTAACTTTGTCAGTGTCGAGAAACCTCAACGGACATAATTTTATCAAGTGAGTTTCATAGTGGTTAAGGAGACTGACAGTAATTATGGGGGCTGCTAATTTCGAAAGATTGCAACAGTACGGCACAATATATCTAGTAATGATCAAGTACCTGATTGCTGGCTCAATGCATTTACGCAAAAGCTTTATACCGAGATAAGATTGAGTTCTGATATAACCGGCGATAGGATACCGCATTACAGTTTGTTACTCTTGACCCCAAAAGAATGGATATTTTAAGAACGGGCTATGTCTACCCATATGCACATGGAAAATGTATTTCTTTAAATGTTTTAATAAACTAAATATTTAAATTAGTCCACATATTTCGTTGTTTGGGAGTTCGTTTTCTGAATTTTCAAAATTTGGTGAAATCAAAACGACGACCACCAGAAATAAACTTTTACCATATAAAAACGTGTGCAAATACGGAACTGCTTTTGCTGAATCACAACAATTTTCTTAGACCCTTTAAAATAGAAATGGACTCTCGCTGAATAAATAAGACATTTTATAACAACGGACTCTAAAAAAATCCTCCTTTTGGAGTGGACATTCTTTATTTTGACTTTACTTTATTTAAAAACTAGCTGTACCCGGCTTTGCCCGTGCCTTCGTACTATTCAATATTTAACAAGTTTGTCTCCGAGAAATTGCGCTTCATTGCAAGCGTAAAGGGTAAAGTTGTCATAAATCTGGAGCTACATAGTTTTTTGAGAAGTGCCACTCACCGTTTCTTGCACATCAAAGTTCTGGGTGCGTGAACTCAGCACCCCAATGTTAAATTTTTTTTAGACATCCAGGTGGTCAAGCAAGAGTTCTAGAGTTTGAGAATTTTGAAAAGTTTTGTTCGTTTATTATTTTTTTTAATTTTTTTTAATTGGTGGTTGCTAAATTCACGGAGCACCCCAAAGTTCTAAATTTTTGGAGTCCAGGGCTCAGGTAGAATCAAACAGATAGGTATACATTTCGTTATCTATATGTGCATTATTATGTCTGCATACTACGGTAACTTACTGCGCGAGTTATATCTCTGACAGAGATATCACCCACCTCCTCCCTCAGTTTCACAATGTGCAACTTTTGCTATTTAAAGATGTGTCCAGACCATCGAAGCACATCATAAGCATTTAATAATTGTTTCATAACTATTTCATTAACATTTCATAAACATTTATTAAACAGAAACAATGTTCATTAAATAATATTTCGTTGGTCTGGACACCAATGAAACATTTATGAAATGTTTGGGGAAATAATTTTTGTTCCACAAGTTTCCGGGCAGAAAGTAGGCGTTGTTTTTTGAATTTGTTTGAATAATTAAAATGCCAAAACAATTTTGGAGTAATGAGGAGGTTATTCATTTGTTCTACTTTTAAAAAATGTCTTTGCCACTGTTTTTGTGTCTTCTTCTTATTCTATTTTTATTTTTTTATGATATTGAAGCACGCTGCTAATAATCCTACCGCTTTAGAGTTCATCATTGTTTAGTGCAAAAATGGATAAAAGTTAAAAATTTCGTAAACATTTTATAAACATTTCATAGATGTATCATAAATGTTTCATCGGCGTCCAGATTTAAAAAAAAAAAAATACATTTAAGATGTGTTAAATAAATATTTATGAAATATTTCTAAAGTAAATCGGAAACTTTTATAAACATTTAATGAACATTTACTAAACAAATGTTTCACTGGTCTCACCATCATATACGCTTCACATATTCCATCTAAATAATAATAAACTGCATAATGATGTAATCTTCCCTACAGCTGCAGAAATCAAATCTGCGATGGCATACCAGCCGAGTTCCTGAAAGCAGATCCCGACACAACTGCCTGTATCCTGCTACCACTAATGCAGGCTATATGGGAAAATGAAAAATACCCCAGGGACTGGAAGGATGGAGTTATTCATCAAGCGGGCTTTCGTAGTGGTCGGTCGTGTATCGATCACATCAACACCCTGCGTATAATACTCGAACAGTCAACCGAGTTTACGTCACCGCTCTACCTTATGTTCGTAGACTTTGAGAAGGCCTCTGACCGAGTCAGCCGCAAATGGATCTGGAAACCCTTAGATAGGAGAGGGATTCCCCCGAAGATTGTTGCTGTTATAAAGGAGTCCTATCATGCCGCAAGATGCTTCGTTCTACATAATGGACAGCTTTCCGATGCTTTTGAAGTGCGACAGGGAGTAAGACAAGGGGATGTTCTGTCGCCAATTCTCTTTCTACTGGCGATAGATGGTGTACTGACTGCCACCGTAGGTACGAAAGACATGGTATCCTATGGAGACCGTTTGAGAGGCTAAGCCACCTGGATTATGCCGACGATATCTGTTTCCTGGCAAAAACCAACAGCGGGATGAATGAGATGTGTCAATCACTGCAAGTGAATGCAGAGATGGCTGGTCTTAGGATCAATTGCAACAAGACCAAAATAATGCACACCGGCCGCCCGGCACATCAGTCCATTATTCTGAGACAGACACCTATTGAGGAGGTCAAGCAATTTAACTATCTAGGCAGTTTTGTTTCATCCGAAAGAGGAACGGATCTGGATGTTAATAACAGAATAAATAAAGCCCGCAGCGCCTTTGGAATGTTATCCTCAGTATGGAACTCCAGTCAAATTTCCCTACGCACCAAGTTAAGGCTCTTCGAATCCAACGTTCTGCTGTATGCCTGCGAAACCTGGAAAGTCTCTACCTCCATCTCTAGAAGACTGCAGGCATACGTTAACCGCTGCCTGCGATACATCCTTAAGATCCGATGGCCGCAAGTTATATCTAACCAAGAATTGTGGCATATAACGCATCAAAACCCGCTGAATGCAGAAATTAGGCAGAGGAAGTGGCGCTGGATTGGCCATACGTTGAGGAGACCAAACGACAACAGCGCGAAGCAATCCTTCGAATGGAACCCTCAAGGTACATGGCGAGTTGGTAGACCAAGAACAACGTGGAAATCAACCGTATTGGCCGAAGCAGCAACGCAGCGTAATACAGCTGAAGTATCTGGCTGCAGATCGAGAAGGATGGAAGAAATTTGTCGCCGCCCTATGCCCCACCCGGGGTTGAAGGATTCATATATGATGTAATCTCATTCTTGAACGGAAACACCGAATATCAATTTCAAACAAACCATCGTCTTCCCATCATGACGGGAAAATCAATTGTATATAGAAACAAATAACCAATTGCTTGGCCATCACTTTTGTCCTTCATTGATTATCCTTAAAGCAATGCGTTATGATGATGAAAACAACATCCCTCGTTTTATAAATACATGTACGATTGACAAATTTGTCATTCAAAACAATTTTTGGTATTGTGTAGCTCAATTGATAAAAATTATGGTTATTGTGAATAAATTGACTGTTGTGATATTTGACAGTTGTCAAGAGCAAACAATTGTATTTGTTAAATTCTACCGAAAATGAGTTCCGCGTTGGGAATGAACATTCCATAGGCCTTTCACAGTCAACTGTTTCTTGGTCCTTAATGATGTTTTAATGTACTCGAAGCACACATTATGTCCGAAATATCGGTCCATACCTTATTAATATCGATTAGAATTAAGAAAACGATGTATTACTTATATTTTCACACCCTTTGCCATTTTTTCCATTCGCGCCGTGGAGGAAAGAAGCCGTTCAACTCTAATGTAGGAAACTCACACTTTTTTTGCAAGATGCTTTGATAAAAATTGACAATCGCAACACCACCTTGGCTCCATTCAAAATGGAAATTTAGTACGAGTTGATGACAGTCAATCATTCATTGATAATTGACATTCACAATTCTAACGACTAAATTTTTTTGATAAGCATCGTTTATCGTTTATTTCTTGACACTCGCAATAGGGGTGATGGATTTGAGTCATGGTATTAAGTCAGTCTTTATGCATTCTTCAAACTGGTCAGTCTTTGTTAAAAAGTTTAATTTATAAGCAGTCTTCCTTAAAAAAAAAAAAAAATAATATTCAATTATAAAAAAAAAACAGTCTTAATTTACAAGAACTAAATATTGTATTCAATTTACAAAACTCGCGCACATTACATAATACACAAACACAATAAAATCGAGTAAAAGAAGATGGCGTAGAGCGTGGGCAAAATTTCATTGAAGGAGACTCTCTGACTGAGAATTTGTTAAAGAGCTTCAGAGAAACCCGATTACTACTGAACACCGGGAATGAGGTTTGATGAAGGAAAAAATGTAGACAAGAGGAAAATGCCCCCAAAAATTCGAGAGTTTTCTATTAAACTACAGGCGAGAAAAAGATGAGAGCATCAGAAAAATACCCCTGCAGACCATACCTTGAAGGCGTATTCGTGTATAACTTAATGTATATAATAAGAGTTTGACGAACTTGATGTCCCTCAGTGGCAACAACTGCGTGCCGACACAGTGCACTTAATCTCCAAGTAAATTGTGCACAATTCTCTACCAGTTTTCGATATTCACATAATACTTAAATGTCCCATTATGTTAGAGCTCTAATTCGCTCCATTTCCCACCCCAAAAACTAAATAATGCCTTACTCAGCTATGTATGTGTGAACAAACTTGTATAAAATCAACTGCTGTATGAAAGAACTAGGGAAACAGGTCAACGTGTCAATTCGTTTAAATTGCCACATTGTGTGTGCGGTCGCTCTAAGGACTCACCACCTATTCTCGTTTTCATCTCGAAGCAAATTGCATTCGGTCGTGTAATGCCACTTAAGGCGAGTTATTGAAACCTACACTACAAGTGCCATTGTCGTAAAAACTAGTTTATAAAAAAGGTCTAATTTGACCTAACAAGCTCTAGTTAAGATCACGGTATTCGAGACCGAAAGCGGAACATAAAAATTTGTTGCAACAGTCTATAGGTGAAGGGCAATATTACGTAAATGAGGCACTAAAGACCTAAACACTGAAATGGCATGTCGAAGGGCCGCGACTAAGCAAAATGGAAAAGGGTTAAAAGAGTCCACCCTGTCCCGGTGTGGTTATCATCGTCGTCGCCACCGATGACGCCGCCATCAACAACAACATCATCATCAGCTGTTGGGCAAAAGAAGTGCTTTCCACTCTGTCACGGCGCGCTGCGCTTGCATGCACAGTCAAACGTGCAGGATACTGCTGCTGCTTTCCAATTATTACTTTTCCGCTTATGGCGCATAATATATTTTATTATTTTGTGCTTGGCTGTTATACACATTCACACTCTTCCTGGCGGCATCGCCAATAAAAGCTATCGTGTCGGGTCTCGAGTGTCGTGCTGTACCATCGCATTTTCGCATTTGCGGTGTGGCGGTGCCCACCAGTGGCACAGTGTTGCTCCGACTAACGGTTATTTAGTTGGTAATTACATAATTTTATTGCGAATGACATGCAAATATGTATCCTTTTATAGTTTAATAAATAGGCGACAGTTTTACACCATTTCGGTTTGGAAGTTCATTTCGCTTAAGACGTGGCTACAGCAAAATGATTGTAGATTGCATATAGGGTGAATGCAGCCGGCTCACACGTACGTGGGGGCTGGAAAATACGACCTCGTTTGTCATTAAGATGTAATTTAGGTTTATACCCTTCGTCCGCTTGCATTTATGATAAGTATCTTAAATGATATAAATTATATCTTTATTGGCAAATTGCTATTACCAGCGGTAGTGGTTTGTATTGTTGTGCGGCATAAACTTTACAGACTTTGCTCCCGCATTGTGGGGTACCATCAGAGTCACGTTGTGTAGCCATTGCCACCACCACCATCACATTGGTATGCTATAGCAGTTTCATGATAATCTTTAGTGAGCGGTGGCGGAAGGACTTTGGTCGGTCGATAGAGTCCGGGATTAGTTTTGAATATACAGATTGGTAAGAGTTGAGCGTTTTCAAAATTTTATGCAGGTATGTACTTGTACAGTTTGAATCCCTGTATGGGACAAGGTTACTAAGGGGTAACAATTTGGTTATCTTTCTGGGCAATTGGTTCCAGTGTTTAGTATGCCTAACTTACAAATGACGTATTATGAATAGGTCATTTTTTTGAACATAAAGAATCTTTCTATTGTTGGCGATCCTGGTTTTCTCTTATTGTTGTCGGCATTGGTACAAAGTTGGATAACTGATTTTAGAGCGCGATCCGAATTCTTTAAGATGTTTTGAATCCCATATACTCCCAGGGGATCCAACTTAGTTTATTTTTCCCTCACACAAGACTTTGTGTTAAATGAATGTATGAATTGTAATAATAGGCTAAATAGGACCTAGAAAAGGAAACGATTGTACTCCAGACATTCTTCTTCAGTTGATTGATGAGATCGACAGTCATTTACGGCAAATGAATGTCGTCATCAAAAATACAATGGAGCGGACTATCCCCCGAGTAGGAAGCTCCACAGACGAAGAACAGGCTGAAAAGTATCGAAACGCAACAATCGATGCTCTGTACGGACATAAAAGTAGACTGCTCTTGGGGCTTAAACGGCTACACAGGCAGTTCACTGACAGGAACGATCCCGAGTTAAGGACACTAAATTCGATGATCAAAAACTTGAAACAATTGATCACCGAAAATTACAGAAAATCTGTAAGTTTGTATTGGGGCAATAAAATTCGGGCTATAAAATCCAGTAGTCCGAAAATGTTCCCGCAAGTAAATAAACTGTTCAGGCGGAAGGATCATAACGACATTTCATGTGTTCGAATACCTCGGACGAACGAGAACAGACAAACACTACTGACTGCTGGCATAAGTCCGGAAAGTGCCGACTTGAACGACGGTTTTTTCGTGGTCGAGGACCGCAGGAGAGGGTGAATTTGATGGGAGCTTTTATTGAGACTGTGTATACGGTGAACAACCCTTTTTGCCGTAACCGCGACCTCGTGGAGAGGGCCTTTCTTAACCACTTTTACCTGCGGACCGAAATCCAAGATTGGCGATCCGAGAACAACGGTTTCACCGTGTCCAATGACGACAACCGTGCAAATGGGACAATCGCCGATGCAAATACTCATCTGTTCGTGAGTAGAGATGAACTTCGGTTCATCTTTGAATCACTTAAAAACAAAAAGTCGGCGGGAGTTGACGGCGTCCCAAACATCGTATTAAGACACCTGCCGCTAGAGGCGATAGATATATTCGCCACGCTCTTTAACAATGCGCTGAATAATGCATATTATCTGAAGCAGTGGAAAATAGCGGTGGTACACCCTATCCCGAAAAAGGATAAAGATAGGACGAACCCTGCTAATCTCCGGTCAATTAGTTTGCTTCCGAATGTTAGCAAAGTATTCGAGAAAGTCGTCAAAAGATCTCTTTTGAAATGGGTTGAGGAAAAAAGATCATTCCGGACAACCAGTTTGGCTTCAGAGCGGGGCACGACACTATTCATGCCGCGTCGAAACTGGTTTCCGACATTCAGTGGAATAAGAGTAAGAAACAATGCACGGGTGCCTGCCTGGTCAACTTTGAGAAGGCCTTCGATACCGTATGGTTGGAGGGGCTCTTCTATAAGCTGACCAGATTGGGCATTCAAAAACCTTTGCTGTATATGATTTATGACATGCTTATTGGAAAGAAGGTCGTGGTCAAAGCTGGAAACGTGACTTCGAGCAGGGTTTTCGAAATTAAAAACGGCTAACAACAGGGAGCAGTGAATTCTCCGGTCCTGTGATTCGGAGGCACGTAGCAAGGACCGAAGCGTACTCTCGTGGTACATTAAATTGGGGTAGTAAGCCCCTGAGATGAGGCTATTATCGCTCCTGAAAACCAGGCATATATAGGAGTTGGCGTATTCGCGTATTGTTCTCGAGCTTTTCAATATATTAGCGCACATCGTCCATACTGGATGATCGATAGTCTTATTTAGCTGCCTTTGTTTTGCACAGCAGCGTCTTAACATTCATATCTTCTGTAATTTTTTTTTTTTTGTTTTTATAAGCACATCTACCATCACTTCCTCCATGGTGTCTGGTAGAGTATGGTTGTTTTCGATCCATATTTACTGATATATCGATACTGGCTGAAGTCTGTTGTATGTGTATCATATCAGTGGAGAGTCGTTCTGTACACTTTGTCTGCTTCAAGGTACCTTTACTGAAGCGAACGTGAAAATTCCTTCTTAATGAAGTTTTATGCCTTCCATTCTTTAGACAGTCGATTTCACCGTTTGAAGAGAATCATGTTGCTACTTTTATGCACAGATTTAGGAGATGGTTCAGAATCTATCATTAGTCTATATTGTTTTATCTAAAGTGTTTTTCATTTGCGACTTGACTTCAAACTTTCAGTCTGTCAAAATATTCAGTAAAATCAACATTTTCATTATGTTTACAAATAATAAAAATGTTTACAAATAATAAAAATTTACTACCGAAATTCCGAGTCGGTGGTCGCAACTTTAAGAGCGTTAATGTCAATTTACAGCGATGAATCTCATTTTTGGTGAAACGGCTTCGTCAATAAGCAAAATAATCGTTACTAGACAAGTGGGAACCCTCATGAGAAACAGCACTCCATCCGCAAAAAGTCACGTTTTGGTGCAGTTTTCATGCCGGTGGCGTTATTGGGCTGTTTTTCTTTTTTTTGCCTATGAAATTGACTGTCACATTATGGCAGTGGCGTGGCGTCCATATAACTCGATTCCTACCGAGTTACCTTTTGAAATCTCCACCAGGCAACACTATCTATCTACCAAAAACCGAATATACATGAAACGCTACCAAATGAATTTGAATACTCACCAAATGGTACACACACAAAAGCACTCATATAAAAATCGTGTGTGATCCATTTTCATACAACGTCGTCATCGTCTCGTGGCGACAAAGCGAAGGTAACCCAAAATAAGTCGGGTTATTAAAGTTCTCACTTTATAGTTCATTTTGAGAGAAAATTTGCTTGTTATCTCTTTTTTTCTTCCCTGAGTACTTTGTCTGACTCTGACACCTCTTTGTTCAACACCCATTGTAGAAAATAACCCGCTTTTCTTCGAGTTATTCGCGGTTCTCACAAAGTTCATTTTGACTGCCGAATACGGAGTGAACATTTGTTTGTATCTCTTTTTTTTTCCCAGAGCTGAGTACTGGTACATGGCCACTGGGTTGTGTTTTGGGTGTCGTATGTGTTTGTTTGGTTATGAAATGAACAAAATAACACGCTTTTCTTCGAGTTATTCGATTTATTCTACTTCTGCTTGTCGGATTGTGAGGATAATTGCAGGTAGTATGTTGAGGTAGGTGTTAGTAATGTGAAACCAATTTTCAAATGTACAATGAATGATTTTCTTTCAAGGTACACAGGTGTAAGGTTTCTTATATTTATGTGATTAATTTTGCATCGACTTCCCATTTTAAAACATTCACGCCACGCCACTGCATTATGGTAAATGATATTCGCTACATAGACTGAGACAATTGCATGTGATATGTGGTTCCAACAAGACGGTGCCACAAGCCACACAGCGGGTGCAACAATCGAGTTATTGAAGAATCAGTTCGGTGGACGTATGTTATCTCGAGAAACGGATCCGTCTATTGGCCGCCGAGATCGTGTGATTTAACGAACTCTAGAGCTTTTTATGGGGCTATATTAAATCATGTGGCGCAGTGGCTTAGTGGTTAGTGTGTTGGACTACTAAGCGAGGGGTCCCAGGTTCGAATCCCGCAAAAACCCAAATTCCAACTTAGGGTTTTTTCCACTGCGCCGCCTCTCGCGAACGTCTGACAAACATCCGAGAGTATAACTGTCCTTAGAGCTTCTCAATTAGCCGTTTGGAATCGGCATAAAATTGTAGATCCCTTCCATTCGTTCCAAAAATGAAACTCACACAAAACGAATGGTTGTGAGAAGCTAGGCCTTGGGTCTCTACAGACCTGTTGCGCCAACTATATATATATATTAAATCATTGATTTAGGCCAACAAGCCGGCGGCGACGTTAGAGGAGCTCAGAGCCAATATTGAACAAGCAATAGTGGCCGTATTGGTCGAAACCTGCGGTCGAGTCATCGAAAATTGCGTTCAACATATCGACGGCTGCATACGGTCCCGTGGTGGATACATTAACGAAGTCGAATTCTAATTATATATGTTTTGATAGTAAGCAAGTCAATTCAATTTTTTTCTTGAGATATTTCAACTAATTTGTATTTTATTTGAAAAATAAGTTGTCAAGCCCTTAATGAAAGATCATTTATTTTATCTGTTGTTCTTCCACGGGTTCTGTGCTTAACTCCTTGAAAATATTTTCATCTCTGATTTAAGCACAACTTTGACACGCTCCAAGGGTTCCTTCCGGAAGCCTTATTTGACATAGGTTCCAAGTCTTGCCTAATGAGTAATGACGTCTAGATAGTGTTGAAGAAGCTGCTTATCTATAGCTAGAGCCATATATCTTCACAGCTTAGTTACACATAACACACAGGAACATTACAAACATCATGATCTTAGATATCATGTCTACAGGCTACGCCGCATAACCAGATATAATAATATCAAGGGGCATCTCCTGGAATATTTAACAAGGAATTTTTTTACGAATTTCAACAGCTTTTTTGAGTTTCTTATTCTATTACGGTTTACAAAAAAAGGGAAAACAACAATATCGATAGCACTCGAAGGTTTATTCCCCCAACATTGTAGCAACCGCGTCTGTGCTATGGTAAGTGACTTCTTGGAGATGGATTTTCATGTTTTCCCATAAAAAGCTGCAGTCTTCTATGAGATTGCACCTTATGTTTTGCCGGGACTTAAACATGGTGTCTCGATTCTAGGAATTAGGACAACTGGCTGTTAGCATCTGATGTACACTTCAATGCACATCAGCGTGCAGAGTTCCTCTTTAAGCAGCTTTTTGCAGATCCCGCTTGCCTTAACTTGTTTTAAGGCGTTCAATAAAAATTCATTCTTTTTTTTGTCGTCTCACGGCTTTCAATCGCCAGTCTGTCAAACTCCGAATCGATTGCAACAAAATTATTCGATATTTGTCATTCGGTTTTTTGTTTTGCGAGGGCTTAAACCTGAGACCCTCGCATAGTATTCCAGCCAGCGTTACCTTCAGGACGCTTTAGCTTCCTTTTGAATCTTTTTCGAACGACCGGACTCCAGGACTCATCCATTTGAAAATCAGTGAAATCGGACTCCTTTTCTGTAACTTAACCATCAAATTATTCCAAATTATTAGAGTAATTTTGGAAAATCTATTTACCTGACTTTGTATTTGTATAACTGCATGCATTTTGTCAAGGTCTTTTGTTTCGAAATCGGCTATTAAAAAAACCATTTGAATGAATATTATTTAAAAAATTTGTACGATTTTGGAGTCAAAATTTTAACATTAGATTCCATTTCCTAACATAATATGAAGTTCTTAGTAATTTGTAATTTGACCTTTTGTTAATTCACCTCAGAGATATTGTATTTGAATCCACAAGCTAACAGTGGGAAGCAGAAGGTATCTTTGGAATCTGCAAACGGCGAAGTTGCCCTCGGGAGCTCTTTCAATAAATTCTCTCTCGCGGAGATGGAGGACAAATTAGATTTTTTTCGAAGGCCAGTTGACCGAGATAGTCGTTGCACTCCAAAACCAATAAATTTAATTTTAAAATTAAATATTATAACTTTGTGTGAAGAAGTGGTTTCTTTTTGTTTCTCTCTTATTCTAGAGACTGTGGTTTTTCTGAGCGCAAGAGAAGCTCATCGTCGAAGAATTGGCTTTGACAAAAAATAAACTAACCAACCGACTTAAGGTAGAGTCTTGTCAGTAAATTTTTCGGCGCTCAACTTACTAGAAAATGAGACATTTATTTATTTATTTGCGTTACCTGAAAATAGTATTTATTTTTTTATATTTTTTTGTTTTCGTACAAAAGATGATTGTTTATGAATTAAATTATAAGTATATGTCTATATTACTAGGAATAGATAGCTGGCTACTTAATTTATTTATTTACTTTAAATGAACTGATTTTTGTGTGTACTATTAATAGCTTCATTTGTTTTAACGAATCTTCTTTATAGCTGAATTGGCAATATAATTATAACGTAGGTACATAAACGTTGGGTTTTTTTTTAATCATAATAAGGGTATTCAGAATCGAAAGTCGAAGTGAATTGAGCGCGCATTAAGAAAGCATAGATCGAAATGGTACTCTTTTTTGAAGTCGGGACTCCTTATAAAAAATTTCAGAGTCCAGCCCACTATCATTGAGCATCGTCCTTGGATATTATTTACCACCTTTGAATACACAGTGCCCCCTTTTCAGACGGAAGGTGGCAAGAAAATGTTCAACTTTTAAGAGTCAACATTACTAAATATTCATTTGGGACTCTTCTTGAAGCACTACGTCTCTACGAGTGCGACCTTCCTCGTTACTATTTCATGTTGGTGGCAATAATAAATAATGAGAAACACCGCCAACGAGAACACGAATTTTACATTTACCCTGCTACAAGATATGAACATAAGAAGTATTTTACAAAAGCTTTTGCTGTGGATATGATTTATAGCAACTGCATGTTAGAAATTGCCACATACGTTTCCATTTTGAACAGTGTTCCTTCTTAGTGTAACACAAAACCAAATGGCAGTATAGTCTACGGCTCAGGCAAAATATAGCAATTCGACTTTATTTGCAGCCCCAGCAGGCGTTTAGTGTTATTTTTAAGGTAGATTAAGAAAATCCACAGATGAAGTTTCTCAATCAGGAAAGTTTCATACTGCCAGAGGTTGGTCAAATACGTTATTTGTATTTCAAAAGAGCATACCTCCTCAGAGATAACAAATGACTCGTATGATTATACCCAAATCAAATATTTGGGCAACACATAAAGGGACACAAGTGCGCTTTAAACAAGACAACAGTATTTAAGGGAGAAACACACCACCCTGTAAAATCAATAAATCATAAATGTAATATTTACAAATCAGTTTCCATGGTAGGGGTACCAATTCCTACAAACACGTCCTCTGCACTCGAATAAATAAATTAGATCCGAGTAATGAGAATATATCTGCAATCCTGTGGAGTGCAAACGCAAATACTGTGCAGGAAGTATCCTCTTCCAGTTACAATAAAATACTTGTGCACGTGTAAGCAAAAGGTACACGTGCATAAGACATGGGCTCACCCCATGTACAGGATAAATCATTAAAACGAATTTCCTTGCTCACATAAGTAAGTTTTCATTAAATAGGACACTGTTCGAAATACGAGTATTATAAATGCGAACGAACAAAGAACCTGCAGCAATCTGCTTCAATCATGTTAAACACGAAAGCTGCTGCGACTCGTTGTCGAAGGGAAGGGATGACTTCCAATCGAACATTTCAAAATATTGTCACTGCCACTGCCAAATGCGGTTTTCTTAAGATCTCAGTTGGCATTTTAACACAATCTTCCTTCTCGATCCACTTTGTGTGGTTTTCCCAAGTTAATGCCAGCAATGTAATCGGATTCTCGCAACCTACCCAAAAACGCAAAACTCCGATTCCAGAAGCACCTACTCCAGAATGTGGTATTAAACTCAAAGGGACACAGAACCAGCGACAACATCCAGAAGAGGAGTACAATTTTGAAGACTGTTGTTGTCGTATGGGAAATGCTAAACTAGCATGCCAGAGAAACTGCTGCTAAGTATATGTTGGACAATCCAATTACTATGACATTGTCGGTTACAGGTCCCAGTGGGATGTTTTATTTTACCACATCTACCCAAACATCTAGCCTATACCTATTTTCATTTTGGTGGCAGTTCGATTTGGAGTACATACGATGACATGTGTGTCGTCCCATATGTCATATCGAGATGGGACAAGATTGAAATATCGTAGACGTTGTTATTTGTTTGTGAATTTGAATTCGAGCAGGCATATGCCTATGTATAGCTATTTCAGGGTGTTGGCGAGGCGGGTCCTTAATAGTTACATTTGTATGTATGTATTTGTATATTGCGCTGGTTCTCGGTATTTAATCTCTGGAAGTTTGTTGTTAGAATCGATGTATGGCTTAGGAGTGGCCCTCGATGAAGTATGCTTAGACCAAAATTGGTCTATTGTGCTGCAGAATCGATCCTAAATTTTTATTGGATCTGTTAGCTTATATAATACTTTGTTGTTCTGAGTAAAAATTGAAACATACGTGCATCAATATTCACATGAAACGCAGTTCAATATTTCGAAATATTGTTTGTTTTTAAACACCTGTATTTTCAAAACCAGTGTAAAATTTCGAGCTCTGTCTTGACGCTTTTGGTTTTTCGGATATTACCTTTTAGCTGAGCAAGTGATCTCAGATGTATCGTCCTGCGTCGTATCGGAGTTTGGCCAAGAGTAAATCATTTTATGCAAATTTTCCCAAACACCTCTGGGAATAATTTATCTGTCAGAGAAATAAATTCAATTTTTTTTACTTTAAGAATCAAAATTAATGTATTCCAAAAAAGGCGGAAAAATGAAATGAGTTTCATTAAAGAGAGGTTGCGATAAGAATTTAATTTTCTTGATTGCAATAATTTATGCGGTTTTTTTTTTAAGTTTTATTTATCTGTTTTCTGTTTAACCTCGTTTAATACTTCTACTTGAACTCCTTTCACTTGCTTCGTTTATTTTCAATTCATAATTTACTAGATTTAAATTTTGGTAATATACCTATATTTATTTCTGTTGGTTTAAATAATTTTTATATTGTTTTAAAAATTATTGTTTTGAAGGCAACGTCTAAAGAAACGTTTTTTACGAATATCTCAAAAGTAGTAAAAGTGGAATACGTTGCTTTTGATTCTAATAAACACATGTGTTAGGTATGTGTGGAAATGTTTTTTCCGTCGTCTTTTTTTTTGTCATGGGCGTTTATATCTTATATATAAATAGGTACAAGCCAGGTCAATATTCCGACAAACAGTTTTATTACACAGGGTCACCCACAGTCTCAAAAATTACCGGAAGATGCTATAAAACTCTTGCAAATGACGATAACTGTCAGTTTTGTTTTCATATTTGCAGAATACATATTGAGAATAGGTACAAATCGAAAAGCCCTGGTACGCTGTACTGTTCTGCTCTGTTCGGAATATATAACATCAACTCTCTGAAGATCAAAATAAATCGGTTCCTAATCAGAAAGAGAGTCAAATTCAAGCGATTCAAGTGATTCAGATACGTTCAGCGTTGCAGATTCAGATATTTCTGTAGGTTCATATGTGGAAGATGATGATGAGGACTTTGGTTTAGAAGTATCAAACGCAAGTGACTATAGACTGAAACCCGAGGATGAACTCAGCATTTGAGACTATATTTTGGTGAAATTTGAGGCCCGAATTCTAAAATATTAAATTGGTCAGATGACCAAATTTGAGAACTTACGGAAAAAATCAAATACCTAATTGGCAGTTTTATAAACCTCTTTTTAAGGATGTGTTTAGAAGTGACATTGAGTTAAAACTGCCATTGCCAGAACACCGAGCTGGGTCTTCAAGATATTCTGACCAGATCTTTTTTAAGGACGTTTATTTGGATCGCTACAACGTGGAATGATTTTTTTAAATCAAACTCAGTTTTTTCTCTAAATTGATTGTACCCATAAGTTAAAATTTGCACTTGTTTTCATAAAAAAAAACACTTAAAAACTGTAACTGATTTTACTAACAAGCTTATCACACAAGCAAATTAATACATGTTGTAAAATAATTTAATTTTCTACTAGACATGATATCAAAACGAGTGAATGCTTTTCCACCATCCACAGAGTGCTGACAGCCAATCTCTTTCACTTCTTCCGTGAACCGATCAACGTCAAGACCAGTCTAACATATATTAGCTAATGAGTGTGACACTTTTTTTACTTTACTTTAAAATTCTTTTTCCTTTAAACTTACATACAAGACAATAACGATTAAATCTTATTTAAAATTAACATTTTTCTTATTCTAGCTTACTAGCTTAGCTCTAAACGAGCACTCTAAACTTATCAATATCCTTAAAATTATTGTCTTTCGGCTTTAAATCTATCTATATCTATGATTTGTTTTGTTTTTTAATTTTCAAGAAACTTTAGAAAACTTGAACTCTTTATTATTTGTTTTACTTAAAACTACTTAAAACTACCTAAGCTACTTAACCTAAATGACCTATATAATCAGGGTGGTGAGCAATCTCATCGATTGGTCACCATCCTAAAGGTGTCAAACGCTCTGATAGTAGAAAGTAGATCTACTCAGGCGTCACGTTTACGATCCAACGCCATAAGTTGCATATATTTATGAACGCGTTGTTTCTACGCATTTTGTCAAACGCGACATTGTGGTTTGGATATAAACGCTTAGGCTAGGAAGAGCTACTCTTCTCGAAGAGACTGAAACAACACGTGACAGAAGAGGCGCCAGAAGGCCTCATATTGCAATGCTCTTTCCGATGCGACTATCGCCGCTGTGAAGACGGCGTGCCAAGCAATTGGCCATTACACCTTAGTCTATGCAGTGGATTTTAGTAAAAGACTCGAAGGAATTCCTTAACAAAGTGCAAACAGTCCTTAAGCTATTTATTTTGACTATTGTGACCTTTGTTTCCGGAAAATGATAAATCAAAATTGGATGACATGTGGTTCCAACACGACGGTGTAACAGCACACACAGCTCCCTAAGCAAATGACATTTTGAAGGCTGAGGTAGCCCTAATGTCTGATTACGATTGACAAGATCACTTGATGTGATCCATTAAGAGCTTTTTCTGGGGTTTATTGAAGTCACGGCTCCGGGGTGCATGAGAACAAGCAACAGACTCAGCAAGTCCTCAAAGAAAATTTCAAAAAAAAGGTGTTGGGAACTTATCGCTCGAAGTTCTCGCAAAAACGTTTTAATATTCCGCTAACTTTGATGATATTTTTCTTCTTGAGAAAAATGCAAAGACCAAATAAACATTACGACCCTGTATTTCATACAATAGGCAACTGAAATATCAATTTAGTAAAATATGCTGTAGAGGTATTCTTGAGTGCTTGGAATAGGTCTACAGTTGAAGATATATTTGACCCTATGACACTATTTATGAGTATAAAGAGTCCAGTTGCAAGAGCCAGGTGCAAGTTGGCAGAAACAAATAGTTAGGTGCGTGTCGCATAATTGTCGCCACTACAGAAGGAATGAAAAGCTCTGGAGTTTTTAAAAGCTTCAAGATTGGGCTGATATCTACAAATAAAAAGCAGATTCATGTATATTTTTTGCCCTTCGTAGGTACTAGTTGATGTGCTTAAGTCCTCACCAAAAATGTTAAGTAATATAAAGCAGCACACGTATTCCGCACATTTGTATAACGACAGCAAATGTTTGCTTTTGAAAGGAGTCATCTTTTGGCAAATAAAGTCGAATGCTTTAGCAAAGAAATATATTTTTCGGTGAGTTTGGCTCATGTTTCGCAGTCGTAAAATGTTATGTACCTACGAGTGGCGGTTCCCTTTATATACTCGTATGTTTGCACAAAATCTCTCTCTCTCTCTCTCTCATTCGTTCGCTTATTGACTTGGACTTGAGCTCATTAATACTTTTTCTGGACGGCTTTATACCTACCATGAAAACCGTCTACGTACGACAATGGCGATGTACACAGATGACGATGTTGATGATGATGTTCTTGGTCATTCCCTTGGTGTGTGCACAGAAATGCCTTGTCACCAGCGCTAATAAATAAAAGGCAAGGAAAGTAAAGAGAATGAACGCAGCTACATTAACCACTCTGTCGACATCCCATATCCACATTTATAGTGGGTATTCGTTCAGGACTTTCTCTTTACGTTGACATGACAACAGAACTATTATCCTATCGCTGGTTAATGACTTAGTTCGTGTTCGTAACCATAACATTTATCCGTTGTTATTGTGTTTGCCCTTTTTCGTTGATGTGGATATTTGCGCTGACTAAGGGTTTTATTATTATTATTATTTTTTTCTTTTTTCGACGATTCTACACACAAACGATATAGCCGGAGCGTTGGTGCTTCATCACATGTAGCTCAATCTGTGAGAGGGAGAGTAATTTACTCGGTTTCTTATCTAATTTATAGATCCTTAGGTGACCTGAAATTTACGCCATTAAGCAGACCCTTCCCGAATGTGTTGAACTCTGCTCGAATGCTCTTCACCGTTCTTGATTTATGGAGCATCGCCCAGCAGTCGGTGGTAGTGGTGGTCGGCAATAATGCATCGCACAATGTGTGATGTGACGTACACTTCTTGCCGTCCTTGTCGAGGGAAAACGTACATACTCGTATATCTATCTATATTCTATATGCATGCTTTTAAAAGGTGATGATGACGGCTTCCGGGATTTTTTTGTCATTAAATTTTCGATGGACGGCGATAGTGGTGCACATTTAAGATATGCATCTGGGCTAAATGATGTGATTGACATGATTTTTTGCTGCATTATTTATGGATGTCTCGTAAGTAACTCTTTTTGTATTTATTCTGCACCCATCATAGTGTCGGCATAACCTCTGATGGTCAATCTGATGATCTGTGTTTGCGTTTGCAACGATGAATGGTCAGCTTTTCCTTGTTGATTGAGTACCCTGCTTTAAGCCTATGCCTTTTTGTAGGTAGGTATATGTAATAGTGGTGGAGATTTAAAAAAAAAGAAAGCATGAAAGGAGATTGACATCCGTCAGCCAGATACTGTAGCTTATTTCAGTTTTCGTAACCTGACATAAATCACAGCAGTCAAGTACATGCAACGAACTTGAGTTTTTGTTGGTCGCTTTGACAAGCCGAGGCGTGTTGGATTTCTTTCGAACTTGTGGTATTGTGCCTCAAAGTTTTGTGTCAATTTTTTTTTTTTTCAATTTTTAAAAGCGTTGCACACATGGCAATCGTCGTCAGTCCTTTTTGCGATGCTAGACGTTCAGCGTACACCACGGTAGCATAGACATATCGTTTTATATAGCATTTTCCATACCGTCGCGGATGTGTCTGTTAACAGCTTGAAGACACCTGCACTATATTTATTAGCTAATGACAAATGGAAGGCTTGATCTAAATACAATCCGAAGAAACATACCGCCTTATGTGGCGTTGCTTTAAATTTCAACCGTATACATCGGGATGCCTATATAGGGTAGACATACAAGAAGTGTAGGCTCTTTCTAAAACGGCGCTATGTAGATTTTCACTGTGAATGAGAGTGAAAATAAAATAAGAGAATGAACCCTTTTCGGTTAAATGAATTGAAGCCCCAACAATTCTACTTAACAACCGATGTCGGAGAACTGTTGAACAGCCGCATATAGATTGTTGGATGATTGAAGGGGTTGATAAATAAATATCAAATGAGGGTCAATCATATCTTCCAATAATAGTACGCGTTAAAAGGATACACTTAAAGCAAAAGAAATAAATCACATTTAACAAGACAGGAGGTTTAAGGGTTCAAATCCCTTTCACTTTGTCTGGAAAAATCCTATAATGTGAGTCCGCTTTATATATACCTATTTATATACAACATGACAAAATCCCCTGATCCATAAAGTGGCAAATCTACTTTTCAATGGAAATTCTATCCTTCCAAATCCAATTCGTAACCTTAGCAAAGTATATTTATGCACATTATGAATAAAGGCAAACAAACAGTAATTATGTGATGGACATCATCCTACCCTTCATAACTATCTATAAATACATACCTATTACTTTTATATAGGTATGCGAAGAAGTACTGCAAAAATACCTTGTGTGAAGAAATCCTTAATTCGAAGCCTTCGATGACGCAGAGTCGACAGAAGTCCCGCTTGTGTTGGTTGGAATTAAAGTTGCCTACGTTTATTAATAAAAAATCAAAAAATCTACATCCCCTAAGTGGTTGTATGTAGAATAAGTGGTAAGAAAACGTTCTTCTGACTCGACTGGTCATTGACCTTTGTCTATTATATATCTGGCATCGAAAAAGAACGCAACACTTTCTCATTTTCCTCTCTGACCAGCGCAATGACTGTAAAAAACAACAATGACTTTTGACACCTGACAGCTCGCACAATCAGAAGCAAGTCAACTAGAATAAATAGTTTACCTTTTAGAAGGACATTATATGATTGCAACTAGAACACTTTTTCTCCTTTTATTTTCATTTCGCCTTTGTAGACGTGCTCGTAAGTAGCCGACATTAATTTTCTTTTGCTTAGTCCCATCAAATTTTAATAGTATAACAACTCAATTATGAATTCCTTCCCACCCTCACGCAAACGTATCTCTTCTCCCTCATTTTATGTTACCATCCCCATCCTTCGCATCATTTATAAGCGACAACCTTGTTACCGAAAAAAATATAAAAACAAAATTATTACGCATCTACATCAAAGAACCAAGACGGGAAGTATTAAACGCAGGAACAAGACGAACGTTTTGGCAGCTACCACGCTGCAGGCATGAATAAACTTCTTGCACAAGAAAACATCATTTTTTATCGTAAAATTTTACTCGCTCATCATTCAAAAGCTCATTTCGTCGAATGTGCGGTGTTTTCTGTTCGAGGGCTGTTTTAACGCCAAAATATTGTGGCAACTGCTAAACACGCTACCACAACCAGTCATGTATCTGTGTATAACTTGGGTAAGCATACATACCACGAAAGCAACATCATAATGTAAAGTGAAAGTAGCTCCTCTGTAAGTTTGAAAAAACTCCTACGCATAAATTTAATTTTATTTCGAGTGGGAAGAGGGCTCGGACAAAATGGATGGTTGAGTACCGCTTTTATAGGTCATGTTCCTTTCGGTCATCATAAATTGTTGTCGAAGATATATCCCTGTTGCTGTTGAGTATGGGATGGTTGCAACGATGAAAATAATCCCCAACAGGTACCCTGTGAACAGGTGTATTTTCCTCAATTCGATTTATTATTCTGTCGAAAACGATTTTCGACTTAGATCTGGGGAAGAAGGAAACTGTTTTAACAGCTAAGTTTGTTGTATGAACAACTGAGGACGGTGAAGGTCTAGGTTGACTGGGGGTTTTTGCCCCCATAATTTGGACAAATATCTCAAAATATGAGTTATTGGCTCTAATAGGATTACTATTTGAATAGGAGACGTGCTTAAATTTTAAAAGCTACACGTTGGTGGCAAAAATTAGTTTAGCAAGTGAACATATATAATGTATGTTGATGTTATCCTAAAATAAGATTAAGACGTCTTTGGACCTTTAAGTTTTAAGTTAAGGACCTTTAAGTTAGGTTACTTGTAATGAAACATAATTCTCAATGCCTTGACTAAAAAAGATTCAAGGACCACTCCCTAGATGAGTTCCATGAAAAGTGCGTCATCATAAGCAGTATGGTAGCCTTTAAAGAACGTAACTACTGATTAAGGTAAAAGACCTTATTTAGATATTTTAAGGCGTATATTATAGAAGGAAGGGTTGAAACTGTGCAAATCTGAAGATATATTTTTTTTTTTTTTTTCATTTATGACGCCCTTGAAATGATTGTAGACGTAAGTATACCTACATCCACTGCCTAAAAGACAACCAAAAATGACCATCCACCTCACGGAACGTGGAAAAATAAATAAATATAAGCTGATGTCACCTTTGTTTTCTGTACGTGGTCCTCTACAAACAATTCATGTAGTCAACATTTACAGACTAATTAAGTGTAACGATTTAGCTGACGTGTTAAGGCGTCACCACATGACAGTAATCGCCTGTCAAGCAGACGAGTGAATTGTACTTATCGCTGGTTGAATAAAATGCGATGAGAGTATTCCACTTTAAGGGTGCTATTTATCACTGAATAGTTCAAAGTTGAAAAAAAAAGAACTTGTTCATTGCTTGCAAAAAGTACAAGAGAAATGAGCTCGAGGAAAGATGAGAAATGAGGGTTAGTCAGTATAATGATGGGGTATGCTAACAAATGTAGGCTCAGTGGTAGGTGAATTTCCTGGAGTACCGAGCAACCTCTGACATTTTGTTATGCTTCCGTATTACTATAAAGATTTTTACAAAAAAGGTCAATGAACATGGCATTATCCTGGTAGACTCAAGGAACACCTTAGGAAACTGGGTGTATCTGAAGAAGGTCTCTCTGCGATGAATCCAGTGAAATCCCAGAACACTTGCTGGGAGTATGTGGAGCACTGACCCACAAAAGATTGAAATACTTGGGCAAGTACAAACTATCTGATGAGGAAATACTGTCACTGGAGCCAGCTCTCATCCTTACATTCTTAAAGGAAACTGGACTGGAGAGAGTGCTATCGGACAGATTTCTTCCGCCAAGGAGAAAGAGGAGTATATACATGAACCTCTTAAATGGTTCCGAAACGAATCATATAGTGAGGGAACTCTTATGAGGGAATATAAACCTCTCTGAGGCGCAAGCAGGGGGTACCGTCCGCCTGATTGAAAACAGTTAAATAAAGATTACAAAATTTCATTTAATCATTATATTAATACCAGAACATCCAAAGTTTCCGTACACTTTTTAAGTATTTATTATTAAATGCGGAGAATGAAACTTTTACCAATCATTCAAGTTACTGTGCCATAGATGTTCACAAAAAATCGTAGGTATATGTCGCTTTAAGACCGTTAAAATGAAATTAAGATTTCCCCATACATAATACTTATCAGTTAATACAACCCATTTTGTTGACATTCAATATTTCGGCGCCATATTGTCAAAGTTACGTATTCAAATATAAAATCATATTAGACTAGAACCTATTTTCGAAAAGGAATCCTACCCCCCCTAAAAGCAAGCAAGCAACTGTACCTAATAATCTAATTCAGGGGCATAATGTCTGCGATTATTGACCGTTGGTTTTCAATGATGTTGCTATGGAAACGAACACTTTTCGATATAAATTTGTTGCTCTAAGTTTTCATAGTTATTATTATACTGCATTTTATGACTTAAACGGCTACAGAAGCTTGCTCTTAATGGATTAACCGAGCCTTTCACTCATGCTTTGGTAAGCTAGAAATACACTCCACTCCAAGTCTCCAGCGAGCTCTGGATTAAATAGCTTGTTAAACCGCTTTTTTCGGCAGTCTGATGGCCGACACATTCAAAACCTTGAGAACGTAGTCCACATGCAGTTTTAATGAACAGTGGGGACTTACCTGTTTCCAACATGATTTTGTAAAAAATTCGAGTGGGAAAAAATTTATGTTATCCTTATGTAGTAGACACCTCGTCGGCTGAATGCTATCTTATTCAATTTCCATTTTTAAAAATGTTTGGAAATCGATTTTTAAAGTTCAGATTGAAAATTTTTGTTTATATCAGAAATTTTTTGATGGGTATTAATTTTTTGTGAAAGCCTTGACAATTCTATTTATAAAACAAGTCACATAAATTGTTTCTATCTTTATTTTTGAATTAGCTATAAATTAAAATCACTGAGGAAGTCATTTCGGATATTGAACAAAGTTGTATGCAGACAACAAGTTCGTCAAATTTTGGTGGGTATTGAACAGAAAAACTCAATATTTAACAACATAGAAAAAAAAAAAATAAAGAGAGGAAACATAGATAAAGTTGATTATGTTTTATAGATCAAAATGAAATGGCAAAAGTTTCGAATTGAACAAAAAAGGTTATCTGTAACTTGAAAACTAAAAGAGATAGAACAAAATTATGAAGACTGCATACCTAACTCAATTAGTAAAAAATGGCTTTTAGGACAAGATAGCATTCAACCGACGACGTATATTAGTTTTTCTACAGTATCTTATTTCTTTACTTCCCAAACTGCAAATAAACGGTTATAAGAGGTTAAACCCAGGGTCCTATCTCAACATCTGGTCAATATTGGACTTTTCACATACCGACCACCAAGCCAATGCAACCAGTGAATTCCAAAAAGGAGATTGTGCAATAGAAGAAGGGAATATTCTGATTCGTATTTGGCTTTGGCATCAGGTCCAGTTCGGACTAACATCCACTTCCCTGAATGGGTAAGGTAAAATATTACTGGGACTAAAGCATTTGGGTACACATATGCTATATTTGAATGGCTTCTTCTTAAATAACATAATATATAGCACTATTCAAACGATCAGTTGCTTAGTGAAAACTTTGCCTCAAATGTCCTTCAATATGTTGTAGACCCAAATGTCAAAAGGAATACTTTTCGCTGAAAATAACTCTTCTGCATTTGCCTATGTCCATGCTTCTTTGTCATTTAGACGACAATGATGATAAGGACCTTATAAAACGACAATATCTAGTTATTGTTTTCTTGCCTACCGGTTTATTTTATTTCATTGTGAAGACCTTTACTAGGCGCCTATATTGAATACGCGTTCAGACAGTTCGGAGATGTGGAAAATCAGACCTGTGTCCCAGGTTGCTGATGGACGAGTTAAGGCTTTCCGGTATTATTGCTAAGAGAATCCTCACGTATGGTGTCTGTCTTGGCGCTTCTTTGCAATTTAACTTTCTCAAATACGTATAATATAAAAAAGATATTGTCTTTGTACAATACTTCGAACACAAGATGTTAATCAGTTCTGATATTACGATATATCTATGTAAAGATATTAGTCTATCACGAGCCCTGCTTACAATCATAGGCACTCATCTAATAATAATAATAATTAGTTGGCGCAGCAGGTCCGAGGGACCCAAGGCCTAGCTTCTCACAACCATTCGTTTCTACAATTTTATGCCGATTCCAAACGGTTAATTGAGAAGCTCAAAGACAGTTATACTCTCGGATTTTTGTCAGACGTTCGCGATAGGTGGCGCAGTGGAACAAACCTTAAGTTGGAATTTGGGTTTTTTGCGGGATTCGAACCTGGGACCCCTCGCTTAGTAGTCCAACGCATTTTCATTTTAAATTCATTTTTATTGTATTATTAATTAAACTTATATACTAGACAAAAACGATTAAATCTAATTTAAAACTAACATTTATCTTAATCTAGCTTACTGGCTCTTAGCGAGCGCTCTAAACTAAACAATATACTTAAAATTATTGCCTTTCGGCCTTAGATCTATCTATATGTATTTAATTTTGTTTGTTTTTTATTCTTCAAGAAACTTTGAAAAACTTGAATTCTTTATTTTTTTTTTAATTATATTTAAAACTACCTAAGCTACTTAACCTAAATTACCTATCAGGGTGGTGAGCAATCTCATCGATTGGTCAACATCCTGATCGCGTCCATGGGCGCCTAACAGCCGCCCACAAGGGTTCATCAGTGCCACCGAGACCCGAGCGAGGCTGTAGTCCAACACACTAACCACTAAGCCACTGCGTCACTCATCTACTCCAGTCAAAAATGAAATCACTCCACAACAGAACAAACAGATCCGAAAACAGAAACGCCTACTGATACTCAAAAATCTTGTAAAGTGTCAGAGTTCATCAAAAAAGTAATAGGCGCTTTTAACTCTTTTATCAGAACTTGCGACAATCGTATGTTAGGTAGTGAAAGATTCAACGTGTTAAAATTCTCATTGTTATTTCATATACTGCCATTTTATCAGAAGAAGAATCCAAAAATGTTTTTTATTTAACACTACCTATTCCAAAATGTCATGGCCGCTTTTCTCAGATTTTTACCTATACCTATCTAATAAAATAAGAAAACAACTTATCAAAATTTGGATCAACGAGAATGTTTCGTTCCAGTCGTACACTTTATTTTGTTTTGTCCGTACTGCTGTGTTTCATGTTTAGGCAGAAAGAAAATTCCGAAAAATCAATTTATTCAATTTATTCGCATTTTTCCCAGCGAAACGGAGTTATTGCGGGTCCAGCTTTTAATCAAAATAACAAAGAAAAACTACCGATCATTCATTCTATTTTGTGTGGTAGGTATGCCACAGACATTTGTAATGACTTATCTATATATTATATACACAAATCCAGAAATCTTCGAGCGAATATTCGGGGCCTTAAAACACCAGCATTTCTTCTCTCTCGCAACAGCTTGTTATTTTTAACAAATTCATATCATATCCTTCGATTTTATTGTCCTGACAAAGTTCGAGATAGTATTCGGGGACAGTGATAAAACATAACCACCCACCAATGTGTCAGCAGAAATATCTGATTTATTTGACTGAGCCCATTATAACTTGATATGATTGTCATCCCACAATTGGCCATTGGAATTTGATTTGGAAACCAATCATAATGAATTTCGCCCACGACCAGAGTTTTATCGAGCACACGTCGACGGTCCTGCGATACTAACGACCGCAGTTTCCCACACCCGCACAAAAGCCACATCATTGGAAGCAGTAAAAATATTTTACTATCGCCGTAAAACTACCAGCAGGACCTTCGAAAGGAATTTTTAGCTCGTTCCGTTTGTCCTCAGCATGAGCATCTTATATGTAGTAAAATTAAATTCTTCTCCAGAAGTTTACTCTCATCACTACGCACTCGAAGGAATTTCAATTAAATACTGAATATAGTACGAATTTCATTTAATTAAGTCGCACAGAAGGAACGGGTTTGATCCGATAAACAACTTAATGCATTCTGATAATTTGAACGTTTGAGGGCAGCAATGCCGGCTCTGTTTGCTGAATTTCTCTCGAAATTCCAATTCCACTGTGGCTCTCATCAATCTCGATTAAAACCATTTGATTTCGTGATTCATATTTTGCTATTTAATTAAATTGCATCAAAGAGGCAAGCAGAATGGAAGCCCATTCAAGGTGGCCAGGATGTGAAAAGGACGTCGGATGCTGTGTGTAACCATAACACTTCCGTTGACATTACGCATGTGCGCGTTTCTGATGGTCGCGGGGTGCGAATTACCGGATACAGAACGAATGCCGCTGCAAGGATGTAAAAAATGTATTGCCACATATTATCCAGAACCGGGTGCACAATTCCAGCGAGCTGTCCTTACTAAATGGCCAACCTATACCGAATATAGTACTTGTAGTTTCTTTTTATCCGCCCAGTGAATTTATTCTCATTCCCATCGATATTCACAGTACACATAGTACACTACAACATAAGTATAAAATGTTACAAAGTGTCCGGAATAAAGCTGACATATTACGCTTTTTTCACGCTACCACGCGGAGAAGAATATCGGTTGTGGCTACTGCCACACCATGACGGGGCAACTGTTACTTGCGAAAGCGTTTTGGTTTTTTTTTTTTTTTCCTCTCCAGTGGACGGACTGCTAGGAGTTGTATCGGACATGGGGGATGCATGAATTATTACTGATTCTGCTGGCAGTGGTGGCAATTGTGAGGTAAGAGAAAACGTCGACTGTGGCAAGGCAACTCCACTGAAGCAGGAAGTACAACAAATTTCTCCCATCCAAATGGCGTGTGTTGACAATCGAATGGGAGGAATAAAAAATTGAACAGAGGTGGTTCTGGTTTTCTGCATTTTGTTTCAACAAATTTAACAAGAGATTCATTTGCAATATCGTCAGCTGTGTGTGGGGGTGGGCGTATTGTCGTACCTATATAAAGGGGAGTGTGAGATTATGCGGTGCAGGCCAATCGAATGTAGGACAATTGCGACCGACTGACGACGATGAGTATAAATTAAATGTGAAGTGCACCTATCTATGTGCATGTGGATCTAGAATGTTTTACAACTCACCAGGTCCGTAAAAAGCTTCTTCCAATTATTATATTCTGATTAAAGCGAAACGGGACTATCGACGATGGCCTACATATCCAAAAGGTGTATTGACAGTCGTTTAATTGATGCGCTTTCGCTGTGTATTCGTACGAAGGAGGTAGGTATATTGCCTTTGTCCTGATTCTGCAATTTGAATGCGTAATTTGTGATTAAAGGAGATTCCAAAAATTTCATCTGACTTGTATTATTGCGATTGTCGATCCAGCCACTCTTGCTGACCTACACCCAGAGAAGATCCTTGTCTTCCTGAATGCCTCTGGAGTGATAAGATGGCTCTAGGAACCTTCTGGGAAGGCACAATAGGCTACTCTTAGAAGCCGCAGTGCCAGAGTCCTTTGAAGGCTCTCCCGTCTTCTAATCTAAAGCTAAATCTAAATTATTGCGAAAGAAATAGTATCGATGGTTCATATCTACTAAGAGACGAACACGCTGGTGTAGGGCGCTTTTCCAAAGACTAGCTATATTTATTTATCGCTAGCTGTACCCTGCTTGCGTTGCAAGGCCACCAACTAAAATAAATTTGAAGGAAAGACATTACACAAATATTCAATTCATTTTGAGTTATTTTATTGATTTTGTTCATTTCGAAAAAAAAGTGACATTGTAGCGTTTCGTTTCAATTCCATATTTATTGAAGTGCTGTGAGATACACAATATTTCTTGTTTTTCGCTTTTAATTCCACTCACGATGATAGGTATCTGAAAAAAAAAACTTCACAGCAAATGCGTTCGGAACGTCAACCAGCTGTCAGATCCTTCACATACACATTCGATGATCTTCGTGAGTTCACTGTAGAGAATGAATAAAATCAGCTCATGGAAACTACGGTAATGCAATTCGATTGAATTATTTATCTACATTGATTTAACTAACAATGAAATGCACAAAACTAAAAAAAAAAAACGTGAGCCGGTCTGAATTTCCCAATTTACATAAATTCTTATGTCACCCACAAATCGAAACGTCATCATTCGTTCGCTGTTTTCATTTCAATTCAAATCAACATGAGCTGTCACGGCAATATACGCAATTCATTAGAATGACAGTGGCGTCATCAGTCGTAAATTGGTCGTATCAACTCAGAAACCTTCGAACCTCATGCACAACAACTTTGCTAAAGATCATCACATGATCAAATGCATAGTTTACGATTCTATAAAGGACATACCGATACACATTTATTTTTATATAAAGGGTTTTTCAATGCAAAATTAATCCGTACATAATGGCATCGTACTTTCACAGGAATACAAAATTTCATTGATATCCAAAACCGTTTTTGTTTTACTTAAAAAAACTTTTGTAGCGCTCTTATTGAAAAATCATCGTGATTTTTATTTTTCATTATCTGCTGGAAATTTTAAATATTTAGTTTTGTTTTATTTATTTGCAGTGACTCTCTCCGTTTTCTCTCCATTTTTTGTTGTTTTTTATTCTTTGCTCGAATCTTTCCGATATTATTAATAGTTATTCTGGATTCTGCTATGCGGGGCGAAGACGAATCCAACAAATCAGAGATCATTAAAAGCGGTCCTGCCGTTCTTGAGTTATCAATGATGCAACTAACCCGACTTTGTTTTATGTATATATAGATGTAGATGTATAGATTGTCAGCTGTTTTTCAGTTTGCAATTTCAGTTACAATTACGAGAACGACGTCAGTACCTGTAGGTAGTGCAACCAATTAAGGTCAAGCATCGTAAGCGATACATTGAGGTTGGGTTAAATTTCTATGAAATGAGAAGCCTTAACAGACATAAGGGACCTATTGAAGTCAAGGGTGCAGGGAATTAACTTGACATAGGAAATTACTTTACCTCGAGTGCGAAATAATTTAATATTTTTATTTGAACTTACGAGTTTTTCCCATTGAAAGTGGGCACATCCCCACAGATCAAAGGAAGGTTCCTGAAACCTCCGACGTGAATATAATTATATTGGCAGATGCTGCCGTCATCTATAACATCCTTAAACGCAAAAAAGTACTTTAAATCAAAATGAGTTTAGTTCACTGAGTTGTTGGATATAAACATCAAATTGGCTGCAAATTTGTATGCAATTTGCGCACATCTGCCCGCCAACAGAGTGCATTTCAGAAATAAATCCCAATTCAACTTTGTAACGAGTGCAACAATAAATTCTTAACTATTTGTAACTCGATCAATACACAAGCTCGATTTATGCGGGGGAAGGGGAGTCGCCAAGTGGGCTTATGCAATTTTTTTATTATTACATTTTCCGCCTTTGCTCAACAAAGACGGTGAAACGTCCTTACAATTGCAGTCCATTTGTGCTATTTTACTTTAATAGAATTTTAATACTGTCCTAGACATTGCGGGCAATATAGTCACCCGAATCGTTGACATTTCTGTTTTCCTATTGTCACAAGACCGAATATATTGATCAGGTAAAATGAACTCCAAATTGTCTTTATCCCTTATTGTTTATATCCGGCGGCGACCGTACGTTTGACTGGGGTTTTGTCAAGGAAAAGGGAAAAATGGAATTGGCGAGCGGGACAACAATGTAATGATGTAAGATGTAAGTGATGCCTGTTGACGATTGGTTGCAGTTGCAGTTGATGACAATATTTTTTTAAGCGAAGCATTCAAATTTTTACCTAAGGCGGATCGAGTTGCTTGAGTATTTCCCAAGTACCCACAGGATGAGGTATATACAGTAACCACACCTGTACCTACTTTTGGCTTCACACTTTAGGGCGAAAGAAAATCGATTTTCTTCATAGTTGGCAAAGCGTGCCCAATTGCCTTTAAAATTCATTGGATTTGGTAATCGAAAAAAAGCACGAGCGCGGAAAGACGCTTTAGATTTGATGTGGAGTTTTGCGTTTTGGTTTACGGTATAAGAATGCGTATACGAGCAGCCACTGATAGCAATGTGAACGCAATTAACTAAGAAAGTACCCGCAATTACGATGGAAGTTGATTCAAACTAGAAACATACATTTTTGGGGAGCTTAAGAGTGCATTCGATATAGGAATAATGCCACCTATTAATTAAGTGGAATATAAGGCGAGTTTTGCTATAAAACCACATTGATGATGCTTTGGGAGCAGAAAGCACCTACCCATATTCTCTGAGTTTAAACAACTATCCAAATTTTGCTTCTTCCGGGAACGACAAAATGTATAAAGCAACATACGCCCTTTTTTATTATCAGCCATGATCCATATGGATCATCGATTTAGATGCACTTACAACAACAGCATATTATGATCCTGCTATTTATCGAGATCACGAATCATGATCTGAAAAATGATTGTACTACTTCCCACTAGATGGCTTGTTTCATTCATCAATGTTTGTGTGCCTGTAAACGATAGCCAAGCCCCACAGTCACGTTGCCAGACAAAAATATACAACACCCTTCCTAACTTAAAAAATTAAAAAGCATTTTATTCACGTCGAATGAATTTCCCGTCCTTCGAGATTTAGCTTTTTCATTCTATAAAGTTGCCCAGACCAGCGAAATATTTCACAAATATTTTAGTAAATGTTTCATTTATTTAACAAAAAAAATGTTTGTGAAATGTTTCGCAGTACGTGAATAATTTGTTTTACAAAACTGAAAAACTGAAATATTTGACAAATATATCTGGAGCAAATTGAGAACATTTCACAAATGTTTAAGAAAAGTCATTCGCTTCCCTGGATACATCTTAATATCTTAAATAGAAAAACCGAAATACTATCAGCAAAATATTGTTTATTTTCGGCATATTTGAACAAGGAATTTTAAATCAGTTCCTAAAAAACAATATCAAAAATAAATATTATTAATTTGATTCATATGGTAACACCCCCGACAAGCAAATGAAATGTCATGTCAATTGACATCATGTTGTGACGTCACGTTGTACAGAATGTTTGCAATATGGCTGGTGGAAATATGAAGTTCGTCATTCTCATATATTATCCGTTGTGTTTCGGAAGCAACTGTTGCCACAACTCCAAAATAACATTTTTCTATGATCCGTACTGTTTTATTTTCGTCATCTGATTCGGATCAGATCACGCTGATAACACACGGCTGTAATATATTACAAATATTTGTTGATGGGCTTTCAAATATATGAATTATTCTTGAACAATCTGCGATTTTTAATGTAATTGTAATTTATATCTCATTTGTATTGTTAAATGTAAAATCAACAAAGGCAAATATTTCGTTGAAAGTAGGTTAGTTAAATTTAAAAGTAATGGGTCCATTTATTTGAGTCAACAAAGCAAAAACAGTAAGCAATAAGTAAATAAAGTCAAAACAAAGCCAGAAATAATTTTTTTAAGGGTTTTTTAATGGTTAACCTCTCTATATTGAACCCGGCCAATCTGATTGACATAACATGGACTTTGTCAAAAAAATAAACACCTGAAGACTCTTGCGTTAAAAATTAGACGAAAAACCTCGTATTTGTCTGCAAGACATGGGTACTTTTAAGTGTTTGGTTTATTGTTTCAACTTCCTGGTCCCTGCATGCATCCATCTCTTTTACAATCAATATTGAAACGTGCATCGAGAAATTGCATGTCCATACATATTGTTACTACAGCAGTTTGTCAGTGTCATAATTTCTCTTCTTACGACTTTTTCCACCTTCCACGTGACTACGCCTTGAAAAGCCCCCCTCTCTAGCTTGTGGTCAATTTTATCTGATTTCCCAACCTGATGGATCTTCTGTACGATGACCTATTTTATAGTTCGTAGATCGAATAAAAAAAAACTACTTAAATTACAGCAGCATCTCATTGTTTTTTTTTATTTTTTTCAAAGTTATTTTTTATCTTAAACTAAAAAAGTACATTCCTTGACACATGTTTCGATAACCACTATAATATCTCAAATAAATTTAAAGCTACCTGAATATAGAATTATGCTATTTAAATTTAATTTAACCAATTACCATAATTTCTATTCAAATAAAATTGAAATTCTTTTTCGACTGGTGGTAAGTATCTATTAAAAAATCCACTCAGTTAAAAGGTATCCCCTTGAATAAAGTGTTTACAGAATTTATTGTAGCGACTGGATAGGCACTTTAACTGCTTCCAGGAGCATCCCCCAAAAAGGCTCATTAAAAATTGGTGCGGCCCACGAGTGTTAGGTCCACTTTTCCTAGTTTGTCAATTTTTACACTCATCGAGACAAATATATTGTAAGGGTCTTTTTATAATAAATCCCGCTGTTGTATTTAATTAGATGCCTACACAAACATTGATAAAGCTCCCTCCCTCATCTATTCAATGAAATATTCAAGACGACAGAAAGTTATACATTTTGTATGTGCTGCCAGAAAAGAATCCGGAAGTGATTTTGCACTACTGCCTTTGAATGGTAAACAAGAAAAAACAACACAATACAGATATCTTAAGGGTGGCGCACAATATACCTCCCTGTTGCATAGTTTCAATTTACCAAAAAAAAAGAAGGGTAAAGTCAACAATATTATTAGGAGTAGATTTTCCAAACAATTAAGAAAGGGTAAGAAAGGAGATAAAGGCCAATCCTTGCACCCCCTCCTCCTGCACGCCGCCCATCATCAAGACTCTAGAGCAGTGGTTCCCAACCTTTTTAACTGCATGAGGGGGGCCCCTCATGGCGAAATGGACAATCACATGCGTTAAACGACACAGTGTTAATACTACTACTATAATATGCGTATCGTGTACCCAACATAGTATACGTTACACATTTCCTCTTTCCACGAGTGCTTGCGGTACTTTTCCAAAAAAAAAAATAAGCAAATGTGAATAGAGACTGGAAATATTTATCTCCACACAGTAATAAATATTGAAGTCTTCAGTATTGTATTCTTTACATCAAAAATTTACAATTCAAATTGTGTCCACGCCTCCCTTTTACAATATCCTAACCCTCCCCCTCCCCCCCCCAGGGAACCGTGCCCCACCGGTTGGGAACCACTGCTCTACAGGGTCATCGTTTTCAATTTCAATTCTTTTAATTCTCGTCAAGAGTCAAGAGCTCCTCCTTATCGTTGTTGCTGATTGCTGGGTTTTCATTTCTTCGTTTTGCAATAATCATTGCGGACGATGGCCGGTTCATGGGGTCTATATTTTATGCTACCCCTTCACCGTGCGTTGTAAGTTTTTTTTTTATTAGAAAAAAACACAACTCTATGGGACAGCAAATGTGAAGAACAAAGGAAGCTAGATAGAAATGTTCGTCATTAAATCGTGTTGTGTAATTTTTTCCCGCTTCTCTGTTTTAATTAAAACAGGATAACAAGGTGCCCTGCCTGTGAAGTATACTGCACTTTATCATGCAACCATTGGTTTAAGTGGAATTGAATTTAATTTCAAATAAAATGCCACGAGGTGGAAAGTCCACTTGGACGGACACAAGGGAGCAGGACATCAGCTGGCGGTGTATACTGTATAGTATATTTATATTTATAAGGGCGCGCATACTTCAACGATAAATCCCTTTTGAATGACGACTTGAGGCTGCTGTTTATGAGACAAGCACCACCATTGCGGCGAAACATGTATAATGCATTAATAAGTCCTTGTTGGAAGCAGTGAGGAGTACACAGCGTTCCCGGGTGTGTGGAAAATAATGTAGAGGACATTGCTCTTTACATGGTAAATGACAAATGGAAAATGGAAAATGATGAGTAACGTCTGGGTTCTTAGCCAACCATGCGGCGGTACATATAAAAGCCATTCAAAAAGGCTATTGACAGATTTACCTACCCGTATGAGTAGATTTAATATCACTCTACCTAGTGTTGGAGTTAGATGAACTAGGCCTGTTCAAATTGCGAGCATTATAGGTCAGACTGTATTGAACATGAGCCTGCGCATATGGTGACAAACATTCGCCTTCACATATTGTGCCACTTGGCGTATTAATTTAACTGGGCTGAGCCACTAATGGTAAATGAATAGGAAATAATTTTGAAAAGTGATAAGAAAAAGGATTGCTTCGTGAAATTACCGTTAGGTATTTATGGTGATGGCAATGTAAGTAACACTCGCTTGTGGTTAATTAAATATCTAGGAGCCCAGTGAAAGTGACATTGGGTGAGGCAGGAGACTATACTATATCGTAGAAATAAAGTGTACCGAAAGTATTTCCAGAATTGGTGGCGAAAAATGTACGGGGAGTTGAATTACCATATTGAAGTATGTACTAAACCTCTTCTGGCAAAACCCTAACACTGCCCCAAAAAAGCATAAGCTATGGGTGGTATGAATAAATCGTAGGTATTGCTTTTACTCTATAAGGAAACAACAAATGGAATCAGTTGCTAAATTTAGTACAAACTAAAAAGATTTTTATTAACTTCAACTTTTCACATGTTCGAATAGCGGGGCCACCGACCATGTACTCAGATCGGTATGAATAAAATGTGGCAGACAAAGGAAGGTGTAAATTCAGAAACATCAAACATTTGCGCAGTGATGCGGCATCACTGCTTATTTGCGATGCTGATTGAATATTGCGTTTGAGTTTAAGAACGCATTTTTTCAATCAAACATTTTAATGTCAAGAAGGAAGTTTTGCTCATAAAAGTTTTTAGTTTTTAGAGAAGAGCTCGCAGAAAATGGCAAATTACAAGAAATCCTGGCGATAGAACTATATTTAATAGACTAAGTAAGAAACTTAAAAAGATAATCGGTGAATTCAAAAATAGATCTCTATCTTACTACGTTTGTAACTTAACAGCTGACAAAGTCACAGACTACTCCCTTTGGAAGGCTGCCAAATATTTAAAGATATCTCAAGCACAAGATCACCCGTTAAGAACATCCGATGGGAAATGGATCGGCGACCCAAAAGAAAAGGTCAAATTTTTTTCGGAATGCTTTAAAACCTTTTCCATCTAGTGTGGGAAACGAACGTCTTGAATTCTTTTAGAAAATCTAATAACTGCTAAAATAATGAAAGAACTACCCTTCATAGCATTGGTTAAACTTAAGCTTTTAATTAATGCTTGTTTTAAGCTAAGACTATGTTCCACATCACTGGGAGATAGCAGATATCAAACCTTTATCAGAAGTCGCCTCATACAGGCCAATCTCACATTTACCAGTATAATCAAAACTTTTTGAGAAACTTCTTCTTAAAAGGCTAGATAGAATCATTGAGCAAAGAAGGCTCATTCCCACCGACCAGTTCGGGTTTAGAAATAAGCACTCGACAATAGACCAAGTTCATCGTGTTACTAATATTATAGAAAAATCACTTGAAGAGAAACTAGCTTGTTCTACATTTTTCTTAGACGTTGCACAGGCTTTTGATAAAGTCTGGCGTAAGGGCTTAGAGTATAAACTTCATAGGGATCTAGCTAGACAGTACTATGAGATACTTAAATCTTATATTTCAAAAAGATTAGTAGATAGGATAGGTAGGTTCTGGGACCACTAGAGTGGCAAAATTTGCCACCCTGCGGTGAGTCACCCAATTGTGGTTAAAATGTTGTGGTTTTGATGTTCCAATTGCGGTTTTAGAGTGTGATTGGCACGTGAGTGTTCCAATTGTGGTTTTGATGTTCCAATTGCGGTTAAGTTGTTTATGTTTTATTTTTATCATGGCATTGGTAATGAATTTTCGGGGGGTCGAAAGATAACGTTTCATATGGGAGTTATTTTGGGATTTAGTAAATGGAGGTCAACGTTTTGCGTGTCTATTCATGTTGTGCATACATTTATTCTATAAATAGAATTGTTCTCATTATAGTTTGATTAATTGTAAGAAATGATTTGGTTGCCCTTTGATCAAGACGAGTAGTAAAAATTGTGGTTGTCTTTCGCTGTCTTCCAATGGGAGTACATGTTGCGTACGTGTTTAAAAAAAAGAGAAGTCAATGTTTTGGGTTCAAACGATAAAATCGGGTGATAAATATTGCATTTGTCATACATCGTGGAAATATTTTAAAATTGTAAGAGTAGACGTAATTGATTCTAGTTTATCAGTTCATCTAACGCCAGAAGATGGTAGTAAATGTTTGTTGATGAAAATGTGCAGAGGAGATCCAGTACCTGGGAATCTAACATCAGTACCGTATCAATTTACTGTAAACGAACATTTAAAAATTGAAGTATTCGGTGGTTCAATAACCATATTAGGAGTGACAACCGATGGTTTTCATCCCTTGAGAATAACGAGTAGTTTTAATGAGCTGTGTGTATTTAATGATATTGATAAGGAAGATATAAAATATAAAGCGCTCAAAAAAGATGGTGGATACAGGTCGTGAACAGCTTATGAAACTAATTCCTGACTTTTTAATAGATCACAAGGAAAATTTGTTGGATGATCACTACAGGGAGATTTTAAATTGTTATATTAAATTATGTGAATACGCTCCTGCTTCTATTGTTAATTCTAAATATGGATGCCATTATTCAACATGCAGCTGGTCATCGGATACATGTGAAGTGGGACCCGACACTTGTGGATGTTACATGTTAAAAAGTAGAATAATGCAAACAAAAAAAATAATGTCACTATATAGCAGAATAAATAAAAAGAGTTAATTCAAAGAATATTGATTTAGTTTCCATTTGACTTTTCAGTGGTGTGGTGTGTCGATCTCTATATCAAATCAAACAAAATGTATAAATTCTTCTTTCTGTTAATCTCCGTATCATGGGGTTTATTCCAAGCTAACCCAATACCGTTAAATCTATCAGCTGGTACTAATAATAAAGGAAATTTGGAATTTTCTTTGCTGCTACCTAGTAATGATACTTTAAAAATTGATTTGTCCTTTCAATTGATGAAGATCAATGAGATCATACAAAATGATCAACAAAATAATGGCACAGCAACAACAACAACAGAAGAACCTGTAAAACAATATTTTACTGTCGAAGAGGCCATAGAGGCATTCAGGCAAGATTTGCTGAAAAAAGAAAAGGATATCCAGGGAATAATTGAAAGTGAAAATATTTTTTACAGACATTTTAAGTTAGAATACGATCAGTTGGATCTAACAATACGGTGCTCTTACGATAGTAATTATAAGAGACGTACACTCGCCATAAATTGTTATGAATATCGTGAATATTCCAGTGAAAGAATTACGAGTAATGGTGAAATTGAAATATTTACATCACAAGACACGACGTTCCGTTCCGATGTCGAATTGATTGATGTGAAAAAGTATAAGCAAACATATGATATGACAATTTCATAGATTGTGAAATGAAATGAGAACGAAAAAATTGGAACAGCAACCAAACGGGGGAAGGATGAATAAAGAAAAAATCGTCCAGACAATCAACAGCAACAACAACAAATTCAATCTGAAAAGTTTTTTTTTAAAAATAAAACAAATGATTTTTTTTAAAATATTTTTGGGTTTTTTTATTTATCTAAGTTCTAAAAAACTTAATAAAATGGGATTGATTTCGTTTTGAACGAAATCACCTCCCCTGGCTCTGGCATTTAATGCTGCCAGCAAATGAATGGCAGCTTTCAACTGCAACCAGCTTCTCGTACGTTGAAGCTCCTTCATGGTATCCTCCAGTTCTTTCAGCAACCCGCTGAACTCCCAGCAGGCCTCAGTGATGTATTTTACATCATTGTTGATTAAGTTAATAATTGCTTCCATGACTGAATTCCTGGATGTATTCTGTTGAAGTAATGTTTTGCATAGTTTTCAACGAGTTTTTATACCAGAAAGTCATGGGAATTGGGTAAAAATTTAAGAAAAAATATTATCTGTGGTTTGTAGTATAAAATTCTTAATGTCTTTCATGTCCGAACTGTGTTGTTTTAGGTAATAAAGTAATGTTTTGCATAGATTTCAGGGAGTTTTGTTTTTATACTAGAAAACCATGGGAATTGGGTAAAATTTTGTCCTTATCTAGCGGTTTTTCAATGAGGGTATTGCTTCTGAGTTTGATTGACAGCTGAATGTTCCAACTGTGGTTTGCAATGTTCTGCACTGCGTTGAAAGTCTTATCGTGCTAAAATAAATATGGGAAAAAGGATTTACGGAAATATGCACAGGAAAAAAAAAAATATTATCTGTGGTTTGTTGTTAGAAATATTAGTTGTTATTTAATTTGATGGTAGGTTTGTGATGATATAAATAGAGTGAATTTCATGCGATAGTCAGCAGTAACATGGACATCAACGAAGAATTAAACAACATCGAGCAGGGTAGCTTCAAGGATACAGTGAAGCTATCAAGTTTGATCAAAGGGCAACCGTACGAAATCGAGCAGGTTAAAGTCTGTACAACCAAGTTCGGTAAGAAAATGCTTTGCATTTTCAGTGATTTTCAAGTAAGTACCTACCTAAAACGAAAAAAATGTAAATAGATACTTACTCTTTTTTCTTCTATAGGTGTTTCTTCCGGACCGTTACAGCAACATGTCGGAGGAGATAAGGAATGCTATATGTGAACAAGATTTCACATTGACCTATGTTGGTCCGCTGGGCAGATCATCACAGATCAAAATTTCAAAAAAAGAAGATAAATAAAAAAAAAACATTCTTTACAATATATAATTATTCGTTATTTATTTTCCTCTGAACTAAATTTCTTATAATAAAACTGTTTTGAAGGGCGCAGCAGCAATCATCACCATAATGGTTTTCACATTTTGGGTGCATGCAATTTGTTCGTAGGGATTTCAAATTTTCGCAATCTTCTTCAAACTGCTCCACGTTTAACACCATATACCAAGGGTCGTCAAGCATTCGTTTAATCCATGAAATCTTCTCCTTTCCCTTTACGTATATGGGAGTTGTTACTCGAATGTTTTCTTTTATGAAGCTCTGTACACTGTTGTATGTGACAGAACCTTCATGCCACATCAGTTTGTGTTGGTTCCGCCCCAACCAATTGACACGTTTCTTGGAGGCTGCAGATAGGTCGTTATATGGAAATGGTGGTTCGATTAGAAAATGTTGATGCTCCTTGTTGTTGAATGTTATAGCCACTTCTTTGTAGATGAAAGTGTTGGGCTCAATGTTGAAGCCCTGGACATCCATTGTGATAAAAACACCCTCCACCATTATAAATTTTAGATGTGTGCTTACGCTCTCACCACAAACTATCTAATGAAATTCCTTTACATAATTCTTTCTTTAAATAATTCTTTTTATTTCATTGGTAAGCGGTGTATACTCAACCAGACGATCATGTATAAGTACACAATATGCACAAGTCTTATCTGGTATATTCTTTGTTGTGTGAAATTCCACTCTAATATCCAGGGGACCCGTTTTAACAGCCTCGTTTTGATGTGTCACATCGATAACAATGATTGGAGCGTTTTCCTTAAATTTGTCACGTGATAAAATTGGTTGAGGTTCACGCATGTAATAGCCCTGCTGAAATTTCATATACATGTCATACAATATAGCGTACCGATTTCGATCAAATTTTAGATTGAGATCATCGTACGGGTATGAATCAGAGTTAAGATGCACTTTAATATTACTCAAATCACAGTGCTGAAATACATTGGCAGACTGAAAGACAATTAAAATAAACCGTGGTCTCTCGCTTTGCGGTGAAAGTTTCACATTCCACAAATTGTGTAGTCCCTGTGATAGTACAGGGTTGTAGTGACAGTCCCAACTTCGAAAAGACATTGTTAGGCGTTGTCCACTGTTCATTGTTTTGAGAATTTCCAATTTTGAAAAATCAGCCAGTTGTATATGGGGCATTTTCCATGTAATATTGATAATGTTTAGTTTAATTTTTTCCTTGACATCAGTTGAAAAGAATGAATCCTGATCAGATTTTGAACGCAATAATATGAGCTCATGCTTAGAGTTCAATACAATCTTATTAAAGTCCTCGGCAAAGCCCAAAAGCATTTTGAGTGGCACGCAAAAATTGAAATATCCGTTCTCTAGTTCAAAGTCTTCCCCTACAGACCATCCAGCATTTTTCAACATTTGACTTTCATTCATATTGAGGGAGACATAATTTTTAATCGTTGTGGTCACTCCTAGATATCGTGTACGGTCTACTTCAATTCCATTGATTTCATATCGGATCTCATCAAAGAGAAATGCTACACAATTGTTTTTAAATTTTATATTATGTGATATTGTTCCGTTGTCGAGTGTTACAATTCCCTCGATATAAATATAACTATCACTAGGCAGTACGTATAGATCTTGATTCTGAATCGCGATTCTTATTTCATCATTATTTTTAAACGTTTGCAAATATGGTGTGTAGCTATGGTATTCCTTTTTTATGATGCTTTCATCATAGATGGGCTTTTGTAATACATTTAATATTTCACTCATGATTTAGGTTTATTTTGGTAGCAGCAGCTGGAAACCCAATGATTTCAAATATTCCCTATTGAATGCAGTTAATTTTTTTCTTTTTTGCAACGGTTCCCTCTTAATCACTGTTGTTGTTGTTGGTCGTGTGACTGATTGTGTTACAGTGATGAAGGGTGTTGATTTTGCGTTGTTTTTATTGTAAACAATCATTGGTCCTTGGGTTTTAAATGAAGCCTAAGTGTAATGGTTTCTCCACGAAAATTTACTAGATCACCGTTTTGATCAATGACTTTAACAGCTATTGAACTGATCTGTCGGGTGGTTACTGGCAAATAGATGACATTTTTGGGAATTTCATCTAATTTATATCCGGGGCTACCATTTAGCGAAAACTCATGAAGGGTGTGTGCTGGTGCATTATTAATGTATGATCCACCCACGATATTACATTCAATACGTATAGCATTGACTCTTGTTATATTGATAGGCAGGTCCGAATTGTTCTCTTCTCCTCCTTTTAACTTTCTCTTACTAAATCCCAATAATGAACCGATTGTTCGATCTGCGGTAAAATCAATGTCATCACTACAGTAAATTTCAGTTTTCAATGTATTGTAATTGGCGTCAATATAAAATTCTCCAGTTTTATTTATACTCTCATACTTTTTCTGCAAGAATGTAGCTATGTCTTCGAATTCATACGAACCAATTGGAAGTTCAATGATTGAGTCTCGCACATGAAACAAATTGTTTTCCAAATCAATATTGGGTACAGAGTTAAATGTATGGAAATCAACCAGACCACACTCGTAATCCCTATCCAAATCTATTGATGGAAAATAATTTGCTTCCAGATTTGATGCGTCACCAGTTAATATTAGTGTTATTGACATCTTGAGCGTTAGTTGAACAATGAAATTGAAAACAAATTTTATATGTATTTTATTCGAATTGTTTTGTATTTATTACAATACATCTTTTTTTTTAATCCAAGAATTATGTTCGCTTGAAAATCCCAACCATTTGACTAGAGCCTTGTCTCCCCTGGTATTGAGAACTTTCTCCACAAGATAACTATTTGGATATCTTGTTTTCATCAGCTCATACTCATAGAAGCCTCCTTTGATGACATTGCCCTTATAGTCCTCCAAAATGTATGTAGTTGGATTAGTATTTTGAACTGTTTTGATTTTAAAGATTTCAGTCGTCCAATTGGGGGTGTAGCCCTTTTCGAAAATGTGCTTATATTTACTGATTCGTACACTGTCTCGCTTATGAAACATTGGTTTATTAAATATTTTCATGTTGTTGTAGACTGTGTTTAGTAGCATTTTCTCATTGTTGGAATTGACACTGCTTGGTGGCATTTTAATGATACGATGTTTTGTGTTATTATATCTAGCAATCAATTGTTTGTGGAAATGTATCCATTGATATGATCCACGGTAACTAAACTCTTTCCACATTAAAGCCTTGAAAGTTCTATTGAAGCGTTCAACTATTGATGCCTTTAAAATACTAAATGTTGAATAGTGATTAATACTGTACTGCCGCATGAGAGTTTGAAATTGTTTGTTGAAAAATTCTTTTCCATCGTCGGTTTGTAGATTCTTTGGTGAGCGGTGCGAATCGACAAGAATACTTTTCATTGCTTCGCTGACACTGGAAGCTGTTTTAGTTTTAAGCGGCACAACCCAGGCAAATTTCGAAAATGTATCAATGAGGGTGAGAAGAAAACGGTACCCGCTGTTAACTTTTGAATATTGTCCCATTTCTACTAAATCTGCTTGCCAAAGGTCATCTATTCCCTTCATTATTACCCGACGACGATGGAAATTTTTGCGAGCTTGTCTATGCAGCTCACCTACTAGTCCCCTTTTCACATTAATATTCATTTTCTTTCCGATTGTAATTTATTCTGGATTCTCGGTTCTCCGACTTGTTTGAACGTGTATGCTTCAAACCCTGCCAGTCTATCTTCAATATATTTAACAAGTTCTTTTATATCCTTGCTTAGGTCTTCAATGAGCAATTTATTTGCATTTATCTCCGCTTGTAAATCCTTTGTGACTTTTTCAAGGTTTTTTCTAAAATTGTCTCCCAAAAGTGTGTTGTCTTTTTGAGATTTTAAGATCAACTGACTTTGACTGGCTGTGATGAATTTCTTTGATACTGCATCGTCATCTTCAATTGGTGTTGCTAAATTTTTTATTCGTTTAAAATGAAGGTTTATATTCCGATCACGATCCATATTAAATCCAATGGTTTTTTTAAGTCTATTGTCCTTGAAGATATTGGGAGAAAAGTGACCAAACTTGTCGACACTCATTTTGCAAATGAATTAGGCTATTATATTGCACTCTTTAAGTTCTTCAATAATGGAAACAATTTCATTATTATGACCAGTGTGACCTGCCGATTGTGATGAAATTAAAAGTCGTAATCTATCGACTATTTCATTGGGATCATCCCAATAAATATAATTAGTTTTTTGCAGATTTACGCTCATTAGACCAGATCCTTTACGGTTTGTTTTATCGTTGAATAGTCTTTTTATAATATTTTTGTACTTGAATGCCTTTGTGCCTTTGATTTGTTCATTTTCATCATATCGACGTTTATGTGCACTTGTTGTAATGAGAATTTCCTTGTAAACTTGCAAATCAGAGGAATTGTAGTTTTTCGATGGTGTTTTATAAAACAGAAGCTCAAATAGTCCGGGTGTAAGGGGCCAGTTTTGATCACCAATAGAAATACTATTTTCTCTTAGCACAAACTCTTTATTACCAAATTTCCATTTTGTGTTTGAATCTCTATGTGGACCATACAAATTATCTAATTTTTTGTTCCGTTCCAATTGGGTCAAATCCAATTTTGAATATACATCGCTTTTATTGGTGTCGTCGTCGTTTTGCGAATAAAAGGCATCCTCCTCACTTGAATCACTTGAATTGAACTTAATCGTATCACTCTCATCTGGTACTTTATAATCAAAATCAACCGGTGAGATGTCCTTTTTCAATGGTGTGCTTGTATTACCCTCTAAGAGTCTAGGTTTGGTGTCATTTCCACCATCAACATAGCTTTGCTTTGAACTTTTAACGAGTTGTTTGAGAGGTCTGGTGATTGGTTTAAATGTGTCTTCCAACAAGCCCCGTGCATCCGATTCTTGCGACTTGAAACTGTTGAACTTTTTCCGCAATACATTTCTAGTCTTTATAATATCTCTTACTATTTTCTCATTCATTTTGTAGTTACCAGATCAGATCAATCAGATCAGCTTGTAGTTACCAGATCTGTTGTAACAGCTTGAGAACATATTATATACTGATCCGAAATTGAGAAATATTGATTACTTATTGTTGAATAAATATATCAAATCCTTTTCTATAACGACCACCATCAATAGGATCGTCTTTGTTGATGACCAGAAAACCATATTTATCCTTCCAACACTTGCTGCATATATCTGAGAAATTTTCAAATTTCATATCAGCACCCACATGATCGTTGTATATATGCTTCATATTCATTTCATCCTGTTTGAACATGATAATCATATTGGCATTGTCTCGAATTAAATGTTTAGGAATTCGTGTATATGTTTGACATAAATAAAAGCAATCAATATTCCTATGACGACCCATACAAAAATATGACCGAATATTGTTTTGTTTCTCACATGCCACATCATCGAAAATAATAATCGAATCAATTCTTGCTTCATCGGGCGGTAGAACATCTTCATTTGCAGAGAATGTATGAAATCCCATACCTTTTATAGGCTGTAGTAGTTGTTGAAGATATTGATACTTTGGTTGATACAATGACTTTGAATATAAATAAATATTCTTGAACTTTACTCCATTGGGACTTTCGATTAAGCCTATCATAACATTGGTTTTCCCACAGTTTGATGGACCCACTATCAAAGCTCTTATGGTGTTTGGTAAGAGTAAACTATGTCTCGGTGACGATAGACTATTAGATGAAAAATCTCTGTTGCGAACAACAAGATCGTTTTGCTGTTTTATAAAACGCATCTCAATAATGAGTGTTGACATGTGTACTAAAAACCTGTGCTTTTATTGATTTGTTTTAGTCTTTGAAAATATGTTCAACAGACTTGATCACCGCACTCGAAATGGTAGTCTTTTATAAAAAGCACTTTAGTCACAATCGAAACACAGTTGGAAGAGGACTAATAAATAACATTATTAATTCCCTACCAGTTGAACTTCACTTACCAGGCTATCAATTTTGTGGACCCGGCACTAAACTTAAAGAGCGTTTGTTGAGAGGGGAAAAGGGAGTAAATCCATTAGACGCTGCCTGCAGAGAACATGATATTGCTTATTCACAAACAAAAGATATAAATAAACGACACGTAGCAGATCAAATATTAAGCGATAAAGCGTGGGCAAGAGTAAATTCCAAGGACAGTAGTTTCGCTGAACGTGCAAACGCTTGGTTCGTCACAAACGCCATGAAGGCAAAAGTAAAATTCGGCATGGGCCACAAAACTAAGGGGAAGAAAAAATGTAATGCCGCGAATAAACTTTTTAATATGGCCGTGCAAAATGCGAAAAAGGTTTTATTACAAGAAAAACCCACTGATATTGACAGTGCAATACAAATTGCTAGAAAAGTCATATCTAAATCATTGAAAAGAAAAAAATCAACGATTCAAATACCACGTATAATACCGCTACCTAAAATTGGAGGTTTCCTGCCTCTAGTTCCAATACTAACAGCCCTCGGAGCAATTGGAGGTCTAGCATCTGGTGGATCGGCTATCGCTAAGGCTATACATGAAGCCAAGTCTGCTCGAAAACAATTCGAAGAAGCAAATCGTCACAATAAAACTATGGAGGCCATAGCAATGGGAAAAGGCCTATATCTGAAACCATACCGGAAGGGCTACGGTTTATTTTATTATTCGCAGCCAAAAAACTAATGAGAAGGCTACCCAGACGACCACTTACAGATAGCGATTTGGTTAGATATACAAAACATGTGCCACACTTTAGAGGGGTTTTTATGAAAGTTGTGCACATTCAAGGGATTATAGTCGGAAGTATCAAAGTATGTGTGTATGTCATTATAGATATCTGCGTAAAAGTCTTCGGTATTGATAGTATAAATGAATGAATCTGTGTCCATGTAATTGAGAAGCAACCTGTTACTAAATTTGACTTTCATATATTCATAATGGAACTCGTACATGAGTAATTTCGAAAGTTCCAAGACTACGAATCCCAAATAAAGTGGTTTATTATAGACAACTTTTACCCTATGCAATTGAATAGCAACCATATTTTCAGAAAATATCGATCTACTGTGGAAATTTGGTTTTGCCATTAGAGCCCGTATACCTTTCCTTTTACCGATATTCTCCCAATGTGTAGCAATTTTAACATCAGTTCTTTTATCAATGTTTTCCATTGTCTTGCCATAGATACTATTATTCATTAATTTGAAAAAATTCTTTTCAAAGGCATTTCTAGCTTTCTTACGGTAATGAGTATTCAATTCAATATACTTTTGAAGCCAATTCGATTGTTTGAATTGAATGACTCTGTGGACATTTGTCATTACTAAACCATGTTTCAGTGCTTGCTTCAGGTTTTCTATATGAATAACATATTTCCGTTTAGGATAAAAACTGCTTACCAACTTTTTAGATTTGGTTCCCGGAGTGCAAATATTTTCCGGGCAAAATGGTAAGTCATTGTGAATATCATGTAATGTTTCGGGATAATCCAAGTCTACCTCCAAGACGATACCGATATCTGGATTTTTGAATGACATTATATAACTTTTGGTAAAGTGATCTGTGCTTGTCACCCACTGAAAACCACCATAGGGAAGAGTTTGGTTCATAGCCCAACCATAGAGATTATTAACATCCAAGTACATCAAATATGATGAAGGTAGGTTTGGTTGATATGTAGTCATAAATTTGTTGTTTGCTTCCGAATATCTATGACAGCATTGAGTTAAACCACCCCTAACACCGTTTTGGAAAAATTTATACATTTCGAATTCGGTTAATAATTCCAATTCAATGTCTGTAACTTTGAGCATTGCATCCCAAGACAAACCGGGTGCCGTATAATAATAGCACGGATCCAATTTATAGATTTCCTGGCATATTTTTCGAAAATTCTCAAAGATATCGGCAAGCAAAACAACATCACTTTGTAAATAAATTTGCAGATATTCCCTCATGTTTTGACAATTGAAATGTGACCAAATTTTATGAGCAACTTCATATGACTCATCGGAACATTCCTCGTCAGTTAGTTTGTTGAAGAATGCACTCTTTTCTGGTAAACATTTCTCTTCTAAGCGCTCCCACGAATTTAGATAATCATAGGGAAACACACCTTTTCTTTTAATCAAGTCGAATTGCTGTCCACAATTGAAATATAATGTTGTGAATTTAAAATCATCGTTACCTAAATTCTGCGCTAGTGAGTCAATACTTTCGCTGAGAAAGCGACATGAATCAAGAAATCTCATTTCAAAATAGGTCTCCGAGTTTTCATCTACAAGCATCTTTTTAGATATTGAGATATATTTCTCCTTATTCAAAGCCAATACCTTGATTTCTCCCTCCAATTCATTCAATGAAGAGAAAAATAAATGACTATCATAACCTGTGAGATTGTGTAAGAAAATCGGCATGAATTTTGGAAGACTTGTTCGTAAATTACAGCTATTATGACTAGGTCCTCTATATTCCCCCGTAACATGACAATGGTCTCTTACTCTATACTCGAATTCTATAAACTTTTTCCCACAAAATATACAGCACTCTTCGTTCGTTTGACGCCATTCTTGTTGCGGTGTGAGATCTTTCATCGGCACTGCATGTTTGTAGTAATCAGCATACAGTAGTTGAATATCTTCACTTAGATTGTTGATGAATTTACTCGTACAGTCGGGTCCTATAAAACATCATTTGAAAAAAAAGAACAACAAAATAGCAAAAATTAATATACCTGTAAACGTCCTCATTGAATTCTTGCTGCTATCAAAGAAACAATTGATGTAGTAGGCAAATGCACAAGGAACATGCTGTTGAGTTGTTGTTGTTGATGATATAGATGGATCGGGAAGACAAGTACTAACAGGTAATAGTATACTCTCAAAGTCTGCATATATTACGAAAGGTACACTGACAGATCTCTCGACATTTGAAAACTTTACAATGTTTTCCCCTTCCTTTGGCATATGCGTAACAACACCAGCGCATTCTGTCTTATGGTTCTGCAAACTTTCCTCATTGTAATAGTGCTGCAAACAACTATTACAAAAGTATAGCTTTTTCTCTTTCACATTGAGGATCCTGTCGCGTAGAAGACGACTTAAACATTTTATCCACACATAATGAGTCACTTCGTTATCATCGCAATATAACAAATTAATGTGAAGGGGTTTCTCATTTTTAGTCAGATAGTATGGGCCCTCAATACATTGTTTGCTCGTTTCATCATCATTCGAGTATCCGAAAACATTAACACTTATCTCATTTTGCGCCTCAAACTTGGGTATCTGATCAATTGCCAAAGGAAAAACGAGGTCTTTAAAATTTAGAACCATATCAGCAGTGGAAATACAGTCACTCGTTATATCGGATATGTTATAGGCAAATGAGGAATTGGGTTTCGACACGTTTGGGTTCACAGCTGAAATTATTGCCCATTTGAAACAGTATACATCATTGTTTTTAACATTGATCACAGCCTTTTTGTTATTAATGAAAGCTGGTAATTTGATGTGCGCTGATCCCTGCAAACACTGATATTTATTGACATTCAATTCAATGGCTTTTATCCTAATTAGAGTCCATCCACTGTCTCGCTCCTGAAATTCTTCCAGCTTCTTCATTATATTATCCTCCATTTCTTTTATTATTTCTTCAATGTTATCGTATAAAAGAACGGGTTGCATACGTGTGGCCATTGACTTTACATCAAAGTCCATATCATCCTCATTACCAATCTTCACAAATTCCGCAAATAATTCCAAATTGAATTTAATTGAATTATTTTTCATGACTATTTCTTGCAATAGATTTTTGACAATTGCCCTCTTTCTTGCAAAAAATGAATTCACATCTAATTCGTCCTCTTTTTCATTCATCACGGAATACGACACAATTCGTTCTTTGAATGATGTCATTATTTTATGCACGTTATCGGCGTAAGACACTTTAACTTTCGATTTATGTGCATTGCTTCGCTGATGCTGCTTCCATGTTTTCCTATTCACACTAATGTTACACACATTGCACACAATATTCGATGATGCTGGTGCTGATGTCGATGGTGATCCTGATGTTGATGTAGGTAGTGACGTCACTGGTAAAATGACTTCATTTTTCCCCTTGTCCTCATCCAAAACTATACACTTTAACAAATGCTCCTTCAATTTATATTTTCTCGTAAATGATTTACCACACACCAAACAATGATTTAAGATCTTGTTATGTATAGTATCCATATGACGCTTCAAAACACCTTTAAGCGAAAACGTTTTATCACAAATATTACACTTCATTTCTTTATTTTTATTTGGTGTGCAACGAACTTCTTTACTACTGAGAAAAAATTCAACTGCTTCTTGAACTGAAATCAAATCAACATATAACCTCTACAATGGCATACAATTTTCAAACCACAGTGCAAACTCCTTGTCTACTATGGTCTCTCTCTTCTTATCCTTGCATTCAAAAACAACTAAACCGCAATTGGTTTCCAATTCATTTTTAACAAATAACGAAACCATAATAACAATAATTCTATTTATAGAATAAATGTATACACAACAACGCACATAATTTGTCGCATAAAACGTTGACCTCCATTTACTAAATCCCAAAATAACTCCCATATGAAACGTTATCTTTCAAAAAATTCATTACCAATGCCATGATAAAAAAATAAAACATAAACAACTTAACCGCAATTGGAACACTCACGTGCCAATCACACTCTAAAACCGCAATTGGAACATCAAAACCACAACATTTTAACCACAATTGGGTGACTCACCGCAGGGTGGCAAATTTTGCCACTCTAGTGGTCCCAGAACCTACCTATCCTATCTACTAAGATTCTTTAGAGTTCGCTATGGTTCAGCATATTCTGAACTTAAAGAACTACAAGCTGGAGTTCCACAGGGAAGTGCTTTGGGACCAACCCTGTACTTACTGTATACTAGTGATATACCAAATATGACTTATACGACGATAGGTACATTCGCAGACGACACTGCTCTGTTCTATCAACTGATAGATGCGTGGCTAAAGCAACAGAAAAGCTGCAAAATGCAGTTAATGCGATATGTGATTGGGCGCAACGATGGCGAATTAAACTTAACGAGTCAAAGTCAACCCATATCAATTTTACTAATAAAAAAATAGCAAATGTTCCCGTGGTTATTAATAACCAAATATGTAGTTCCTTATTCAAATACAACTAAGTATCTGGGTATGAATCTAGATGCTAAACTCAAATGGAAGGAACATGTGAAAAAGAAAGTAGAAAAGCTAAATATTAGATATAGAAAACTTTATTGGTTGCTAGGACATAGTTAAGAAATGTCCATTGGGAATAAAATTTGATTATATAACCAGATACTGAAGCCTGTTTGGACATTTATGGTATCCAATTATGGGGTTGTACAAAGAAAACAAATGTAAAAATAATACAGACATTCCAAGACAAAGTCCTTCGGGGAATAGTAAATGCCGCATGGTATATTAGAAATGATGACATGCATCGTGATTTGCAGGTCTTTTAACGTAAGTAATTTAAAAGTACGTAATTCGTCACAATCAGCGTCTGCAGATGCATATTAATCCTGAAATAGAAGACGTCTCAAATATACGATAAAATATTCGTAGATTAAGAAGAATTAAACCTCACGACCTTATAATCTAAATAATGAGAACCCGTATTCAAATACCCAACCGAGCGTTGAATCATCGATCGTTTGTCGATCTTTCTTTGATTAGTCATGCATGATTAAGGAGGTGTTTTTAGTGCGGTTAAATTCCCACACTACTCTGGGTTTCTAACCCGAACCCCATTGTGTCTTTCGAGATTTTCACCTTCAATAACAAAAAAAAAAGAAAAGAAAAAAAGGCTTTACCTCCGCAGCGCTGCAATACTCCCTGTGAAAACAATTAAATGTTTGTGAGAGCATAAAGCATAAGAGCATATCGATAAAAATGTCTATTTACTCACTTTTCTTTCTCTTCTGACATTTTTCTTACTTTTTTGCCTGCGAATCAGCAGCGCATCAGGTATTTTTGTGATGTTTTTTTTTCGCTAGGTTTGCGCATCAGTTTGATCAACTTTGCAATAATGAACACTTGACGTTGCAAGTGATGCCAATAGTTGAATTAATGAACATTTTGCAAAGCATCATGATGATGCCTGTGATGCTTTACTGAATTTACACAAATGCTACGAAAATAAATACAAAGTCGGCTATTTCCTTGACTCAGACCTTTTGCTTTATAATTTTGTACGCACATTTTTTACGGAAAAGCATTGTGAATTTAAGACGTTTTGTTTATACAGGAAAACCAGGAAAACCAACAATTTATGGATGCGATAAGTTGGCAAGATACGTAAGTTTTGTGAAAAAAACTATTGGACCAATATTTTAGGCGAAAATTTTAAAATACAGTCATCCCTAATTGACATCTGCTGTGACACCTGAAGAAGAACTGAAACATCACAAAGCTATGCTAAATTCATACCTTGAGATTGAATTGGAATTATAGATTGCACACATACTGCCGTACTTTCTTTATTCAACCTCGCGCACTTTTTTTAATTTCTTTAACAAAAATCGTCAGAAGCTCCATTCAAAAATGCAAATTTACTGATCAAGTTTGACAGAAATTGCAAGGCAAGTACACGTACAGCGAAGTAAACGCCTTGTACGAGTTTTCGATCTTTATTTAGCAATAAACGAGGTTTTTATTCATACCGATTGAAAGCAACTTGTCCATAGCCTAAAGTGACCATACGTCCCGCTTTTAGCGGGACAGTCCCGTTTTTGAGGTCTCTGTCCCGCGGCCATAACTGTCCCGCTAAATGTCCCGCTTTTCCTACGTTTGTTCAAATGTGTGTCTGTAGGTCTCTACAATTCTCAAAATGAAGCAATTATCTAAATATGTACTATTTTACATCGCTGTGCATACAAATTGGCGCATATAAAACAAACGTAAGAGCTGTTAAAGAAAGAAAATGAGCCCATGTATATTCTCTGTTAATGAATTGTCAGTTTTGCTTCTAGTGTCTAATGTGGTATTCGTTTGGGCGCTCTCAGAGCACTTTTTTTGCCCTCAGAGCAATTTTTATGTTCGTTAGGTACAAAAAAAGCAATCTTTTTCAGAACATTTTAACTGATCTCTGTATTGTTATGAAGTCTGATTTTTTATTTTTATTTTTTAAATAAATGTGTTATTTGTCGTTTGTTTTGCGTACTTTTTTATGTTTTTCTAAAAAAAAATCATAATTTCTACTCCCTGTGAAGTTTTAAAAATGTGTCCCGCTTTTACTTCAAATAAATCTGGTCACTTTACCATAGCCGTCAATCTCGAATTGTATTCTGTGTGATTGCGATACCTTAGACCGACTAAGCGACTGGTGTGCATGCCAACCATGCATGCTGACCCAATGCAGCTCTAAACTTAGCACTGCATCATTTGAAACTTAAATCGAAGCCTTGGGACATTTGTCTTACTCCAGTGGCTATCGTTTGTTGTCATGCAAGAGGGATTTGTTCTTTGGTAGCCTGAGCGATCTGGAGACTGCTCCTCTACTGGGCTGGACATACAAATATTCATAAGCAGATTAAAATACCTTCTTTTTTAAATCGCATGCCCCAATATGTATACTTGTTGTAGACTGGAGCACGCATTCACAAGCCAATAAAATGTAGACTAATAACCTTATTCATTTTTAAAGTATCGCTGTTAAAAAAAAAACCGAATAACAAAAGCTCATAGAAGTAGAGCTTCACTCTTAAGCTACGTATTTAAACTATTTTTTTTTTGTTCGTCGCTTTCGCTTGTTTATATATGCTCTTTCGAAATGTACATGCAGCGGACTAAGTTACAATTTAGTTTAACAAGCAGTATCTTACAAATTAACAAAGTTGGCGATGGAAAACCTAAGGTGTTAAGCTTTTGTAAACAAAAAAAAAAACATTTACGCAAATACAACGCCTGAGCGACAACAATTGTTAAATCGGTTTCCTAAATGTTCGTTGCATATTTCAGAGTCATCTTCCTTTAGACACCTCTGAAAGCCGCGCTTCATGAATTTAGCTTTTCATATCAAACCAACCAGAAGATTATATTTGTCCACATCGAAGTAAAGGGCAACTGGAACCTTCGAGATTTGATGCTGTGGGTGGCTGAAAGACCCTTTAAGATCAAAGTGAAATATAGATCGAACCTACCTTGGTGCACAACATAGCTTCTTATGTTTCTCGATGCACATAACGATTTCGACCAAAATTCAAACTTATGGCTTTTTTGAAAAAGTTATTGTATTATAATTTAGAGAAACTTAGGAATGCATTTTTGTTACAATCGTACCTTTTTTGATATAAAGTGTGCATTTTGGTCGAAATCGGTATGTGCGTTCTCAACTTAAAGATCAATTTTCATGTAAACTATGCAAACCAAGATAAAAAACTGAGTTTGCGATCAAGCTACGAATGCCCATGTTAGGTACATTAAGAATGAGTTTTTGTAAAAATCGTATGGATCGTTTTTGGAGATTAGTAAGGTTTATAAAAGTACCGTTATTCGAGTTTAAAGCGAAAGACTGCGTATGCATCGATGTAAGCTCGACCTTCTTTCGCTGAAATATCGAATTTGGCTGAAATCGTTGAGGCCGAAAAAAATCGATCTTGTTTAAAACCGTTATAGTGGGAAAGTGGCCCGGACTGTAAGCCCTCAAACTCTAAATCCGAAGTTTGAAAAGAAATCATCCAGCCGTAAGGGCTGCAAATCTCAGGAGCCGAGGGACAGACGGACAGAATTGGGAGACTCACTTTTTTGAGTTCATCTACTATCGTAATGTCAGAATTGATTAAAAACGGGAGCTCGAAATTTTGTAAACGAATGGGTAGGATAGGGAGACTTGTGCCACTTTTTGTTAGATAGTTCATAAAAATTTGTTTATCAATAGCATTCTATTGCTACATTTATCTTTTTTAAGAACGGTCTCATAAACTTATAATAAACGAAAGAAATTTTCGCCAAATGCCAAATGTTTCCACACAGATTTTCGGCTCAAGTCTCCCGCCCCACCGGGCGACTTGAACACACCTTCGGGGGGACTTGAACATACTCAAATTCTACAAGCAAAACAATAAAACAAATAATCAATCCACTTCCAATGTGAGTAGAATTAAATTTTATTGCTTTTGTCGTTTGAAACACAAAACAAAAAAAAATATGTATAAGTATAATTAGAAACATAAAGCCTCACAGTACATAAATAAAAATAGGTACTTCAGTTTCTTAGCATGAAGGAGGTTAAAAAGGTAAACAAAACAAAACTTCAGAAACATAACAAAAATAACTCAATAACTTAATTTCATATTAAATGACCTTGACTAAAACTACATACGATAAATCATTTAGCATTGATCAACCTTCAGAAAGTCTCCCGCTTGCACTTTTTTACAATCAATTTTGTTAAATACGAGCCAGAATGGTTTTATGCTTATAATTGCAATGTAGAATATCAATATTGTTACGTAACATCAAATTTATTTACTTTCCGCGTTACAGATAAATTTTATATAGAAAAAGGAAAAAAAAAATTCTTTAACTTTTTGCATTGGAAAACACATTTTCTCTTCCACCTACCAGAGACAACTGATGAATGATTTAGAACTAATTTTGGATTTTAATGAAATTTAAGTAAATTACTGAGAGTGGCTCACGTCTCCCATATGTTCAAGTCTCCCGCTTTCCCCCAACATATAATTCTGTATGCCATCCAAGATAAGGTTAAGCTTGCTAAGTTGTGGGTATAGCCATCGAATTTTTGGGTTCACTGACCCAGTCCCCTACCGTTTACTTCTCTTAAGGAGATATTTCTCATTTGAAAAATGTTTGCTCACTTTGCATCGCATCCAAAACGAAATAAACTGCTATTAGCTTCATTAGTCCCCTGCACACAGAAACACAGGACCCAAAGTCCCAATAGAAGGGTTAGTGTTATGACGTTTGGGTTAATAATTTCAACTTTATTCACTTTATTCAGCAGAGAAAAAAAAAAGGAAATATTGGAGGGAAATCAAACTCGTGGCAGTCCGAGGCTTTTTTTTTTTGCTATACAGTTGTTGTGGCCTTCTTTCTCTGTGCCAGTTCAGCATGAAAATGAAAATTTATGATCACATTTTTATGGTTACATTCACCCATGCAAACTGCATCAAAGGACTGATTTTCCCTTCATGTTATTTTTTTTTTTTTTGTTTTTGTATTTATTCTTGCCGTTGCTGCTCTACTTCGTTTGGATATCTGGAAAGAGTCCAGGAAAAATATTCGCAGTTTTTATTTTTTCCTTGTAAACCAGGACTCGACCGACTAGGAAAATTTTGATACGGGTGATCCCAGCTTATGGAGACTTGTTTTAAGGGGGGGCAATTCTATAGTATTTTGCTCGTTCATTTATTTTTTTATTTTTGTAGTATTTTGATTTAATTAACCAAAACAATTCTTGCAGAAAATGAATTTACTGCACAAGTCGTGAAAAGCACTTTGCGGAATTATTTTAGAATAATTGAGGCTTGAAATATATTTCTTTTTTAAATTGCATTCAACGGAACTTATTCGTACTGAATTACAGAAGGGGAAATTTATTTAAAGTTTTAAACACAAATTTGCTGTCGTTTATGATTGTAGTGACAACGGAACAAACATGGTTTGGTAATCGTTTACTCACGCAGAAAAATTGACCTTAACCGAGTGGAATTTTCGCTCGGTTAAAAAAAAATGTGTTGAAATCAACTAAGTCTCTGTAGAAAACAAATGAGTTATTATTGTTAAAAACTACCGTGTTAAAAAGGTTAAATACATGTTGTTAAAAATAACACACTAAATGTTTGTTATCAATTAAGTTGCTTCGTTAATATTAACCAACCAGTCTCGTTTTCCTGTTTGGTTAAATTCAAACAAGTATCTTGGTTAAGAAAAACCTACTAAATTTGGGGTTTTAACACATTGATTGGTTATTAATAACCGTGCTACTCATGTAAAATTAACCAAACGAATGTGTGTTAAAATCTAACAAGCTCTCTGTTAAAAACAACCAATAAACGTTGCTTAAATTCAACCAATGACTTGTTTGTTTTTAACCCTTTTACTCGTGAGAATTTAACCAAGCGAATGTGTGTTAAAATCTAACAAGCTCTCTGTTGAAAACAACCAATAAACGTTGCTTAAATACAACCAATGACTTGTTTGTTTTTAACCCTTTTACTCGTGAGAATTTAACCAAGCGAATGTGTGTTAAAATCTAACAAGCTCTCTGTTGAAAACAACCAATAAACGTTGCTTAAATACAACCAATGACTTGTTTGTTTTTAACCCTTTTACTCGTGAGAATTTAACCAAGCGAATGTGTGTTAAAATCTAACAAGCTCTCTGTTGAAAACAACCAATAAACGTTGCTTAAATACAACCAATGACTTGTTTGTTTTTAACCCTTTTACTCGTGAGAATTTAACCAAGCGAATGTGTGTTAAAATCTAACAAGCTCTCTGTTGAAAACAACCAATAAACGTTGCTTAAATACAACCAATGACTTGTTTGTTTTTAACCCTTTTACTCGTGAGAATTTCCCAAAAATAAAGTAACATTCTGTTCAAAAAAAGAGAATTCTCCTCGATTTATTTTACATTCCATTTTTCCATAAAACAATTCTATAAAACATTTTCATCGAAATATGTACCTATCTGATATTTGTTATACGTAGAAATTGTGTATCTGTTAATTTTATCATTCAACTTGGTAAATTTCAACAAACACATACTGTTGTTTCTTAACAAGTTATACGCACACCACGAATTACGACGCTGCTTTTTCAAAACGCAGAAACCAGGGATGAAAAAATAATCGCAATTGTACTTTTATCGACACAGTTGATTTAAAGATATATACAAGTACGATTTGCCCAAATTCAGAACTTTGATGAATATATTCTACTTCTGAAAATACGTTCCGACATTCCTTCCGAATTTAGTACATTCACATTTCACGAACAAACTAAATTCTAAACAGGCTAATACAGCCTTAAAAACAAAGTTTTCTCTACTACTTTTTTGGCTTGCAATAGGAAAAAAAGAACACAGACAAAAATGGCCAAAGCAACAATTTTTTTTTTACATTTTTGTCTGATAAAATATGGCTTTTACTCTTAATTGTAGCTAGGCACTTGAAAACTAATTTAAGATAGGTATCTAATTGTAAGAAAATTTGCCAAAGGTACAAATTTAATGCAAAATAAATATTAGCTTTTTATTGAGTCCAATTGACATAATGGCCTTAACGCAATATTAATCTAATCTGTTTCTGTAGATATAATGAAGTAAAATTAAGTAATTTTTCACTCTGCGATTCAATCATTTTGAGAACCAAGCTAATGAAAAAAGCTACACTTTTGCACATGCTGAACAAAATGGTATAGTCTTTAGTTTAGCCCTTTACTTCAAAATTTGTAAGTACCAAACTCGTTTCGACCTATGCGTTGGTGAGAGATGATAATAATAAAACTTATATCGTTTTCCACGCGGCAAAAAGAAGCGTCCGGCAGAGTCCGGAATCAAAAAGATAGATTCTGAGATTTCATCTAATTGTGCTCTACAATATGGTATATATAGTCCTGCATTTATCACTTTATTTCAAAATTTGTTAGTACCAGACTTGTTTTGAACTATGCGTTTTGTGAGAGTTGATAATAACTAAACTCATAATGCAATTGGTACATACACATTTTAAAATAAAGATACAAACAGAAAATTATATATACCATCTTGTAAAGCACAGTTAGGAGAATTTGAAGAAACCAAGGAAGTATTGGTAACCAATCTCGACTTCCAGGAGCAGCCTTGAATAAATCGTCTTTTTCATTGCTGTGCTGCCTTTGCTAGGCCTTTGCGATCACAAATTATTCACGCACAATTGAACCCATTTCGGTACAGCACCTAAAAAATCAGTTTTGTCATCCCTGGTAGAAAATATGTGTGTGGCTGTTGATACAGATCATTCACGAACAATGGAAAACATTTGGGTACAATACCAAAAACTCGTTTTACATTCCTGGTAGGTAGAAATATGTGTGTGGCTGCAGATACAGTCAACTCGGTTAATATCTACAAACACAAGGCTTCTCGTTCATCTGTAAAACAGTGTGTCTCGGTTGATTTTAACACATACATCGTGTTATACGCATACGCATACTATCGCGAATTATGAACGACGCACGCTGCTCGCGACTAGTAATTGAGTCATTAAGTGTTGAACCTTTGTAGTGGCTGGTGGTGTGAAATCTGTGATAAGTGAAAATAAAAAAAACAAAAAAGACAAGGAAAAATAAAAAATTCATATTTATTGGTGAGTACATAATATTATTATCTTGTTTTCCTCTTGTTTAAAACAAATTATTGTCAATTTTGGTGGTTTTTATGTGAAAAAAGAAATAGAACTAAAGCAACGAATTTCAACGTAGTACTCGGTTAATAATTGCCGAGTTGAGAAACACTCGGTTAATATCAACCCTTTCAGTCTGGTATCGTGTTTTGACATGTTTTTTTCTTCTGGGATTCAGGTTCTTTATTAGCGAGTGCATTAACTATGTTGTTTTTCTCGAGTTTTAAACAATTTATTGTCAATTTTGGTGATATTCAAGTGAAAAAAAAATAGAACCAAAGCAAAGAATTTCAACCTAGTACTCGGTTAATAATTGCCGAGTTGAGAAACACTCGGTTAATATCAACCCTTTCAGTCTGGTATCGTGTTTTGACATGTTTTTTTCTTCTGGGATTCAGGTTCTTTATTAGCGAGTGCATTAACTATGTTGTTTTTCTCGAGTTTTAAACAATTTATTGTCAATTTTGGTGATATTCAAGTGAAAAAAAAATAGAACCAAAGCAAAGAATTTCAACCTAGTACTCGGTTAATAATTGCCGAGTTGAGAAACACTCGGTTAATATCAACCCTTTCAGTCTGGTATCGTGTTTTGACATGTTTTTTTCTTCTGGGATTCAGGTTCTTTATTAGCGAGTGCATTAACTATGTTGTTTTTCTCGAGTTTTAAACAATTTATTGTCAATTTTGGTGATATTCAAGTGAAAAAAAAATAGAACCAAAGCAAAGAATTTCAACCTAGTACTCGGTTAATAATTGCCGAGTTGAGAAACACTCGGTTAATATCAACCCTTTCAGTCTGGTATCGTGTTTTGACATGTTTTTTTCTTCTGGGATTCAGGTTCTTTATTAGCGAGTGCATTAACTATGTTGTTTTTCTCGAGTTTTAAACAATTTATTGTCAATTTTGGTGATATTCAAGTGAAAAAAAAATAGAACCAAAGCAAAGAATTTCAACCTAGTACTCGGTTAATAATTGCCGAGTTGAGAAACACTCGGTTAATATCAACCCTTTCAGTCTGGTATCGTGTTTTGACATGTTTTTTTCTTCTGGGATTCAGGTTCTTTATTAGCGAGTGCATTAACTATGTTGTTTTTCTCGAGTTTTAAACAATTTATTGTCAATTTTGGTGATATTCAAGTGAAAAAAAAATAGAACCAAAGCAAAGAATTTCAACCTAGTACTCGGTTAATAATTGCCGAGTTGAGAAACACTCGGTTAATATCAACCCTTTCAGTCTGGTATCGTGTTTTGACATGTTTTTTTCTTCTGGGATTCAGGTTCTTTATTAGCGAGTGCATTAACTATGTTGTTTTTCTCGAGTTTTAAACAATTTATTGTCAATTTTGGTGATATTCAAGTGAAAAAAAAATAGAACCAAAGCAAAGAATTTCAACCTAGTACTCGGTTAATAATTGCCGAGTTGAGAAACACTCGGTTAATATCAACCCTTTCAGTCTGGTATCGTGTTTTGACATGTTTTTTTCTTCTGGGATTCAGGTTCTTCATTAGCGAGTGCATTAGTTTTGTTTTTCTTGGGCTTTTTTTTTCTTTTATGGCGATGTTCGCAACTTTTCTGGGACGAACTATTTAAAATGATTTCTGTCTATGTTTTCATCATTTCGAATCGTTTGTCACCAATAAATGGCGAACATCGTCTTAAAACCAGGCATAGCCTTAGTTCTCAATGTTTCTGTCAGTAGTAATTTAGTAATTAAATGATCGTATTTTGATATGCACATGCTCATATTAACACGTGCTTCACAGTTATCTAAAATGGATGAAGAAGTGTCAACCTTACTAAAGGAGTGGGGCCTGGAAGCCTACGTAGACATTTTTAAAGGTTCGTTTATATACCAAAACGTAAATTTATACAATATTATTCGCATATAAGAAAGTTGTAATTTGCTTAAAGTATTTTTGCTACACATGTGTTTTGCATTTTTGATTTCGATTCCTTACGGCACGAAAATTCTTTTGCGCTTGAAAAGCTTTTTAGAAGCTTGTGTTTTTCACAGACGATTCTTTCTTATACGCGACTTTCTTATGCAAGGTGGTGCAAAATTAATCCTCCAATTTTGTTTTTGAATTACTTTTTTGCTAAATTAATTTGATTGACGTACGAAGCTATTTGCAAAAATTATAAAATCTTCCGAAAGGGTGATTAAATTTGCGCCATTTTGTATATCTGATAAAAACCTATACTTTGCAAGTGATTAACTACGTGACATTGGTTAATTTTCATTTATAACAGAAAATGCTATAACTTCAATGTCTTTGGCGCTGCTTGGTGCCAGAGAGATAAAGGAAATGATCCCAGTTATAGGGCATCGGGTTCTGTTTACACGGAATTTCGAAGAATGGCGGAAAGCTATGCACCCTAATGCGTCCACGACTTTGGTTGGTTCATATTATTTAACCATTTGAAATGGTAGAAATAAAGTCTTTTTATTTTTCAGACTTTTGAAACTTCAGAATTATCTCTTGCTACAAACACACAAGAACAAAACGACTGCCTTAATTTCTCTTTTAGTGAGATTCTGCCAAATTTCGCTGTTAGCGACAGAGGGGATGCACTAGATTCCCCTTCAAGCGTTGTTGCTGATGATCAATTCAGCGAAAGTTTAGATGTAAGTACAGGGTTTAAATCGGAAAGGTGATTAGTGTTGATTGATGGTCTCTGCTTTCAATTTGCGTTTCTTTATGCATTCAGAGATCAATCAGAATAAATTGACTTATCTATCAGTTTGAGTAAAAAACACTGCATTTATAATCAACTAAGAGAAGGTGATTATAATAGGTGATTGCCACTAATAGCTTTAGCCGATAGTACAAAGGGTTTTTTTTTCACTTATTTTATTAATTATTAATATATTTCACTAATTTTTTATATTTATATGCACATTAAAATATTTTGTTACTAGGAACTTAACAAGCTGCTCGAAAGCTCACTGGAAGGAACCGGTCTACTGTCGCTGGATAAAACTCGACCGCTGGATAACGTTGCTCGACTGCGATTGGTGCGTATTGTCTGCACCAACATTTTAAAGAAAAACCCGGAAAAAAATATCACAGCTCAAATTTATGGGCACTGGACAAATCAGATTGTTCATTTGTTCCCTACCGAGAATAGATCGGTATATTTTCACAACAAGCTGATAAATTCGAGTCGTGGGGTTGTAAACAGATTGGCTGGAAAATTGCCAGATCACATCCACAATCTAAAACGAAAATACCGGGAAAGTGGTGTTATCACTAAAAGGAAGCGTTCGTTTTCCGCTTCTGCGACGTCGTCACCTTCCTCCAGTCGAGTATCCTCTCCCGCATCAGTATCACATCCTATAAAGCGCCTAGCAACAGCTGCCAATTTCGAAGACTTCGAAGGACAATTCCAAGAAGATCTCCAATGGCTAAAAAATTCTAGCCATCCATGGGAAACAACCGAGGACAAATGGGAGAAAACGACCCATGCCCGACTTCACCATTTAAAGGATATGAGCATATCCGAGTATTTTGAGGAATATCCGGCCTTAAAAAAACCATTGGGATTTAAACTGGTAATATTTCATAGAAGTATAATTATATCAGAAATACATTATACATATATTTAGTCTTTAACGTGAACTACAGTTTCACAAGTAAAAGCTCTTATATTTATTAGTTCAGATTTTACTCATAGTTGTCACATAAATGCTTGCGTTATCTATGAGTTTCGATCTTTTCTTTTTATTTGGATATAGTTCAGGCTTTTCTTTACATATAATATTATGTAATTCTTCTTTTCTCTACAGCTGGTAAGGGATTTCGATAAAATATACAGCGACAACTGCAACGGACTGGTTGAAAATTTTCCAAAATTAAAAAAGGACATTTTCCAACTTGCTAGAAGCAAGGGAAAAGGAGTAAGAGGAAAGGATAAATACTTCGCTCACCTGCTGACTCGGGAAAATCGTAAGAAAACGTCATTTGTTAATAAATACATAACCTGCTAATCGAAATAAATCGAAGAATTTCCGATTCGATCGAATTTCAGAAAAAGCGTGGATATTTTAGCTTTACTAGATTGTTCCGAAAAATTTGTTTTTGTTTTGACCATTATGTTTTCTTTAGAAGAAAAAAACAAATCTGCATCATATTTTCTCTATATTTTTTAGCGCATTCTCTATATAGGTATAATTCTTCGAATCAGATTTGCACACATTTTGTGTAGAAAAATTAATTGGACGCATATGACTTATAATTGTTTTATTATTTTATATTTTCTCAGTTTCTGAAGAGATCAGCAACCTCGCGGCATTCCTGCTAATCCCTTCATTGTTGACCACATCAAACGTTAAGGTCAAAGGATCGAAGCAGAAAATTTGGCGACCCTCTAAGGCGGAAGCAAGGGATGGATTCATAACGAGAGTTGCAACGGATGCAGAGATAGATGCAGCAATTACCAGCAGGCGAGAAAAACTACAAGGTATTGGCCTTACATTACAGCCCTTCATTATAGTAGTAGGTAACTCAATCGATGCTATTGGGTCCTATTTTGTAGTTGTAGATGAAACTAAATATTTACTACCTACCATTTTAGAGGCAGTAGATGTTTGTTTCAAACTAATTTTTATTATTAATGCTGAATATCCGCCAGAGAGTAGATGTTCTTGGCTGTTTATTCAAAAAGCATTTTTTTAAATTAAGACAGAGTTCGATAAGGAATCTACCGCGGCCAATACCTTGTTGGGAGAGTTAGGTGTCAAGGAAAGTTAGAGTTTTCCCCTTCCAATTCATTTTCTTACAATGGTTGTTTGTTTCTTATGCAGATCCTACTTAAAGGATCTCAAAGTTCTAAGGCACCACTTTGATTTCAATCACAGTGACCATAACTTCACAACTTATAAATGTCGCGAAGGAGATTGTAAGCGATCGTTTCCAATTTTCAATTCCTTTAGAAGACACTTTAAAAAAAAAACACGATTTTCAATGTTCAAATAATCCAACAAATTCTGAGAAGAATGCGGATATACTTAATGAAAGTGTTGTTGCAGAAAAACAATTAGAACAAACCAATAAAACTGAAAATACAGAAACCCTGTCACTTGATAAATCACTATCACTTTTTATAGCATCCCTTTATGCAAATGTGATCTTGCCTAGAAACGTAGTGCAAAAAGTGATTGATGGCTTAGCAGAATATTTCGGTTCATTAAGTTCAAATTTGCAGAACTGTGTAGACAATATATGTATTGAGCATTCTCTATCTAATGATGTTTCAAATCAATTAATGCAAGCACTTGTTCCTTCAATCACCTCCCCCTTAGAATGTTTCCGAACAGAACAAAAAAGAATTTCTTATTTCACAAAACAAAAATCATACATTGAGCCTAAGGGAATAATAATCGGCCAAAGGTTCGATTATGTCAAAAAAGGTGGAATAACACGTATGGAACCTATTCCGTGCCAAGAACATTTTATATCTTTAAGAGATATATTGCAAAGATTTTTCTCCCTCGAGAACGTACTTTCGGAAACTTTTGAATATATGGACAGTCTTCGAAATAAAGATGGAATGGAAAATTTTATTCAAGGTTCACATTGGAAAGAAAGACTTAAGCACCATTCAAATCGCATTGTGTTACCTCTATTTATGTACTTCGATGATTATGAAATCGGAAACGTTCTAGGAAGTCATGCTGGTGTTCACAAACTAGGAGCTGTGTACGTCTCAGTTCCATGTCTTCCACCTTGGCGCTCCTCAGTTCTGTCCAACATATTCCTTATTTTATTATTTCATTCATCCGACAGAGTATCTTTTGGTAATAATGTTATATTTCAACCAATTATTGATGAGTTTAATTTTTTAAGCGAAGTGGGCATAGAAATAGATATTCCATCTTTCAAGGGATCTTTATTTTTTGAACTAGCTCTGATTCTTGGTGACAATTTAGGAATACACTCTCTGATTGGGTTCGTAGAGAGCTTTTCAGCAAATTTTTCTTGTAGAGTGTGCAAAGTTACAAAAGATGTATTGAAAAAGCAACTTTACGAAGATACAACACTTCTTCGAACAATGGCAAGCTATGAAGCAGATCTGGCTTTAAATAATTTATCTTTAACCGGCATTAAGGAAAAGTGCGTTTTTCTGGGCATAAACAACTTCGACTTGTTTCAACAGGTGGGCGTCGATATTATGCATGATATGCTAGAGGGTGTTGCCAAATACATTTTGAGTTTTATACTTTCAGAGTATACCGAAAAAAACAAATTTTTTTCTTTAACAATTTTCAATGATAAGCTATTAGCTTTCTCATATGGCCCTGATACTAAAAACAAACCTTGCCCTATCGAAAGAGAACATCTTAGGCGGGGAAATGTGCGTTTATCTTCAGGAGAAACGCTTACTCTTTTGCGGTTTTTGGGTTTACTTATAGGTGACTTTGTGCCGAGGGGTAATATTATTTGGGAAATGTATATAAAATTAAGACAAATTGTTGACATACTTCTTAGTATAAATGTTTCTGTTGGAACAGAAGATTTCTTGCAAGTATTAATAGCTGAACTTAATGAACAATATACTACACTTACCGAGGACTGTCTTAAGCCAAAGTTCCACAATCTCATTCACTACCATACCGCTTTTAAAAAATACGGCCCATTAACATCTTTGTGGTCAATGAGGTTCGAAGCTAAGCATAGGCAATCCAAAATGTCGGCTAGATCATCATGTAACCGAATGAATATCACTTTAACCTTAGCAATGAAACATCAACTTCAACTTAATGAAATGTTTTTAAGGGGAAAACTTTCTAATCTACTTGACGTTGGACCCAAAAAATATGGCATGTTATTTGAACTTGATAATATACGATCACAGCTATCACTGGACCCTAATAAAACGTTGACTATGGTCAGTTGGGCGACCATGTCTTCTGTACATTATAAAAAGGGATCCGTCTTAGTAAAAAGTCTTAGTTCAGATTGTTATTTGTACGACTTTTTTGTATTGGAAAAAATATATTTGTATGACTCAAGTCAATTGATTTTTGTTGGTATAGTACTTAAAACTAAATGTTTCGATGAACACTACTATGCATATGAGGTAGAAGTTCCATTAATACCTCAACAAATTGTTATTCCACTTGAATTTTTTCTATCGCCAATTCCTAACACTTTAAATATTTTATCTAACTCCAAGCAGTACGTTATTTTAAGAAGTCCACTATAAATAAAAAATAGATTAAATTATAAATGTAAATGATTTCGCTTTAACACTGCAGATTTCATAAATATGCTAATTAAAATAATATTATGTAAATTAATTTATAAAAATACACAATTTTGCACATTTCTTTTTAAATGATGAAATTTATGACCCATATATTTTAAGTAAAATTAAGTTTTGCATTAAAATTAATAAAAACATGTAATAAACAGAAAACATATATTTTGTATTCAAAAATACATTACAAACGATATTATAATAAAAAATCTATGTACTTAATATGAAAAAGATTTTTTTTTTATTTTACGATAAAATTATCCCTTTTAGATGGTTCAATTTTCAGGTGCACTCAAGTTCAACCAAGTAAACTGGTAAATTGGTACCACATGGACTGGCTAATAAGAAGTAAGTAGTTTGGTTAAATTCAACCAAGTAGATGTGCTAATTCCAACCGAGTAAGTTACGTAAATTTAACTTTTAGTTGGTTAAATGCTACCAAGAAAGTTGGCTAATTTTAACCAATTGGAATTGTTAAATGCAACCAAGTCGGTTGGTTAGTAACAACAGAGTAACATGGTTAAATCCAACCAAGTCGGTTGGTTGGTAACAACAGAGTAACATGGTTAAATCCAACCAAGTAGGTTGGTTAGTAACAACAGAGTAGCATGGTTAAATCCAACCAAGTAGGTTGGTTAGTAACAACAGAGTAACATGGTTAAATCCAACCAAGTCGGTTGGTTAGTAACAACAGAGTAACATGGTTAAATCCAACCAAGTCGGTTGGTTGGTAACAACAGAGTAACATGGTTAAATCCAACCAAGTAGGTTGGTTAGTAACAACAGAGTAGCATGGTTAAATCCAACCAAGTAGGTTGGTTAGTAACAACAGAGTAACATGGTTAAATCCAACCAAGTCGGTTGGTTAGTAACAACAGAGTAACATGGTTAAATCCAACCAAGTAGGTTGGTTAGTAACAACAGAGTAACATGGTTAAATCCAACCAAGTCGGTTGGTTAGTAACAACAGAGTAGCATGGTTAAATCCAACCAAGTCGGTTGGTTAGTAACAACAGAGTAACATGGTTAAATCCAACCAAGTCGGTTGGTTAGTAACAACAGAGTAACATGGTTAAATCCAACCAAGTAGGTTGGTTACTAACAACAGAGTAACATGGTTAAATTCAACCAAGTCGGTTGGTTAGTAACAACAGAGTAACATGGTTAAATCCAACCAAGTCGGTTGGTTAGTAACAACAGAGTAACATGGTTAAATCCAACCAAGTCGGTTGGTTAGTAACAACAGAGTAACATGGTTAAATCCAACCAAGTAGGTTGGTTACTAACAACAGAGTAACATGGTTAAATTCAACCAAGTCGGTTGGTTAGTAACAACAGAGTAACATGGTTAAATCCAACCAAGTCGGTTGGTTAGTAACAACAGAGTAACATGGTTAAATCCAACCAAGTCGGTTGGTTAGTAACAACAGAGTAACATGGTTAAATCCAACCAAGTCGGTTGGTTAGTAACAACAGAGTAACATGGTTGAATTCAACCATGTGTATTGGCTAATAACAACAGAGTAACTTGGTTGAATTCAGCCAAGTGGGTTGGCTAATAACAACAGATTGAATATGTTGAATTCTACCAAGTGAGTCGGCTAATAGCAACAGACTAAGTAGGTCAAATTCTAACAAGTTAGTTGGTTAAATACAACCAAGTAGGTTGGCTAATTTCAATCAAGTGAGTTGGATAATAACAACACAGTTACGTGGTTAAATTCAACCAAGTGGGTTCGCTTATAACAACAGAGTAACTTGGTTAAATTCAACCATGTGTATTAGCTAATAACAACAGAGTAACATGGTTTAATTCAACCATTGGGTTGGCTAATAACAACAGAGTAATTTGGTTAAATTATACCAAGTTAGTTTGTTATTTACGACCGAGCAAATTTGGAGGGGAAATTGATAAATCGGTTATTTTTAACAGAGTTTCGTTAAACAAGTTGACTCGGTTTATTTTAATCAACTAACTCTGTAGGAGCTATATTAACAGTATCACTTGGTAGTTTTTAACCGAAAGTCGGTTGTTTTTAAATAAGCGATTTTTCTGCGTGCTTTCAGGCTATCTACTTATATTATTTTAACTATGATGCTATATGTTCGTGAGGGGTTTTGCTCTAATTTAAAGAAGATTGAAGATCATTTAAATAGATAAATAAGTTGGGGAAACAGGTCATAAGTTATGTATAGCTTACTTTGCTTTACCTTCTTGAATATCTAACATAAGCTAAGCCGCTGATTCTATTTCATCAAGCGGACTGCCCAAATGGTTGGAAAAGATATATCAGGCTTGATCTTCATCTTATGCTTTCGAAATTAGAGGCAGTCCTACAAGTAAAAAAAGATGTATCCTTTCTCGTGGGTGTAATCACCGTACATATAATATGCTGAAATACCATACCATAAAAATCAGCACTAACGACCTGCGACGAGGACGCTGTGAATGGAAAAACTCAATAGATACTTTCTTTGCAACTGCCCAGCAGTTGGTTACATTAGAAGAAAGAATTCTCAGAAGATATTTTCCAAAGACTTATAAAAGTGCTCTAAAAAAGGCCCGCAGGATTTCCATGGTGTGGACTACATATTCTAACCTTTAACCTAATCTTATACATACCAATACATATGTATTCTGGTATTCATTACATCATCTCTGCGATTCACTTATAAGTTTAACGAAGGCAGCTGAAACACACGACCTAGTTTCTTCACTCAATAGGTCATCAAATCTCAAGAGCAATTGCAGATAACAGATAGACGTATCAGTCTCAAAATTTCTATAGCTTGAAAAAAATATTCGGATAACTCGGCATTGATCCTTTGTCTCTCCAGAGGATTAAATTGATTCATATATGTGCCAGTTTAACTCCACTAATATCGATAGTTTTTTTAAGCAGGCGTTTTACAAATTGTAAACCATGAAAAGGAGCAAAATCAAATGAGATATCTAACTTCTAACCAAATCCAAATCCCACTGTGATTTTCTTCTAACAGATCGAACCCATTCCATACTTCTGCGACTCAATCCCGCACACGGGTAAAGCATACATCAAAGCCTTCCCGAGTATCTTTCTATGATACCCTTTATATCTACATATCCCCAAACTTGACATCACAACAGCACTGCAAACGTTTCGGTGAATATCGGTTTCTTGAAGGAGTTTTACTTTGGACCCTTAATATGACAGAAAATGTTAAGAGGTCCACATGCTTCATGGAGCTCAGAGTAATCGAGAAATCAATGTAGCTGTCCATTATTCGAAGAATCACTTAAAACAACAATTTACAGAAAAAGCTGCGAAAGTGCTGTACAACACTGAAACCACTAGAAAAATTACCGCAGATCATAACGATCACATAGTTCTACTGTAGGTGTTTCTAAGGAATGCTTTTATACAATTTGAATTATCAGATACATAATATACAGGAGAAAAGGGTAAGTGTATAGACTAGCATAGACAGGGTGACTATAAATAAAAATATAAAATAATGCGATTGCACATTTCAATTCAAATATGAATCTCTTAAATAGGTTTTTTTTAAATATTTGTTGGCCCAACCATATTCCAATGAACAACTTGTGTTCTCTGCAATTCAGAGAGGTGCCATTGAGCTACCACTCTTTTCGAAATGTAACGAAAAATCGATCAAGCTTATATCATACATTTTTACTGTCCCCTCTATCAAAATTGAATTATGCAATCCTATTGAAATAAATTACAACCCATCCCTAAGGACCCACTTAAACGATATATCTGTTCGAGCGAAAGTATCGACAAAAGAAAAAAAATTAAATGAAATCCACCTCGAGTTGCTGCTTGCCCCAAGATAACTTCACAGTTATCTGACTTAAATATCAGGAGTAAAATTTAATTGATTTTTTTTTTGCTTATGTACAAAATGGAAAGGAAAATCCGAATTCCTTGTGCGAACTTATTGCCTAATAACAAGTTTGTCCCCAAAGCATCATACGCACCAGTTGAATAGGGAGAACCTTGTCTGCGAACGGTACATTTGCCAGGCGGGTGCGTACATCGATTAATATTGTAAATAATAGACCCCGGAATTCCTGTCTCTTTAATTAAAAACAGAAAACTGAAAGCAACAAATTTGCTAATGAAAACTTTCACAAGGGAATTTTCTCGGGTTTTTTTTTTGTTGCCACTGGTATTCTTGGAGAAACTGTACACTCCATCGCCCTCTAGATGATTCGACGGAGGTGACGATATCTTGACGAAAATATCAATTACGACCCAGATAAAAATATCTGCATAGGGGGAGACAAGAGAGACAGAGATGTGGTCGTCGGGGCCCAAATATAACCTTTTTGGAAATCAATTTATTCTCAGTTTACAAACTATAAGTTGAAAAGTTTCCAAACTGTATGTGTGAACGTGAAATAACTATTTTCGATAAGCGGCATAGATACTCCATATATTCCCTTTTGTGTTGTTTGTTCATTCAACAGAAACAGTGATTTTCATTGAATCCGAGAATTGATTTTTTTTTGGAATACGTGTTGAGAGAGTTTGGTGTGGTTTCAGCTGAAAAAAAAAGTTTTGCGTTATTATACAAACCGAGTCCCAGCAGACGAATTTTTCGAACAAAAATCCTGGATCAATGATGAATTATAAAATTATAAATACTAAATTTCTAAATATTTGTTAAGAGAAAACCTCCTAAGACTTCTCGCATAGGTTCAAGTCAATAGGTAACGACAAACAAAAATTGTATAGAAGGACTTTGTTTACTCGCACATCCCCAAACTCTTTGAAAGTATTTTATACGAAGTCTTAAGCTTTCGGAGCAAGTCCCTTATTTCACCCCAGCAACATGTTGTCCTGAAAGGTAGATCTCGTCGAATTTGTAACCTTTGCTCTCTCAGCCTTAGAGAATGGCAACGAAGTCGACGTCATCGCAAATGACTTCGGTAAGGCCTTTGATAAGATATCCCATCAATTAATCCTCTTCAAATTGTCTGCCCTTGGCTTTGAACCTATATTGATAAAGTGGATATCTTCCTACCTTGAAAACCGGTACTCTAGCGTTCGCTTTAGGTCAGTACTTTCGTCCACCTTCTTAGCAACATCTGGTGTCCCACAAGGCAGCCATTTAGGTCCCCTTCTCTTCATCCTAACGGTAAATGATCTTGAGAAGGTCATCCCACACTCGTCGCTCTCTCTCTCTTCGCGGATGATACTAAATTCTTCAAGATCATCTTTTCACCTCAAGACTCCTGTCTCCTTCAACAGGACCTTGATCGTTTTTCGACCTGGTGCCTCAAAAATTGCTAAGAGCTCAACATCACTAAATGCCAATCCATTACTCTATCACGCAAGCGCAACAAGACCCCTCACCGACATTACCTTCTCCACGGTCAACTGATTTCTCTCGTTCATTCTCTTCGCGACCTTGGCATATTGGGGAGTTAAACTTTCCTTCACATATTGACTTAATAATTTGTAAGGCCAACTCACCACTCGGCTTTGTTAAACGATGGTCTAAAGAATTCTGCAACTCCTACGCGACTAGATCTCTCTCTATCACCTTAGTTGGCCCCCTCCTTGAATACGATAGTCAAGTATGGGCTCCCTTTCATCGAGTTCATGCAAACAGAGTTGAGAACGTTCAACGTCGATTTCTTCGATTTGCCTTGCGATGATCATTTTATATTGCCACCCTACATAGACCGGCTTAAACTCATTAACCTGAATACACTTGAGGAACGCAGAGACGCTGCAAACTTTCTTTTCATTTATCGTCTTCTCTTAGGCTCCGTCGATCGCGCGTCTCTTTATAACTCTATTTTCTTTAACACAAACCCCCGTAATTAACGTTTCCCTCGGCTCTTTTACACAACAAACCATCGTACTTCACATGGCTCCAATGAACCCATCTCCCGTATGCTGCGAAAGGTTAATTCTAACCTTTCGTAGTTTTTGATTTCAACCGCGGCACTGCCCACCTCAAACTCGATCTCCTTCATTATTCTCATTATCTTTAAGTCTTAGTTTTAAGTTCCCTAGTCCTAGGTTTTATTTCTACTGTCTCCTAAAGAAGAGAACAAAAAAACACTACGAAGAATTCTGAACAAGCTCAATAGGCTTATAAATGAGAACAAATATCAGATGGGAAATATTAACAGCAGTTGTTATGGACTAAGTTACAGGCTACAACGAATCGTCCCCTGCCCTTAGTCAAGAAAACATGGAGCTCAAGTTAAATAAACTCTTCCGAACACAGCACATCCTGCAAGACCCACGTATCTTTACGAAATGTTTTTTACACAGACCGGACAAGGCAACGCATGGTTTGTAGCTACTTATTAACAAGCAGAATACAGACGCAAATTGAACCTTTAGCATACATAACTCTGGTATATTCTCAACATTGTGGGAAGCTCTCGAAGAAAATAATAAAGCCAACTGGAAAAACATTACCATCACCGCATTTAGCATCGCGAACAAAAATGTAAAAAAAAATTGTTCCTGGTCACGTTGTGTAAAGAGCTGTAAGCAACCTTATTTCGACAACCTGGTGGATATTGTTTATATCTTCAACTCAGGAAGCAGAAGGGCAAGAAACACCTTTTTAGAATATTTAATACGGTTCAATTAAGGACTCTTTCCTATCTGAACGTATGAGTCAATCTATGCCAAAGAAAAACACATAAGATGTTTGATATTATTTGCATTCGTGTGTTTTGAGAGCGAAGTTCGACGAGCAACAGTAAGTGTGGCACAGTAGCATGCATCTAGTCAAACAAAATTGTTCTCTAATATCTGATTGAGAAATTTTTGTCTGGACAATTCTAAAGATGCATGACCTTCAGGGAATCTTGAGCAGTTGGAAAGAAAAAAAATTAATTGTTTGTGGTCAATACTCCATACAATGAGAAATAATTACAGTTTAGTGTAAGTCGATAAATTTAATATAAGTACTAAGAAAGTAAGAATAAGTTTCATATGAGCTTGGTAAACATCTTCCCTTAATTTTGTTAAAAACGTAGTTCCTTATAACTGCCTCTACAAAAACCTACAACCCGTGCAAAAGTGCTACGATACGCTCAAAGTTCTAGCAGTCCTGCCCAATAAAAGGCATTCAGATATGGAATTAACGCATCCGTGATCGAGTAATACGTGACTGAATTTTTTATTGTTTTGCCTGTAAAATCCACAAAATTCAGTGACGTATGGCTCGCTCACGGATGCGGTAATTCGGCCCCAGTATTGGCCTTCTACACAATTGACGCAACCGAAAATAAAACCTCAAATTCTATATGTATATAATCTATATATATAAAAATGGATCTTGGTTTGTTCGGATGCTTAAAACTCGAAAACGACTGGACCAAATTGGATACTTCCTTCTGCGGATTTGTTCGTAATTACTCCGCGAAGGTTTAGGAAAAACGACAAATTGAAAAATTTGCAACAGGTGGCGCTGTAGGCGGTCATTCCATTTGATAGCACAGTATAAGTTCTTTGTGATTTGATAATTTGGGCTGTGTGGTCACGGAGGAGGGGGGGGGGGGGAGGGGGAGGGGGGGCAATGAACTAAGTAATGTGTACTGATAAAGAAGTTGTACCCTTTTGTACAATCAAGAAAGAAAAATAAAACAACATTTGAAAGAAAGTCAAATTAATTTTAAATAAAATTTTTAAATTTACTATTATTATTATTGTTTTGTTAGATCGTTAAGTGTTTTGTTCTGTTTTTCCAGTTGTATTCAAAATTTCAATTGCACCCTTTTCGTTCGTTTGCTTTCTGTATTTTGGCTATTTCAAAGGTAAGTTAGTGATTTGTGAAAACTGCGTGCGATACGTTAAGAGCGCTACGTCCAGTTTATGGTCGTCATCATTTCTGGCTGAATGGCTTCGTCAATAAACAAAATATGCAGTAATGGTCAGGCAGAAATCCACACGTCCTCCATGAGTCATCATTGCATCCCGATAAAATTAGGGTTTGGTGTGGTTTATGGGCCGGCGGCGTCATTGGGCCGCACTTCTTCCGTGATGATCAAGACCGGCACGTTCCTGTGAATGGGAATCGCTACCGTTCAATGATAACCCAATTGGATGATATGGACTTGGAAGACATGTGGTTCCAACAGGACGGCGCCACAAGCCACACAGCGAATGTCACAATCAATTTATTGGAAACCAAGTTTGGAAAACGTGTTATCTCACGAAATGGTCCAGTCGCTTGGCCGCCTCGGTCGTGCGATTTGACGCCGTTAGACTTTTTCCTGTGGGGCTACGTCAAGTCATATGGTCTATGCCAACAAGCCAGCGACGATTGATGAACTACGTGAAATTGCAGCAGTATCGGCCGATTTATGCTTGAAAACCGTCAAAAATTGGGTTCAACGTCTGGATTTCTGCAAGCGTGCCCGTGGTGGCCATGCAAAAGAAATCGAGTTCCATACATAATGGCATCAAACGTACTTTCACAGGATTAAAGAATTTCATTGATATCCAAAACCGTTTTTGTTTTATTTAAAAAAACGTTTGTAGCGCTCTTATTGAAAAACCCTTTACATTATCTATTCCACATATCTATACACAAATATAATATAATTATAACTCCATATCCACTGGGCCAATTTTCATGATTCTTTCTTTGTTTTATTCGTATTGCTGTATTTAAAAGATAGGATGAAATTGAAAGTCGGCTCAGTTATAATTTTGTTGCGCAACCTAAATGCTCCGAAAGTTTGCAACGGAACGCATTTGATTTGATTGTGAAGAATCTCAAATCGAATGTCATGCAGCAAACGATTTTGAGGGAAAAATTCAAATGCCAACATTTTCATTCAGCGGAATCCCCTTATTCAGAACGATTTGCCATTCGTATTTGAGCGTCTTAAATTTTCCGTGTGCCTCGCTTTCACTATGACAAATAGTCGCAAGGACAATCGCTGGATATTTGTGGCATCAATTCAATTCCCATGTTTCTCACATGGTCAATTGTATATGGCGTGCTCACGTGTGAGCAAACCCATCGATATTGCTATAATATGTTCTTCATTTATTTCATAAAGCAGCACGTGCATTCTGCATGCTCAGAATTATTATTTTTATTAGGTACATTAATGAATTTGGGCGGAACGAAGTTCGCTGGGGCAGCTAGTATACAATATAATTGATAAATACTTCATGGGCCAGTTCCTTCCTTGTACCAAACAGCCGCTAATTAGATAGCTATCCAAAATAAAGCAGGTATTTCTCAATTAATGCATCTCTTTCACAACAAAAAACTTCCGCCAATGCAATATCATGCATGAAAAGTATCCCTTCCCATAAAAGGGCATCATAATTTTATTTAAGAATAAAAAATTCAAAATTTTGTTTACATTTCTTAAAAGAGTAATTTTTCAAAAGAAAATAACTAATTACATCTCACTGAGGGCTCGCCTCTCTTTCTATTTAGTACACCCAAGCCCAAACCCCATCAGTGGCCATTTTTAAGTGGCCGTAACGTTTTTCAATAGCACAGCATGCCGGCATTTTGTTAACTCGAACCAAAGATGCGCTGCAGCAAAAAAAAAACACGAAATGGGGTTCGCAACAACTTTTTGAACGCCCTTACAGATTTAGAAGGATAAAATTCTAATTTGTTTAAGTAATTAATTAACTTTATTATTTGTACTGCAGCGCATAGACCTTTCTTTTTTTATTTAAACATATATTTTCGTTCGTCAGAATTATTTTCATCCGATCGTACCTAATGAGCTGGTGGTTGGCTTGATTAGTATTTTATGAATCGAGCGACTGGACAAAGGGTACTCTCGGTCCGGTTTTATCTTTCTTCCGTATTCCTTTGTGTGTGTTTTAATTGGCTCTGTGTAGGCCTTTCGAATGCTGCCTTTCATTTTTATATACGTCGCTCCTGGCGGTATAATTCGCTTTATAGTTTAAAAGAATTTAATGCCATGATTATGATTCAGAAATCTTAATTGTATTTCTCGTGCGGAATAATTGTGCGGCTTCGCAAAATATTGTGCCACCGTCTTATATACTCCAGCGGCTCTGAAGTTTGGCTTTGAAAATTTATTCTCCTCAATTATAAATACTCACTTAGTTGAGCTATTATATTTATATTATTCTCGCAGAGTGTGGAATATGAACCCAATTCCCACACAAGGAGATGCTCCTTTGTTGTTGCCAGGCCAGGGAAACTATCAAGGTCTTGCACACAGAGCTGAAAGGGGAATTAAATTTCAAGAATTCCATTCGCAGAACCTTTTTCTACGTATAGTGTACTCTGCCGGTGGTATAGTTCCCTCACGAATTGAATTACCCTAACTCGGTGTGTATAGACTTTCCCTCACCGATTGCGTATGTACTTGTACACATTCGTAGGACACAGCTCAATACGTTTATTATTCGTAGGGGAATCACAAAATAAAGCAAAGGCAAGTTTCGGGTGTATCCTTAAATATAATGCAGACTGAAGCCTAGTAGATCCTTTAAGGTGTATCCGTTATTAGAATACTATTTTCTGGCGGAGGAACCATGGAATCTATTTTATTTATCTGAGTTTGAGGGAATTCATTCGATAGAATTTCCCAATGGAATCGGAACTTCAATCGTACACTTGAGCAGGCCAGAGAATGGGAATATAACTAAAATGCAAATTTGATCTTAAAATTTACCGATAAACCGATACGTAAAACCTGCCAGAACTCCGCTACGGCCTGAAAATTTAAGAGTGTTTTTGAGTTCCAATAAGGATAATGAATTGCGAAATTCCATTAGCAATGGCAAGATTCGAGGGGATAAGGGAAACCACCGAAAATGGTTGGGACCGGCTGTAAAAATTGTGTAGAAGTAAATACATCTCAAGCAGAGGGAATATTTATTGAATGCTTTTTACTATTGGCCTATAGGAATGACATTGTTGCGAAAGTACCTATAGACATGGTCCTCTGCTGGACTTGAAGTATTGTGAAAATTTCCCTGTATTTGTGTACAGAATTGCTGTAAGCCTGGAGCAGTAAGATTGTTATGTACATATGTGTATATATATCATTTATAGAAATAGGGAGACAGACAGATGTAGGTTTTAAGCTTTTTGGTTTTAAAGCGACATTGGGAAAGCTTTCCATATGAATTATATAAATCTTTTCTTTAACAAACGAACCACTGAGAGAGCCTCTGCACATGTCAAAGAGAACTTAAGCTTTACCACAATGAGAATAAGATGAAAGAACATTTTTATGTACAGTTTTCTTTTTACAATTAAGATGTATTCCATCATAATAATGCCAAGTTGATCTAGTAATTAGCTTAACATTTTTTATGTTTGCAAAGTCAAGCAATGGCATTTCGCTCAAGTGAAGTCAAATCAGATCTACTTCAAACGATCCAAGTGTGTAAAAATAATGTGTAAAATGAGTTATAATCCCCGTTACGACTATTATTGGATACCTACGAAAGATAGTTAGATACTGTAAAATCATTTATGAAAAAAGAGCCTCCTCAGCAATCAACCAGACAGTGATTTAAAGTTCAGCAATTAAAACGGAGGAAAGACATTGCATGCGGGAATTCACCTCTCATTTTCGGCCTTACCAATAATCAACTTTTGTCTGGCAGTTTACGCAAAGACTCAACACTTTCCAAAATCCGTTTACCAATAAAGAAATATAGTTGAATATCGCTAACTGTGGGTCAAATGTTAATGTTGAGAAAGCCATGTGTATCTCGGGCAGTAGCTGAACAAATAATCCCTTAACGTCATTTTGAAGACAAGTGCTGCCCAATCGTCCAAAATCACGATATTAAATTTCGTAATAGGAGCGAATTTAAATACGCTCTTTTTCAGCCTGAGAGTTTACAATTATAAATTAATTTTAGTTAATTGTAAATGTTTTCTAATTTTATTCGTTGCCTTACAACAATGCAAATAGTTTTTAAGTCTAACAAACACAAATTTGTACAAATGTTTGCTAAATAATTGATAAATATTGCATTTTTGTTCTATTTCCAAACACTTGAAGCATATATTTCTGTGTTTTTCTCTGTCTTATTTTGTGTTAAGGTTAGTTCTTGCTTTTTGATTGGGTTTCCAGGTTGCAAACAACGAAGCTTACTAAAAAAGTAATTTTATATAAGTTTGGGATATATCCAAGACTTCTTGGCAATAGTCGCAACAGAATAAGATATCTTCTTACTTCAGTTTGGACGGCTCATAACTTTTTTCAACAATTCTCAGTACCTTAGGCGACCCAGGTAGGTATTTGGCTGCACCCAAACCCTTATCAAACTCTTTGCAAAAGGAGTTTGTTTACCGAGAATGAGGATCTACAATGGTTGGTGTGAAAAGATTCACTTCGCGGAAAATATAGATATGAGAACAGAATTATCAGCACTCAGCAAAATTCACGCGAAATAACAAATTTATTAACTTCTGGAGGAATAACAGGTAGTACGAGAATATGTGTGAATTCATGGAAGAGGAAACATGACAGCTTTCGTGCACAAAATGTGTGCTTTGTATTTTTTAGCGAGAATTTCAGAATTTGTCGGTTTCTAAGCTTCCCCGAATTGAGTAATATAAAGCCATACAATTATTTTTAATATATCAAATTGTATTTATTTTCAAAATCTGAAGCGATAAGTTCTGAACAAGCTACCTAGCTTCCAACGTGAGATTTTAATTTCTTCTGAAATGAATGAAACGGCTATTATTTCTATTTCCAAAAATATGCACTTGCTAACGATGCAATTGTGAGGTTTAGACCACCAATAAGTTTTGATTTACTTCATCAGCCTACATCATAAATTAAAGCATTCAAATAAACTGTGTTCCGTTTATTGAGAAATTTGAAAGGGATTTCATTACGACACAAACGCACTCATAAAACAATCGTGAAGTTGTATTAGAAAATAGTTGAAAGCGTGCTATAAAAAGTACCGAAAATTATGTCCGATTGGCATTACTGATTTGCACATGATATTTGACAGATCAGCGGATATTTTGTGTCTCAAAAAGCATTTGAAATTTGGGCAAATTTAATTGTAATTTATGTATTCCTTTTTTTTGAATATAATCCTTGTTGTTTTGAGGAAAACTAATTTGAAATTTGAATTCTGCAATGACAACAAATGTAAAAGATTCTGAGAAAGTTATCGCACTAGTAAATGTGGAGGTATTATTGTTTATTGGTTCCGTTTCACAAATGCTGTACACTTTTACCAAAGCTGACATCCGACTAATTGTCGACATTAGTGCTTGATTATTAGTAAGGCTTTGTTTGACTATAACTTACGATGTGCTTGCGACAAATATAATGATTGATTGGGAAGAAGTGCCTGTAGTTCTTCTGCCCAAAGAGTGCAGCTGCTTTGTTAAGTTCTTCATTTTTTCCTTAAAATAACGAATCTCAAAGTGAATGACACCTTCTGTCTCCAAGAGATGGCAGGACATTGCAGCTTGAAATATTTCAGCCTTACAAGTTCTTATTATGCCCGCTCTTATGGCATTCTGAGCGAAGCTTGTCAAAATCTAATATTATAGTGACTGTAACTACTGTTTTGGAACATCCAACTGAGCTTAAGTTGATCCAAATGTACCCTCTTAGAGCGGATTGAGAACTGTCTTCTAAGAAACGTCGACCTATCCTTGTCATAAGTTGAAACTTTATATGCCCAAGGTTGCAAGTCAGCGGTATTCTTAGAGATAATGTGCTTTTCGAAGCTACAGGAACGGTTACCTAAAAAACGCTGTTAGGCCTCGGCTTTCACATTGCCGCTCTCGTAGGCTGTCGTTGAGAGAGGGTACTACGCACCAGAAAAGTATGGACTCTTCTAACAACCACTATTGTGCTGGGTTTTAATTGAGAAAGAACATTCAGACAGTGGCAGCGTCGCTTTATGGTCGGAGCTAAATTGGACCGAAATCGTCACATCATCAGTTATTCGGCAAAATGTCTTAGAATATTGCGTCCTCAACAGAATCAAAGGACGACCTATAAGCTTAAGTTTATCGAGGGCTCCAAAATTGTATCTTGCACAAGCGTCAAGCCCAAATGGAAGGCAAGAGGGAGGCTAAGCGAGTGTCAACAATTTTTAAATACAGCTTATAGTTCTTGCTCTTTCTGAAATAATAAACCTTCCATTTTCCTGGTCAAGATTAAGGTCCAGTGCAAAGACTTGGATCTTAAAATATTCTCTGAGCTTCGAGAAAGTCAAGAACGCAGCTGATACTTTCATATATTGTTTGGAGGCGTCATTGAGTGCACATGTGTCAAGTATGCAAGCTTCGAAGAAACAAGCCGGGTATACACGGTTATTAGCTTATCCACTAAAACAACATTGGAAGTAACAGCTTTTACTCCCTTGTCTGTTTAAATCATAAGTCACTGCACTTTTTTTGGACCTTCATGCTCTAGGGACCTATAATTTTATGCCTTGTCCGATTGGCTGAATGGAGAAGCTTTTCATGACAGTTTTACTCTAGGACCATTGTCACAAAGCTTCTCGAGAGTTGGCACAGTGAAAAAACTTAAAGGTATAATTTGTGTATTCTGGAGATCGAACCTGAGTGAGAACCCTCGCTCAGTAGCCCAGTGCAATTATACTGATGGGAATAAACCAAACTTGTTTTCTGAATGAAATTACAGGACCGCGTCTGAATCAAATCGCGGTTGGAGAAACTATTAGAACGTTTTACTCGTGGCAGAGTATTGCTGTGTCCAAAATGCAATACCTTCTCCAGTAATAGGGCACCGAGAATATTTTGCCAACGACTATCAAGTTCAAATGTGGATCCAAAACAGTTAGTAACATTTGAGCTGAAATATATTTTATTGACATAGTACAGGGTCCGCCAAATAACTTTTTTTTTTTTGAAAATGCTATAAAAAAAAAACTACTGAATATTTTCTCAAATTTCTTTTTTTATTTGAAAGAACAATCCTTTCGGTTAATAATGGAAAATAATTTCATTCAAATGGCTGCCTCGGCTGGCCATGCAGTAGCCTACACGATCGGTCCAATTTTTAAGCACATTATCGATTGTGTGCAGCTGTATTTCTGGCTGCACGAATATTGTCCTTTAAAGCGTCAATTGTCTCTGGCTTGTCGGCGTAACACTTATCTTTTACGGCACCCCACTAATATTTAATAGTCTAACGGTGTCAAATCGCAGCTCCGAGGTGGCCAAACGACATCAGCTCTGCGGCTGATAATGCGATCTTCAAAAACAGGGCGTAAAACATCGAGTGTAGCTTCGGCCGTCCTGTTGAAACCAAATGTTGCCAATATCCTCCTCCTTTTTGTGAACAAAAATTCGTTCAACATAGCCCGATAACGATCGCCTTTGGCTGTAACGGCCACTCCTTGCTCATTTTCCAAGAAAAATGGCCCAATTATGCCTCTGAACCAAATTCCGCACCAAACAGTGACTCGTTTTGGGTATATCGGCTTTTCAATGTATGTGTGCGGGTTTTCTGTGCCCCAAATGCGACAATTTTGCTTGTTTTCATACCCGCCAAGATGAAAATGAGCTTCATCTGAAAAGATGATTTTTTTTTGGCTAAGTCGATCGTAGGCCCACTTAGCGAAGCGAAAACGCATTGGGTGGTCATTTCATCAAGCGTATACACAACCATATTCGTTCGGCGGATAAAACTAATTATCTGTCAAATCAAACATGAGCTAAGTGCTACCATTCGCGAAATAAGCAATAGTAGAAAAAAAAAGTTAGATGGCGGACCCTTTAGATACCACCGAATTCATGACTCAAAGTTGGTGCCTCCGAAGGAATCCAAACAGACATTCTTTTCCACATAAGTAATTTTTAATTTTTGTCTGCTTTTATGTACCTATATTTGAAATCGCATCGCGATAAAACCGCTCATCCATCCGTTGAAATTTCTCAGAAAACGATTTAATATCATTGGGCAAACATTGCGTTTTTATTTAAGTTTAGTGGAAAATTGAGTGAAATTGCTTCATTTTCACGCAAAGCTCTACAGTTTCAGGTATCACCTCACCGGTGTCACTTTGGGAAATGTTTGTCGCCTTGTTCTCGTGTGTTTGTTTCTTCCCTCTCGTATAGAATATTGAAGGGGGTAGACTTTAAGTATTTACATATTATTATAAAGGGTGGTTCAATTTTAGGGGCCGATGTTGAATGTGAACCACACCTAAACGTCAAGTTTTTTCTGCATTTCATTTGACATTCCTAAATTTCAAACTAACTAAATTTAAACCATGGAAAGAAACACAATCGAGCAACGCGTTATAGTTATTCAGGCTTCTTATGAAAATGGGCGTTCAAATCAAAATGCATATCGTGCACTTCGTGATTTTTTTGGTCAATAAGCAGAATTGCCGCATTTGGGCGAATGATAATCCAGTGACTGTCGAAAAACCAATGCACACACAAATAGTGACTGTTTGGTGCGGTTTATGGGCCGGCGGCATCATCGGGCCGTATTTTTTCCAAAATGAGGTCGGTCAGGCAGTTACTGTGAATGGTGTTCGCTATCGTAAGATGATAACGAAATTTTTAATGGCGCGAATTGGAAGATATGGATGTGGACGATATGTGGTTTCAACAGGACGGTGCCACTTGCCACACAGCTAACGAAACAATGGCTCTTTTGCGGGAGAAATTCAATGGCCGTGCTATCCCGCCGAGGTCGCGGCACATCTCCATACATAATTGAACCATACCAATATTATCATAATAAAAAGAAACGACAGTAATTTCCTAAATAATTTGTGTTTTATTCAAAATAAACATCGGCCCTTAAAACTTAACCACCATTGAAATCATAATTTAAACTCTGCGTGCATTGTCGTACGACACTTCTTAATTATAAATCGTAGATTAAATAAATAAATGAAATGAAATTATTCCCTTTTGGGCACGCATCGCGCATTTATACGTTCAGAGTTTTATTTGGAAAATAAAGCAAATACAGAAAATACATATAAAGACCAAAAGAGAATACAAGAATCGGATGGGAATTCGCTGATCATCAGCGTTTGGCTATATCCCTCGCACTTTTCATGCTCTTTGTGATCAAGTCCGCGACACTTACGACAAAGCATCGTGTAAGTCCTGACAAATAGGCATCGGTGCATATTTTAGAGTTCTGCGTGTACAAAGGGCACAGCTAGTAGATTTAGATAACCAAGCAAGAACATTTTGTACCTTTCTCACAATAGATAGAACATCCTTAATGGCAATTGGGTTGGAGATTGTTGTGCTGGCTACCGGTAACAAAGTTAATTTAATTTAATTTGTTAATGTGTGTATCTGTCACATGTTTTTTTTTTTTGACACATGCACCTCTTTCCCTCTAGCTCTTCTTCTCTCAATCAGTATTACACCTCCGCAGAACGAAATGAATCCCTTCGCAGTTCACACTTGAACAACGTTGGCGGCTATATGCAAATTTATTTTAAAAGTGAGTGCAGTGTTCCGCAGTCAGTGAAAAGAAATGTTTGGTAAAATGAAGCACCCACCGCGTATGCTCTTTCCAAGTTTGTAAAAGACAAACACCCGATTGTATACCTCCCATATGGAAGAGCTTCTCAATTAGCCGTTTTAGTTCTGCATAAAATTGTAGATCCCTTCTATTTGTCCCAAAAATGAGAAACTCATTCAAAACGAAAAGCTAGGCCTGGCGTCCGTACGGACCTGTTGTGCGCACTATTTATTTATTTTGTTTTGCGTCCTCCCAATCATCGTTACGAGGAAGGAAACACTGGTTCCAACAAGCCTCTGCGAATTGACGGTCCATTCTACTATTCTATATAGAGACTTATTTTTATATGCAATGATTATACAGAATTCCTCACGGTTGAGTTGGCCGCATTTTAGCATTTTCCTTTGTCATTTTGTTGGCTAAAAAATAAATGATATGGACTTGTTGCATGACAGTTCCTATACAACCCCCATTTCCGTGGTTACATTATCAGATTTTTTCTGACCGTGCAAGCAGTTCGTTATTTTTATTTCAAGCATTTGTTGTTATTCAGCCATAAATCATGCAAAATAATGACATAAAAATCCCTTCAAGAAAAAATTCAAAATCCGTCCCATAACTCACTTTTAATGGTGCCAACTTTCCCTAATCGACTCGTTTCACTTAGTTTCCATTTTGTATTGGGTTCTCATACTTGCGTCTCGAATTTTGATTCAAATAGCAAGCCCATTGTGCTATTGATAGAAATGCAAGTCCTATTTGTATGGAAAGTCACTATAAGCCTTTTTATTCTTTGTTCGTTGCATTTATAACCGACCATGTAACCATTATGCTGGTTATTCGTTATCACCACTCCTTTGAGTGGTAAAATGACAAATTACGTCTACACCATGAGTAAAGTGCTTGCCGCTACATAAAGCTCTATATATACACACCTAAGCGTATGGCATGAAACAAAGAACAGCTGGATAGTAACAAGAGCAAAAAAGAAAAAAAATGCAAAACGGAAGTAAAACCGGCGATTTGCATTCACGTCGCGGCTTTTAACCAAATTCCCTGTCAGCAGTTAATAAATTCATAGATTTCGACCACAGATATATAAAATTCTTGTAACGTTTTTTGCATACTAATAAACTGCAAGGGTGGACTGAACAGCAGACATATCGTATGCAGCGAGATTGGTTGTAATTGTTATTGTCGAAGGTGCAGTGACTCGTTGGCCATATGCAAGGCAAGGTGAATGTTTTGTAACTGACGGAAGTATTGCTATCTTCAGTAATCATCTAGCAGAGCGTTAAATCGAGATAATCATGAATTTAGAGAGTTGCCATTGACGAATTTCCATTCTAAAGTCATCAACGTTATTCTTTGCGTCGAGGTAATTTATTTGCAACACTTATTGCAAAGTTATTAACAACTGAAGTTCTTGGTAGTCATGTAAAATAATGGAAGATATTAGCGCGATGGGAATTAATCAGCTGACTGGAAATTAAATGAAACGGGTCATTGAAACGAAATGTTTTGACATTAACATGTACATCACGACACACTCGTACTTATAACTTGCAAGTTCATTTCTCGAGCGTCTATCCCTGCAGGGGAGAATAGAGCTATGGACTTGTACCCAGCGTGATATTCCGCATATAGGGACGAATTACAAACTAATACCGGGATAAGGTTATAGGTATTCTTTGAATCGCTGTGCATGTTAGAATTGTTACGCCTCCCCACCCATATCAGTGTACCAACTCCAAACTGAGGTCATAGTAGACTGCGATAGGATGTAATACTTTCGGTGGATATTACCTTTTTCATCGACAGCCGTTCAGCTGTAAAAACATTGCCTTAACTGGGACAGAAATGAAATTAAATCTTGTTGTATGCTAAGCAATTCAACAGGGTATTGCTCTACTGCGTCCCTGTACATGAAGGCATTCAAAAGAGTGAGAAAGCAGACAAAATAACAAGATGTTTTGTAAGAAACCAGTCCCTCTGTTATCAAGCTCGAGCTTGAAGAGGGGTGAAGAGCATTACAACAAGATCTCCTTGGTCATATTTCTCCCTAGGCAGGACCGGGAGCCTGACAGAAAATTTATTTCTAGCTTTGTAGTAACCTAAACGAGACGCAATAATCAGCGGCTCTATATAAAAAAAATGCACTTCCTGGTAGAAAGGCTGTGAAGAGGCTGTGGAGGTAAGAGAGCCCTTAAGGACACAACCCGCTTTCTATATGCCACCGTCCAGGTCTCCAATACTCCAAAAACAGATTCCAGATGGATTCAAACCATTCCACTTGCATAGGGCAACAGCATAAACTAAGTATTAAATAGACCGTCAGCTCTTCCAACTTAAGAGAGTTTGCCTACAAGCTGTTTTTCGTGTTCCTATGTGCGAAAGTATGTGTGCCATGTTAAAGTACATTAGAAGAACGCAACTCATTCTGTGGTGACAGTGGAAAAAATTCAAATAATTGCCCGTTATCGGGACGTGTCTAGAAAACGGTGGGTTTGGTGTGGTGAACTTAGTAACAACTTATATTTCATTAAAACGAATATTACAAGGACATATTTTATTTTACCTAGATAATCCATACAGTACAGGATGTTCACATTGTGGTTGTAAACAATGGAAATCGATGAACTATAAGGATCATCTGCAAAATAAAATAAAATCAGTACCTATCTACAAATTACTATTTGGAATTTTACTGATAGCTATATATTTTAGTTTCAGTTCTATCTCGTACATTTGAAGGAGAATACATTTTCGTTGATTGTATCTATAAGACATTTTTGTTATTAAAGTGCAATGAAAATTTAGATAAAATAATTTTAGAAAGCTGAAAGATTTTTTTTTTTGACATGCAAGGCTCTTTTTTCGTCATGAAAATTTGTTTATCATGTCCTATGAAGGTTGTATATCGTTTTTTGAAGGTAACATTTCGAAAAGAAATCCGCACCAAAATAGTAAAAAAAACGAACAGGCCGAATTCCATGGATAGGACAAAAAATGTAGATATTTTCTAAATAAACATTATTCATGGCTGTTCTCGGCTGACTCAATTGTTTTCATTAATTGCGCTAGTTTGAAATTAGTTTGTTTATTAAATTGTTGAAATTTTGTAATAATTTATTTTTTTTGTTGCCTTTTTGTTTTCCGGAAAATTCATGAAAAAATTTTAACTCAAAACTCATAACTGTTACTCAGAAATGTTCATATCTCTGCCCTTAAACCCAACGACCTTCAAATTTTAATATTCCTTATAAATTCTTCCATTTGAGTTCGTTGCCTTTTTTTCTGTCGACATTCGCCGGCGAAATTAATTTTCGCCGAAAACAACAAACGAAAACAAAAGAATTACTGTAGGTACAAAAATGTATTATTTTATTCCTACGAATGAATATTTCTCAGTTAATTCCTTTATTGATACGTTGATTACATTAGTTATCAACCATTTTGTAAAATAAATGTTTTCGTTGTGAAATAAAACAACAAATTTAAACCATTGGAACGCATCCATTAGCTGATAGAAACTTACCAATTACTCTACTGTCAGTCACTGTGCCTAGCACTATCTCTTTATTTTTCCCATTTCACCGAACTCAAATTCCCTCGATTTGTTTATGAAAAAATGTTTCTTCTAAAAGTAAAATTAGTATTATTCGGATAGAAATTCACATTGAATTAACCTTCAGTATAAAAATCACAGTTTGTTAATATTATAATGATTATTTAGTGCAGAAATTTTGACTAAAAGTTAAATCCCTATTTTTATGGACATTTAGTGTGTTGCAATGTAGTTCGAAGGTTTTTTCGTCAGATTCCTAATATTTCCACAATTTTGATGCTTTATTTCTGTTTTGCACGGAAGGTTTTTCGGACGTCAACAATTCTACAAAAAGGTAGAAAGACCACGATGAGGATGACTGCTCAGTGTCATTATTTCAATATACCCCCTCCATTTTTAATTCTTTTTTTTTTTTGCTGCTTCACACGTATTCACGCCTACGAAATTTAAGAGAGAATTTTCTTTTCAAAATTTGCGGGGGGAATCGGTTAGGTGCGCGGGAGCTGACGGTCTATTTAATACTTAGTTTATGGCAACAGTTTGGAAGGAAAATATTGTAATCATAATTATATATTATAATAGTTATGTAATTATATCTTCAATGCAACATTTCGGTGAAGAAAAAGACATTAATTTAAAGCGACCATACAATGATGAAAGGGTATTCGAAAGGAGTCGCAGCATCGCAACTTTACAGCCTAGTCCTAACGGTAAAACGAATCGTTGAAGGGCATATGGACGCACCAGGTTCATACATTATACCCGGCATCGATATTACTGTTGGAGCAGAATTCAAATCTGGCTCCTAAAAATTGTATGCGCCTATATTGTTTAAAAAATTTGTTGAAAATGCTGTTTACAACAAATTATTTGTCGAACAGTTTAAGAAATTTGTATAAATACTTTGCCAAATAATAAACATTCAGTGGTAACATTTTCGTTTTGCTCGTCGTTCGCCTGGTGCTTGTGATTTTACCAGGTTGCAGTGTCAACCACCACAACTTTCTTTCATAATCGAACCGCAAGTGCAACATGGTCATTTACCCCTTACAAATTTACTAGAATTTGGCATTTGGTCATCTCTTCAACCAGAGTTCCTCTTTCCAATAAATTGTTGGGAATTACAAGGACTCCTGGTCGACGTACGGAACACGTTCCGTCTGCACAATAAGTATTAAACGGACTCGTCTCACGGGTCAACTTCGAGTCAGTTCTCAACGGGTAATGGTTTTTATACATAATGTCTCTTTAAACCGTTTCGGAAAATGCCCAAAATACAAGACAATGAAAATCGAACAGAGGGACCAATCTGATAGTACATGCGTATACATCCATCGGAATGACGAAAGCTGCACTACCGATCGAGGCGCCAACTTAAGACAAATAGTTGCAATATATAATTAATAATCCTGACATAAATCGGTCAGTTTGAGAAGAGAGGTATTGTAAGGGAATAAGAATGCGACACTTTAAATGCACGTCGAACATTTGGTGCAAGGTTTTCACCTTTCACTGCAAAAAAAAAAAAGAAAGCATCCCGGCTTGTGCCCTATGAAAAAAAGAACACAAATGCCACGCGACACTCCTGTACATCATCTTACCCATGACAACAGTGCAGGGAGGTTGATAATATATGTATATGCACTCCTTCCCATCTGAAACTAAACTCATATTCCGATACAGCCACTTCAAAGGTGGTCTTCCTCTTCACCTTACTCCTCCCTTTTAGGTCGGAAACTGTTCAGACAGCAAACTTCGTCGCAGCTTTGCACGAAAACATTTCCAAAGAAACTTTACGTTGCTACTTTTCCCACTGAAAATTCCGTAGGTAACCGTTCTTTTCACCTGAACTGCAAGTGTTCACACTGTTTGTGTATATCACAACTGAAATAATACGAAAAAGAGCACCCGATTCCATCTTGTCAAACAGATGAGACTCCTCTCTCAAAGGATCTCAGAAATAATATTTTCAAATGTTGTACATCATGCTGATGCTACTCGTCGCTGCCGCACAAAGACGAAAGACACGTTACATCACAATATTAAACGGCACAAATATTCCGCCCGAGGAATAAAAGTGAGCGCCACCCAGTCAAAGTGAAACGAAAGTGATATGAGCAAGAAACTAAATGGGAACCATCTATCATCAGGGCGTGCAAGTGATACACGAGTATCTCTAATTAGTGGAGGTGGAGGAAATGGTTTTAAAATAAATATAAATTTCACACCCGAGTCTTGAACCAACTACGGGTATAGTTGCGTACGTGTGTGCGAGAAAAAATAAGAACGTAAAGCAAATGGCAAAGGACATGAGATAGAAGCATGTCGAGGCCCCATGTGGAAAACAAAATATTATGATTCCATGGGAAGAGAAAAAAAAAATATTTTGATACTGTTTCTTAGGGAAGAGGACCACCCGCCTAATGGAAACAAGTTCGTTGTGAATTAATTAAAATTGGCCTGCATATCTACTTGCGCGCGTAGAGCACCATGGCAATGCTGTTGCTGGTAATTGCTCTTATGATGATGATGATGATGCGTAGGTAGATGATGATGATTATGATGATGGCTACCACGACAGGAGTGACGGCGGAGAGGTTGACCTTAAAAGTTTCAGTGGTTTATTCGAAAAGGATATGGAGGATGGTGGTTTGCATAAATGCCTTCAGCGATATCATGTTTTTTAGGGCCGCATTCACTTCTATGAATATGTGATCAGGATGTAGGTTGTTATTTGTTTACCCACCCACATCAGCTTGTTTTGAAAAGCTTCAATTAATAGCTGGTAGCAGCTTTCAGAAATGGACACTGGACAGCCCCGCAGATTGGTAATTGATGCTTTGAGGAGGCAAATTGAGTCTGCCAAGGCGACTAATAAATGGTTTCAAGGGAAATGATATAAAAAGATAGAAGTCTACATCAGATATGGAAGGTTGCGTATGGTTGATACGTGTTAAGAATTGTGTGAACTTGCTTAGAGCAGATACTTATTTAAGCGGCTTGAGCATTTAATTATAACGCTTAAGTGAGATGCGCTGCAGAAATGTATACAAAAATAATAATCAAGTCCATCATGCTTTCCAACAAAATGATGCCATCCCCCAAGCTGATGAATCAAAACCCCTTTTCAGCACTCATTTACAATGTCTTTTAAAAACCATACTGAAACCACCGAATTGCTAGGGTATAGATCGTGCAACTCACCCATTGCTATAGTCCGTCCAAAAGGAGTTGAAACTTCCCTCGATGCGGAGTAGCAGTTTATTTAAAGGGATATTTTCTCTTGGACTCATCTTTGATCAAATGAAATATCCATTATCATTTGAGAAGTGCAACAATTCCCTAATTTCCCTATTCTCAGGGGTGGAAAAATGTGTATTCTTTGCACAAGCCAGGGACGATGCTGTGTTCAAATCAGGGGTTGAATTACCGCATCCATGATCGAGTAATACCTGACTGAAGTTGTAGTTGTTTTGCTTGTAACGTAAGGCTCACTCACGGATGCAGTAATTCGGCCCCAGTCTTGTTACGATCTTCGATCGATAGAGACATTTTCGGAAGCAGCTTGACTCTTTATTGCAAGACTCTTCTTTGTGTCGCAAAGAGACCAAAATATCTCATGTAAGAAGACCTGCGCGTAAAAATGAAAATTAAGTTTGGACTGAATAACCTTAAAGCCACTTAAAAGTCATATATAGGTATATAAGACAACTGAACATTTTCTTGGCTTGGCAACTTCATTCTGCTCTATTGAAGTTTGTTTCTACTTTAAAAGTGGGATACAAAATCCGTGGATGAGTTGTCGTAAACGTCTTACGACCGTTAACTACCAACCTTTACTGCAGCGCAGGTAGTCCTTGAATTCAAATATAAAACTATCTGAACTGCACTTTAGGGTAGGTAGGTGTGGCGGCATAGTTGAAAACCCAAGTAGCACTATATGTGCCGTTTTGTTATCTACCACAACTCATTTGACCTGGTTGTAAGATCAAAGAGAATGGATCTTATATTGATAAATGTTTTATTTAATTCCGGCAATTATGTATGGAATACAATATCAGGTAAATGTCCGCCTCTGTTAGTCTCACAAATGCGAGTTTGAGCATATTTTTCATTACATTCTCACACATTTCACGCGGTATTTCACTAATTTCATCACGAATATTTTCTTTGAGTTGTTCCAGCGTTTCTGGTTTGTTTGCATAAACCTTGCTTTTAAGATATCCCTACAAAAAGAAGTCCGGAGCAATCAAATCTGGCGACCGTGGAGGCCAATCAACATCACCATTTCTTGAAATAACTTGTTGTGGAAAGAGGTCTCGCAGTAATTCAGTAATTTCACGTAACTTTCTCGTCGTCACAGTAATCGATGATTGATTTTGATAAAATGTTTTAACGATTAAAACACGTTGGTTTATCGAATATTTTTCCATAATAAATTTGCCACGTGTCTACTTCACGACTGCCAAATATGAACTGTCAAGACAAATGTTTACCAAAATGGCGGCAAAATAAAGTAGTATACCTTCCCCGCGGACACCCTGTATATTTTGCGGGATGCCTAAACTGATTGCGTGTTCCCCTATTGGCCAATGACCTGTGGTTATCGCTGTTATGAGGGCAATTATTTTTTCATGTTGTACTTAGAAGGTAAAAATAAAAATAAATAAATAATTAATAAAAAGAATTAAGAACTGCAGTTAATAACGGGTGATTTTTTAGCTGGTTTGGTTTTGGCAACACTGGTTTTGACAGCTGACGTGTGTTTAGTACCTTGTGTCACTGTCAAACAGCTTCAGTTTGGTTTGCAATTTAACCATGGATCGTCTTACAAATGAACAACGCTTGCAAATTATTGAATTTTACTATCAAAATTCGTGCTCGGTTCGAAATGTTCATCGCGCGCTGCTTCCATTTTATGATCGGCATTCTCGACCTTCTGAGCAGTCTATTCGGAAGATTGTGACCAAATTTCGCACCAAATTTACTTTGTTGGACATTAAACCACCAACACGTTTACGTACTGTGCGTAGTGAAGAAAATATTGCGGCCGTATCAGCTAGTGTGACAGAAGACCGCGAAATGTCGATTCGGCGCCGTTCCCAGCAGTTAGGCCTTTGTTACACCACTACGTGGAAAATTTTGCGGAAGGATTTGGGCGTAAAGCCTTTTAAGATACAGCTGGTGCAAGAACTAAAGCCAGCCGACCTACCACAACGCCGAATTTTTGGTGAATGGGCTCTTGGAAAGCTGGCCGAGGATCCGCTTTTTTATCGAAAAATTGTGTTCAGCGATGAGGCTCATTTTTGGTTGAATGGGTACGTAAATAAGCAAAATTGCCGCATTTGGAGTGAAGATCAGCCAGAAGCATTGCAACAGCTACCAATGCATCCCGAAAAAGCCACTGTTTGGTGCGATTTATGGGCCGGCGGCATTATTGGGCCATATTTCTTCAAAGATGATGCGAATCGCAGCGTTACTGTCAATGGTGAACGCTACCGAGCGATGATAACAAACTTTTTTTTGCCCGAAATGGAAGTTCTTGACTTGCATGATATGTGGTTTCAACAAGACGGTGCCACATGCCACACAGCACGCGAAACAATGGCGCAATTGCGAGGCGAGTTTGGTGAACAGTTAATTTCACGTTTCGGGCCGGTCAATTGGCCGCCTAGATCGTGCGATTTGACACCATTAGATTATTTTTTGTGGGGGTATGCCAAGGCTAATGTGTATAGGGACAAGCCCGCTTCGATTGACGCACTGGAAGCCAACATCCATGCATTCATTCGTGAGATACCGGCCGATATGTGTGAAAGAGTATGCCAAAATTGGACTCAGCGGATGGGCTACCTGAGACGCAGCTGCGGTCAACATTTGCATGAAATTATCTTTAAACATTAAATTGCAAGGTTCAAACTATCGATTCAAATAAATATTTCATTAATTTTTTCGAATTTTTTGTGTTTTTTTTTTTAAAAAAAGTTATAAACCTCTTAAAAAATCACCCGTTACATAATAAATTTCCATTTCATCGGAAATTTTTCTCACTTTTGAAGCTTTTATTCTTTGACATTTGACAAGTATTTACTAAAAAATGGAACGCATTGAAATTACTAAAATTCACTACAAAAATGGTGAAAATCCTGCAGTCACAGTTCGCAAAACTAAAGCATTTTTTGGTCGTCGTGAAGCACCTTGTCGGACCGCAATACAGAAATTGGTGGAAAAATTCGAGCTGTTGGGACAAGTTAGTGATGTGAAGAATAAGACCCGTGCACGCCGCTCAAGAACAACTGAGAATATTGCTGCTGTAGCCCAAAGTGGTGAAGAAATCCCAGGTTTGTCCATTCGTCGTCGTTCATCATTACACCGTATATTGCATAAAGACTTGGGTCTAAAGTTCAGTTAACACAAGAACTCAAGCCGGCCGATTATCAACAACGCCAACAGCCCAGCGTCGATTCAAGACCTCAAAGACAAAATTCGTGAGGCTACCGAGGACATAGGGCAGCCACTTTGCGTTTTGGTTACGGACAATTGCATGAAAAGGATATGGTCCTGTATGCGTGCTCGTGGTGGCCATTTGGCTGATGTTGTTTTTCATTATTAACGGCATACCTTCCTCTTTATTATGAAATAAACATCCGATCATTTATCCCATCATTTTTCTTTGAATACCAAAATAACACCTCTTATTGGAAAACCCTTTACCTTCGGAAGTTTGTCAGACGTTCGCGAGAGGAGGCGCAGTGGAAAAAAAACCTTAAGATGTAAATTGTTTCTGTAAGCTATTGCTGCTGTAAATTATTATATATACTTTTAATGAGTTCTACAATTATCTGTTTTTTTTTCCTTCAAACTAATAACAATCCGACAGCAAGTCAACGTATGTAAAACATTTGCACCATACAAACAGACGGATCACTTCATACCCATTTTTAGAGACTTGTCGATAATTCACTAATTAATTGATGAATATTTCACCATATCGAATGAATGCGGTTGGTTATTGTGAACACTGTATACATGTGATTTACTCTTACATCACCTCGACTCAACATTTCATTAATACCTACCATTGTTATGTCGCTCATTTATTTATTTTGAATTAAATTCAAGGATGCATTCACGCACACGGCAAAACCAACCAAAAATATTTCCCCTGAATGCATGATCAAGTGCATAATTAACTGAGAAATTTAATATAAATAATATAAAAATAGTTGGAACTATCGACAGATAAACTGATTATGGTCGTTTACATAATAATTGCGCTTTCAAAAAATAACTCAATTTGAGTTGTAAATTAAATTTAATTGCAACGATTAACGGGTATTTTTCATTCCTGATTGCAGTTAAATCAAAGAACTGCAGTTGTTGATTCAAACAATCTATTTTCCTGTTTTTTTTTTTAATAACGTTTGAGCGTTTAATGTTTCAAAGGAGGGTTCGTAATTTCATTATCGTGAAAGCACTTTTTTATTTATATGTACTGATAAATTGGCATATATAGACGTCTAACCGAGGACTGGACTGGGCATAGCTGAAAACTGTATGAAAGATCAAAATTTGGTGTATTATGTTTTATTTAAAAATTGTTGTTTGTTGCAGTTTTTACATGTGTCAACGGCAACACTGCAACGTCTTGACGAAGACCAGTTCTGATCGACGACTAGGATGAGGGGGAGTCGTTCGTTGATTGAGAAGGAGGTGGCATTCTTTGTTCCATACGTTTTATCAGTTTTAGCATTGTATTTAACCCTTTTTAAATTATTCAATAGATACTGAATTCATAACAATTTGGTCATCTTTACACACGCAATCAATTGAAAGTTTGCTAAATTATATCCAACAATTTATCAGGATCAAACCAGCGTAGCGACGATATATGCAAAGTTATGTGAATGCGTATCTTCGACTTAGGCCGTGAGTTTCAGTTTTGCAAATGTAATTTTTAAATTGCTAATTTGAATTGCTTTTTGCAAACTGCACAAAGGAATCAAGGAAATTAATTTTACTTTCTAGCCCAACTTGCTAGATCAAATGAAATAATGTATAGGGAATAACATTTAATGGTTTGATATAAATTAATTTCAGCAGTGATTACCTAAAACAGCATGCATCTGCATAAAAACGAAATATTCTTAATAAGATAAATTTATAAATCTTTGTTCTAGGCTTTTCGCACACTATGCAACAAAAAAGAGGGACAAAAGCACGTTAAAAACATTTGTAGCACAAACGTCTAAAACACAGGTCTCGCACAAGGTGAAACACAAGCAATTTCGGGCAGACGCGTCTTAGTATTTTAAATGATACCTGACATGCAAATACGTCTTTCCTGAATCAATGATGACGACTACTAACTTATTATTGCATAAGTATGATGTGCTTTTGTTTATTTTATTTAATTTATTTAATTTCTTTATTTATTTTATTTATTTTTTGAAGGATATAGAAAATAAAGGGTTTTTCAACAGGGACGCTACAAAAGTAGAGCGACACCACCAGAAGCGTCGTATGTTCTTGAATTGAGCTGAGCAACAACTTGAAAATGATTCGGATTTTCATCGGAAAATCATCTTCAGCCATGAGGCTCATTTCTGGCTGAATGGCTTCGTCAATAAACAAAATATGCGGTATTGGTCAGGCAGCAATCCACACGTACTCCATGAGTCATCATTGCATCCCGAAAAAATTACGGTTTGGTGTGGTTTATGGGCCGGCGGCGTCATTGGGCCGTACTTCTTCCGTGATGATCAAGACCGGCACGTTACTGTGAATGGGAATCGCTACCGTTGAATGATAACCGAATATTTTTAGCCCCAATTGGATTATATGGACTTGGAGGACATGTGGTTCCAACAGGACGGCGCCACAAGCCACACAGCGAATGTCACAATCAATTTATTGGAAACCAAGTTTGGAGAACGTGCTATCTCACGAAATGGTCCAGTCGCTTGGCCGCCTCGGTCGTGCGATTTGACGCTGTTAGACTATTTCCGGTGGGGCGACGATTGATGAACTTCGTACGAATATCGAACGTGAAATTGCAGCAGTATCGGCCAATTTATGCTTGAAAACCGTCGAAAATTGAGTTCAGCGTCTGGACTTCTGCAAGCGTGCCCGTGGTGGCCATGCAAAAGAAATCGAGTTCCATACATAATTGCATCAAACTTGAAGAATTTCATTGATATCCAAAACCATTTTTGTTTTATTTAAAAAACTTGTGTAGCGCTCTTATTGAAAACCCTTTATATTAAAAATATAAGATTATTAAATAAACGTTTCCAAATAGTTGTGTTTGTGGTGTGGTCACTTACAGTATTGTGCGCGAGTTTCGTGAACAACGCAAACTCATGGAACCCCAATTGAACAATTTAGACTGATTCTATTCGAACATTAACTTTTTTCGAATGACCTCAATTTAGTTCCAAAATTACCACTTGCATATTTTATGAAAAAGAAATTCGTTTGGGGAATTCAGTATCGAAAATTCATTATAATTTCCATATTCAAAACAAAAAATGTTGGCTTCCAGCCTCCTAACTGGTTTGACAAAAATTGTTCTTTACTTGCAATCGGATTTTTTAGCCTTTTCAGTTAAAATTTCAGTACTAATTTAATTCACATAACAACAAATAAAACTTTTCACAAACCATATACATAAACAGGTATCTATGTACCCGTATAATTATCTGAATGGTCCAACCAAAAATATTGTTGTAAACTCGTCCCTTTTGGAGGTAGATAGTACATACCTGGAAAGAGATAAAAGCCATTGTTTATTTTATGAAACGCAAAAGAAAGTAAACATATTTTGAATATAACATAGTCCATTACGTCTGAAATTTAAAACCCGATTATAAGTAGCATTATATATATACCCACTCCGTTAATTTCTCTGCTCGAAAAAGGACTTCACCATTATGTATGAAAATCATCTAAGTCTTAAATTAATTTTCGTGCATATATTTGAACTTTAAGATACAAATAAATCCTATTCGAACCGTCCAAGATATTTTGTACCTACGTGCCAGAATATATTAAATAACGGGTGATTTTTTAAGAGGTTTAGAACTTTTTTTAAAAAAAAAACACAAAAAATTCGAAAAAATTAATGAAATATTTATTTGAATCGATAGTTTGAACCTTGCAATTTAATGTTTAAAGATAATTTCATGCAAATGTTGACCGCGGCTGCGTCTCAGGTAGCCCATCCGCTGAGTCCAATTTTGGCATACTCTTTCACACATATCGGCCGGTATCTCACGAACGAATGCATGGATGTTGGCTTCCAGTGCGTCAATCGAAGCGGGCTTGTCCCTATACACATTAGCCTTGGCATACCCCCACAAAAAATAATCTAATGGTGTCAAATCGCACGATCTAGGCGGCCAATTGACCGGCCCGAAACGTAAATTAACTGTTCACCAAACTCGCCTCGCAATTGCGCCATTGTTTCGCGTGCTGTGTGGCATGTGGCACCGTCTTGTTGAAACCACATGTCATGCAAGTCAAGAACTTCCATTTCGGGCAAAAAAAAAGTTTGTTATCATCGCTCGGTAGCGTTCACCATTGGCAGTAACGCTGCGATTCTCATCATCTTTGAAGAAATATGGCCCAATAATGCCGCCGGCCCATAAACCGCACCAAACAGTGGCTTTTTCGGGATGCATTGGTAGCTGTTGCAATGCTTCTGGCTGATCTTCACTCCAAATGCGGCAATTTTGCTTATTTTCGTACCCATTCAACCAAAAATGAGCCTCATCGCTGAACACAATTTTTCGATAAAAAAGCGGATCCTAAGCCAGCTTTCCAAGAGCCCATTCACCAAAAATTCGGCGTTGTGGTAGGTCGGCTGGCCTTAGTTCTTGCACCAGCTGTATCTTAAAAGGCTTTACGCCCAAATCCTTCCGCAAAATTTTCCACGTAGTGCTGTAACAAAGGCCTAACTGCTGGGAACGGCGCCGAATCGACATTTCGCGGTCTTCTGTCACACTAGCTGATACGGCCGCAATATTTTCTTCACTACGCACAGTACGTAAACGTGTTGGTGGTTTAATGTCCAACAAAGTAAATTTGGTGCGAAATTTGGTCACAACCTTCCGAATAGACTGCTCAGAAGGTCGAGAATGCCAATCATAAAATGGAAGCAGCGCGCGATGAACATTTCGAACCGAGCACGAATTTTGATAGTAAAATTCAATAATTTGCAAGCGTTGTTCATTTGTAAGACGATCCATGGTTAAATTGCAAACCAAACTGAAGCTGTTTGACAGTGACACAAGGTACTAAACACACGTCAGCTGTCAAAACCAGTGTTGCCAAAACCAAACCAGATACAAATAAATCCTATTCGAACCGTCCAAGATATTTTGTACCTACGTGCTAGAAGATATTAAATATGTTCGCGAAATGCTCTCTGCATTGAATCAGCTTTGATCTCCGCTTCTGAACACCGACTTATGGATAAAGCATGGCTAATCATCTTGCAATAAAAACGAGATCAATTTTGTGCAGTAATTCTTAAATCTACTCAGAACAAACACCGTGCAGCAGAGATGGCAGAAATGCCTTTGTTTTTTGAATTACTACATTAGCCCTTTTTTATTTATTATCAGCCATGATCCATATCGATCATCGAAATACATGCACTTACAACAACAGCACATGATCCTGCTATTCATCGAGATCACGAATAATGATCTGAAAATTTATTGTACTAGGTGGCTTGTTTCATTTTTCAATGTTGGTGTGCCTGTAAACGATAGATATTAGCCAAGCCACACAGTCACGTTGCCAGACTAAAATATTCAACACCTTTCATAACACAAAAAATTGAAAAGCTTTTTTTTCACATCGAATACATTTGCCGCCTTCGAGATGATTTTGCTTTTTCATTCCATAAAGGTATGCCCAGACCAGCGAAATATTTAAGTAAATGTTTCATAAACATTTATTTAACAAAAACAATGTTTATGAAATGTTTCGCAGTTCGTTAATAATTTGTTTCACAGGTGTTTTTTTGTTCTTTTAACATAAAATATAAATGTCCAGAAAATATTGGAATAATGAAAAATCGAAACTAGCTACCTGCATACATTTAAATTGTTTTCGAACCTAGTTATTGGAAAACACGTTTCTTTTTTATCTAATTCTAACTTCATTTTGTTCTTCTGGAATTTCGTGCCTAAGCCGCTGTCATTTACTTTGTCTAAGAATTCCAATCTGAGCGGACCAGAGGTGCAAACTGCATTAAGATTTCTATTTCATTTTGATCTGATTGTAGGTAAACTCATTTCCTTTTAGAAACAAAACACACCATAGAACTGAAGCCGTGTTGTTGTTTTCGAGCCTCTGGTCGTGAATTTCCGACAGTAAAAAGGATTTCATAAATGTTTAATAAAAACTTATTCGGCGTATACACCGGCAAAAACAGAAATGTTTGACAAATATTTATGAAATGTTTTTGAAGCAAATCGAGAACATTTCATAAATGTTTAAAAAAATCATTCGCTCGCATGAATACACCGAAATACAGCAGCAAAATATTGTTTATTTGTTGCATAATTGAAAATACAATTTTAAATTCCTTTTTTTGAAAACAATATCCAAAAATAAAAATTATTAATTTGATTCATATGGTAACACCCCCGACAAGAAAATGAAATCTCATGTCAATTGACATCATATTGTGACGTCACGTTGCACAGAATGTTTGCAATATGGTTGGTGGCAATATGAAGTTTGTCATGTTTTGAAAGCAACTGTTGCCACAACTCCAAAATGAAATTTTTCTATGATCCGTATTGTTTTATTTTCGTGATCTGATTCGGATCAGATCACGCTGATAATAAAATACGGCTATTGTTACGTCTGCTACGTAACTGAGACAGTTAGGTAGTTAACGTAACAAAATGTGATAAACGTTGCGCTTACTGTCAAAATGTAGTCAGATGTTATTAGATCCAACCGACAAACTGACAAATTGAAAAATTCCAAATCTGTTTCGCTTTATTTTTTATTGAAATTTAACCTTTTCTGAGTACATAGAACATGTAACAAATTTAGGTAGTAAATGAAACAAATCAGGCGTGTACCTCACGTAAACTACTCTGCCATCTATGCCGTACAGTCGGAATAAAAACATTATTTTCTAGGAATTGGTTTCTTCGATGTGTTGTCAACTTCTTGAAAATACCTACTTCGCTAGTTTGATGGCATCGGTAGCTATACCGTGTACTGTATGTAAATGCAGAGACACACATTCTCAAATGGCCATAACAAAATTAACTGGAAAATTTATAAATTGTAAATCATTACGAAATGTGATATGGCCAATTTAAATTGTAGCTACCCATTTGTTAAAGGTTTCCTCTTACTGGGAGGAATTTAAGTCTAAACTCTTTAAATTTCATCTACTTTTTGACAAATTTATGGGTACTACTAGAGAAGATCGCATTCACTTTACAGGAAGTTGTTGAAATTAAGTTGCACAAATTCTATGCTACTTTCTTGTTTAATTTCACTTAATCTAAAGGGTGAAAAAATAGCAGCGATAATTTTTCCATTTGTTATGCCTTACATAATTATCAGGAGCTGTAAGAGTTACGAATGACATCCAGCTGCCAAAATATTCAGTGGGGCTTGCCATTTCATCATGCATCGTTTCACACTTTCCAAACGTAATGAAATAATTAAAAAATTGCTACCGAAATTCCGGCTCATATTTACAGTTATTGGAGTGAACACAATCCTCAAGTATTCGTCTAAGCATCAATGCGTTCACAAAGATAGACTGTTTGGTACAGTTTATGGCACGGTGGCATCATTGGATCATTTTTCTTTCGAAATGAGGAAGGATACACTCAGGGCTGGCTTCGAAGATTTTGAAAAAGTCTCAAAAGAGGGGATTTGCATTCAAAAAGGGGAAATACTAATACTAAACAAAATGTTTGCGTTGAAAGTGGAAGAAAGGGCTAAATAGCTAATGGCTAAACTTATGACAATAGCTGATAAAAAAAAAGTCCGCATTCAGAGCCCTATTAATTGTGAACAAGTTTCGTGAAGCAGTGGATTTTTCCCTTTTTGGGGGGTTTTCGATGTATAAAAAGCCTTCCGTGAGATAGAGGGAAAATCGATTTTTTCCCAAAAAATTATCAAGGGATTTTTAGGGGAATTTAAGCAAGTCCTGTGAAATGGGAGAAATGACTGCGCTTCGTGGGATGAATGAAGAGAGAGTCCTAACAACACTACGTGAAGTGGTGTAGTTATGCAAATTTTCCCAAACACCTCTGGGAATTCTTTAAGTAAAATATAACTGAGAGTTTTTTTTTTTTTTTAAAAAAACCTCCTCCGACGTTTTTGAAGAGGAAATTGAGTTCTTTCAAATGCATTCAATACTATCGCTCCAGTAATAATTTATCAGTCAGAGGAAAAAAATGCCATTGTTTGCACTTTTGCTCGATTTCTGGGTAGATGCCTCTTAAATAACGGGAATCTCTGTTTATAAATGTGTCAGGTGGGACAATCAAAACGACACGGCTTTTGCACGCCGTACAGTTGATAACAATCACTTTCTCTTCGCAAAGTAAATTTGAAAAATAATTACATGAACCTTGAGACACTTTATCAATGTCTGTGAAGATATCAGCTTTTATTACAAAAGCCTACTCACAAGTCGCACCATGGTAGCTATATCTGGTTAGGGTAATTGAGTAGGCATTCCGCGATACTACAACCATTTTTTTTTGTGCAGGCTAATTTTTTCAAACTCACAATGTTGAAATTTTCCGTTCAAAATTGCATATTGTGACCTACAAAATATTTAGTGTGGAGGTTAAAAATTATTATTTTTGATTTTTGTTTATTACGTTGTTCAAAAAACATGTCCCTCATCCATTCGATTTTCTCATCTAAACTGAGGTCCTTGTAACTGGCAAGGGAAAATTACTCTTAGCCGAGAGAACCCATTTGAACATAAAAAAGTTTTTATTTCCTTACCTTAAACATAAAATTGAGTTAACACGAAAACTTTCAAGTCGCATTTATTTACAATACATAATTTTAATTTGCTTACATAACGGTTCGCACAGAATACAACATTTCAATGGCCATAACTCATATAGATTATAATGTTATGGTGGCTCCTTAAGCCATCAGGCTCGGTCATTCAAACTGATACCGATTAATGCGCCTTAAAAACGATATCATTCAACTTGAAGGCTTCTTCCCAAATTAATTAATCTTGTTTAATGAGTTATTATCAGATATCAGTGTGCGACAGCTGGCCAATCATTTTTTTACAGCTCCTTTGCCGTCATCATCAACATCCATTTGCACGAGTCCATTCTCTTGGATAGGTACCCATTTCTTCCAATAACGGCAAGTAGATTGTACTTTTTTGTTTCCCCCCCTCTCATCAAATCAGGCATTCATCATCGTGCAGAATAGTAATTTCATCTTCCTTCCCATTGTTGATGGTGCCGCAAGCTGTGGGGTACGTGCAGCGGTTATAGTTGTGTTGCGTTGATTTTAATGCGGTAATAAACAAATTAAATTCGTGTAATGGAGGATAGTGATGTCAATATTTGATTTCTTGCCATTAATAACCCATTATATTGTTGTCAGCAATATTTTGGTATGCCATTTGTCATTAAATATTTCATATAACGACCATATTGGTTATTGGTGTGGCGGGGCACATGTCATGTACAAAAATGCAAAGCTATGAAGAGGTTTGGTGCGAACTTATTTTTATGGAGACACTTAAATGTTGTCTTTTGTTTGTTTTTATATCGATGTATACATATACAAATTTGAAATGGTTACATTATGCGTTGAATTTAGATTTGTGTAGTTTTTTTTTTTATTAAATTTAAGAAAGTGCCAGGGGGTAAGTAGAGTCTTAGTTATAAGTGAATTTTTGTTTAAGAAACCTGTTTAGTCAAATAGCTAAGCTAAGTCGGAAAATAAATAGTTTTATGTACTTCAGATATATGGCTGAAGAAAGAGTGGTGGGTAAAAAGTGTGGTAGGGACACACAACAGGTGGATTTCCAATGGAAACGGAATTTTCCTTTGGATTGAATTTTTGAATTTGAATTTCATTATTACTTAGATTTTTTATATTGTACAACTTAAGTTTGCATGATTTAGTGTATTAAGTGTAAACACTCACGTATTCAAAACCAACGTTGTGTCCAATTTGAAACCAATCGACTGACTTCTTTTTGGGTTAAGTAAGCATCACAAACATACTCGTAACACACTCGTAACAACTATTACAATGATCTATTTGCAAGAGCCGACGGTAATATTCGAGAAGAATGGAGAGTGGTTGATAATGTTTTGGGAAAGAATAGAAATCATGTCGTAATTGACAGCGTTGCAACTGATGGAATTATTGATTCTGACTTATGCAGCATCAGTAACAAATTCAACGACTATTTCACTGATGTTTCTGAAATATTAAAACCAGTCGTTGTAACACATGAAAACTGTGATTGCTCCATTTCTTCAAGTTTACCTGGCGAAGATATTCTACCAAACAGTTTCGTTTTTGAGCCGATAACTTCGAGAGAAATGTACAGTGATGGTGTTTCAAGTGTGCTTCTGAAAAATATTGCCTTGTTTGTCGTTGATGTGCTGAGTGTCTTATTTAATCGTAGTGTTGAAAGGGGCTGTTTTCCCGAACATTTGAAATGTGCTGAAGTTGTACCTCTTTTTAAAAAATGTTTCGGATTACAGGCCCATTTCACTTCTCTAAACTTTTTAATATACATAAACTCCCTTTTCAAACTCAAGTTAAATGGTATATCAACTGCTTTTGCAGACGATATAGCGTTTACTTATGAGTTCAAAACTGTATTTGATTGTGTCACAAGGATCGAGGAAGATCTTGAAATATTAAGGTTGTGGTTTACTGTCCACAAATTGATACTAAGTGAGAAAACAAAGTTGATGTCCTTCATGACAAATGGTAGTAATCTATATGATTACAACCTTTGGTTTCACGCATGCGACTGTAAACTATTTTCATTACCTGTTCATAAGTGTGGTAGAAGTAACTTTGTAACTGATATGCAATGCTCAAAAAATTGTTTCAAAATTGAATCAGTACAACATTTTAAGTACTTAGGAGTTACAATTGCTACCAATCTAAATTGGAAAACTCCAGGCGATTAAATCGTATATGATGTTGGTCACACGTAAGATGTATCTGTTAAAACCGTTCTGTTGCAAAAAAGTGTTAACCACTATTTACTATGGTCTTGCGCACTCAAAGTTACAATACTGCATCACTAGCTGGGGTGATTCGTATGCTAATACCTTCAAGCCTTTATTAATCACCCAGAAACATCTGGTTAGAATACAAAACAAAAATCGATTTACTCAGAGTTGGCCTTTATTTAAAACGTTGCAAATTCTACCAATCAGACACTTTTATGTTTTTAAAGTCTTAATAGAGTTATTTAAACAAAGTGGTAATATACCGAGCAGAAAATTCCAAAAGTATAACCTACCTTTAAACAATATGAGCTTAGTCATTGCACCTTTTGCTAACAGAACACTTTTTTCTCGCTGCAAAGTTCTTTAATAAATTGCCCTTTTCTATCAGAGAAATATCTTGTTTTTCCGCTTATATCAGAAAAGTAAAAGACTGGTTGTTCACTTTAAACTATGTTTGCATTGAAACACTTTTTTAGATTCTTTCTTTTTCATTAACACATAAAATATAAATATTGTAATTTCCTTAGTGTATCTTATCTCTATTTTGTTACGTTTTTGCGTTCGATATATATTTTTTTCAAATGTGTAAAGATTTTTCTTACCTCTGAGATTTACAAAATTATTTATATTCAACCAATACTGATTGTAACCCCACATCAGTTATCACTTGAATTTTTAAACATTTGATGTGGGATTCACCACTAACTTTTTAGTTAAAGAATGATTACTATTATTCTATTCCATTCCTTAATGAATATTGTTACTAGTTTAAGTATGAAATGAATAAAATCAATTATCTATCTATCTATCTATCTGTACGAAGGCTGATTCACAATTTTTTGTTGTAAGTTCTATATCAAAACCATAAAAGCCACAACAGGCCCGCAAGGAACCTGTAGGCGTAGCTTCTCATAACCATTCGTTTTGTGTGGGTTTCTCATTTTTGGGACGAATGGAGGGGAACAATTTTATGCGCCGAGTCCACACTGCTAATTGAGAAGCACTTTTTTAAACGTTATACCTAGCAACTCTCGGATGTTTGTCAGACTTTCGCAAGAGGTGGCGCAGTGGAAAAAACCTTAAGATGTAATTTGTGTTTTCCGGGGATTGGACCTTGGACCCCTCGCTTAGAAGTCCAAAACACTAAACAATAACATACAGCGCCTACAAACTTTTGAGATAACAAAGTAGAAGGGCATAATTTGGTCAAATGAATTATATCTTCGGCAAAGCCAGATTTATGGTAATTACCTATTGCTTTTCCCACAAAGATGACCCAAAAAATCACTTTTAATATTTTAGCTATTTTTGTGTTCGTGTTTTTATTCAGCCAACTAACAAAGGAAAACAAACATAAGACTGGTGTCTTCTAATCTATACATACAGTAGAGCTATAAGGGTTTAATAGTATTTCCAGTTGGCGTAAGATCCACTGGCCAGATTCCAAAGAAACTTTTTTTTAAATATTTCCTAAATGTGCAAGAAAGGTATATCAGTCACTCGCACGCCTAAATTCACTTCGAGTTCTTACCCAAAATGTTTTCTATATCTCTTATTCTTATTTGACTTGCCTGACATTATCATTATTCACCGCGAAGTCCAGCCTGCTTAAGTCTTTATGAAAGCAATCACTTAGAATAGAGCTCGGGGTTTTACCAATAATTATTTACCTAAATCGCTGATATTTCACTTAAATTCAGTCATAGTTTTCTTTTCTCTTCAAATAATAGCCTCCATAAGCACCAGGGGGACTTATGCCATTACTTCGATTGGATATTTAGACTATCAAGGTTTACCAATTAAAATATTCATGCCTTCCTACGAAACTTAAAACATAAAGTCATTTAAGCCGCCTAAATGTCTCAGCACGGATTGAAGCTACCCTATCCTATTCCCATATTCATTTTACATATGTTAAGAGGTCACCTGGCACTATCCTTGTCTTGAATAAAATTATTTTAAGAGGTTCTTACGTATTTGCATACTCTACTTAGATCACACTAACAATGGCTAAAGCCTAATAGCAGACTTACCTATTTAATTGCCAATTTGGTCATCCAACGAAAATTCCGATTGTGCCTCTTGATTCTTCGAAGCACGTTCCGTAAACCGAACCCTCACAAATCAAGCCCTTCAGACTACAGTTCATAAATTCTGTACACAATTTCGAACAGTTGCCGGGTTACAGTTCCAAGGCTTATAAGTCGAATCGTCCTTAAGAACCGCCAACACAATTGCCATAATATTTAATTTTAAGTTCAAATTGTTTTCTTATTAAAAGTACAGGGTCAATGTTTGCTCTAACCCATAATGTACGTTAAGGACTACCACCTTTCCCGAGGTAATAAAAAAAAAAAAAATAACAGTCAGTAGCTAAATCAAGGGACCTTATACTCGAAAGGCTCCCTCATTGTTTTAGATTGCTTCGAGTTTCCGCAAATTACACCGCTCCCATTTATACGTTCGGATCCTTCGCTCTTTATTAATATTTATTTAATTTTGCCCCATTTCTTTTTTTCCGGAATTTTTCGTTCTCCTTCGGTGTTCTGCAATAAAACAAGGAGCGCTTCCAAATGTTCATCCAAAATCAAACTGAACTATGCTTCGGTATAAGTTACGACTTACGAGTATACTAAAGTGCTTAGAAGGGTGGTGGGACGTGGGACACGACTCTCTATAACTTTTAGTCCTACCGCATGTATACGGTGTATTGTTAGCGAAATTATGAGAAGCGGAAAATTGTCCAACTTAATAGGGTGGAAAAATAATTGAACCATTATGGATTGTTATGGGGTCGGTTGAAGCGGTGCCAATGGTGTTGATACTGTGTTCTCATTCGGGGAGTCCATGCAAAATATTTCACTACAACCTCGCGCTAGGACGACGATAGACAATGGGCGACTGAGCTGATAGTCGTTTCGGTGAGCGTGTGCAATTTAAATAGCTTGCGGCTTTGTGCCATGGACACCGATGCAAATAAAATGAGACAAATTATATAAAAGGTGGGGGCAGTCTATTTTCAGAACATTACACATATGCGCCAGCAAGAGCTTTTCACACATTCAAGTGTAAACTTTAATCCCATTGATGTTGGGTTTTGTTCTCGAACTGTGAATGATGGGAAATTTGCATAAAAATTAAAAATTATTACCATGACACATTGCACATAATAAAATCGTGCATAGTCAGCAGCTCAAAATTTGCAGGACTTGCGATATTACATCCTGCGATTATTTATTTCGTCAATATTCGAGTGTTGAATGGAATTCATGCAAGTTAAAATTGCCATATTAAATTGTGCAGCATTTTTGGGATCGGCGTTGCTCCATTGTTGGGTTAAATTAATTAATTGCCGCGATGCGATATTATTTATTTTTTTAGTCCGAAGGTGGGTGGTATTTGTTATAATACTGTACTCATTAATTTACTTAATTATTTCGTTGCTGTGATTCCGCCTCGGGAATGATAAATTCTCCCTCGGAACAATAGTCTGATTTATGCCCTATTTAATATGGATTTGCAGGTATAACGTGGGTGACAATTATTTATTATCAGGTAATGAGAATTTAAAAATCAATATCACATGTTCTTGTAGTAAATAAATAGCTCTGTGATTGGTTGTTTTAAAAAATAGAATGCACGACTTTGTAGCGTGATACCTTCTTTCTCTATCAGGTTGATTGCATTTTGATAAGTTTATCCGTAGGGTTAATTCGTGTGATATGGCACCATATGGGAGATATGGCAACCTCTCAATATTTCCTAGTGAACGATAGGTAGATAGATAGATAGATAATGATTTTTTTTTCAAGCAGGAAATATAGTAAATTATTTACAATTTAATAAATGTGTTTGCAAAAATCGACTAAAATTGAATTGCCATCTGTCTGAATAGCAAACAAAAGAAAAAAAAATTTTAAGTGATTATTTAAGTAATTAGAAAACACCACTAGCACTGTAATTTATTTTGTATTCTAGAAACTTTCAGTTAAAATTCTCACTCTATATTGGAAGGCTATTTTGCAGTACCTGGTTAGTTTTAGGACGTCAACTTTATTAAGTCTTTGCAAGACTTGGTTTTCCGATAAGATCTTCCTTCCAAATATTGATTTTCTCGTCTTTCTTAAAATTGGACACCTCCCAGCAAAATGAAAGATATCCTCTCTCTCCGCCAAATTGCGAATGCTGCAGACATAATTCAGTTTGAGGAGCTATCCATACGCATCTTAAGGACCGTTGCTATTTCTTATCTTGCTCCTAACCGCGACTGAAACTATTCCGATAGCACCTCCCCATTCCATACAGCAGCTTTGATGTCCTCGCATAAGTTTTGTATTACTCTTCCGAACTTCAAAGACATTCCCATCTTGCACAGCTTATAGAATAGGGCATTGCGGTCCACCGAATCAAAAGCTGCTTTGAAATCAACGATGAAGTTACTTGTTCCTGCAGAGAAAATATTGAACAATACTACTTAGAATAAGCACGTGATCTATAGTGGAATATCCTTGCCGAAAACCACCTTGATATTCCTTGAGTAAGTTATTTGTGCTTATTCATACATAAAGGGTTTTCCAATAAGAGGTGTTATTTTGATATTCAAAGAAAAATGTCATTTTTTGAGATAAATGATCGGATGTTTATTTCATAATAAAGAGGAAGGTATACCGTTAATAATGAAAAACAACATCAGCCAAATGGACACCACGAGCACGCAAACAGGACCATATCCTTTTCATGAAATTTTCCATAACCAAATCGCAAAGTGGCTACCCTATGTCCTCGATAGCCTCACGAATTTTATCTTTGAGATCTTGAATCGACGCTGTGCTTTTGGCGTAGACCTTATCTTTCACGTGGCCCCAAAGGAAGAAGTCGAAATGTGTTAAATCACAAGATCTCGGTGGCCAATTGTGATCACCTCTTCGAGAGACAACACGGTCGGGAAACTTTTCCCGTAAAAGATAAATGCTTTCGGTGCTTGTGTGTCACGTAGCGCCGTCTTGTTGAAAGTAAACGTTGTCCAGATCAATACCATCCAACTCCGACCATAAAAAATCATTAATCATCTCTCGATAGCGCAATCCATTCACCGTAACCTCATTTTCGAAAAAGTAAGGTCCCATGACCCCGCCGGACCATAAACCGCACCAAACAGTCACACGTTCAGGATGGAGAGGCTTCTCGACAATAACTCTTGGGTTTTCCGAGCCCCAGATGCGACAATTTTGCTTGTTGACGTAGCCACCGAGGTGGAAATGGGCCTCATCAGTCAAGATGATTTTTCGATGGAATTCCGGATCATTTTCATGCATTTCAAGGACCCAATCAGCAAAGATACGACGTTGTTGAAGCGTGTATCGTTCCATTTTTAGTATTGGCCTAGTTTCTACTTGTCAAATGTCAAAGAATAAAAGCTTCAAAAGTGACAGCTACCGATACACAATAATACCTTTATTAAATGCCTCTGTAGTTCGCTGGGTCTTTCGTACAGCCTTTTTTGTGGATGGAAAAGATCTGCGCTTTCTTGATACGATGAGGGATAGTTCCATTTTCTAAAATTTGAGTTGACCAGTTTCGTAAGTTGAATGCTAAGCTCATTAGTGCTAAAAATGAGTAAAATTTGGTAGGAATCCCATCCGATCCGGCAGCTTTGCCATACAAGACTACCAAGTGCCTCAGCAACATCTTGCAAAACAACCGGTCGATGCAGAATTTCATCTTGGAAGCCAGGAATGGCATGATGAATGCAATGCGTGCGTGATTCAAAAGCTCGTTCAAATAAGTTTTCAACATACCCGGGCTTAGGTCTATGCTAATAACGTTCTTTCCACCATTTAGTCTCTGAGCTAGTGTCCAGATCTCTGCACAGCTATTACATTGCGCCAATCACTGGGGCTTCCGTTTCAAAGTGAATCCTCTGTTTTTCTCCGCAAAGTGCCTTGAACTCCCTGTTGACCTTGATATAAGTGGTGTTCATTTTAATATGGTTGAAAGTACGGAATAAGCTGAGCCAGCCGAATGATAGCTTCATAGACTTCATGCACTCCTTATCAAACCACGGTTCCTTTAATTGTTTTCCTCAATTCGTCGGTTGGTTAGTGCTTGGACACGATTCTTTTATAATTTCCTCGATTACGATTTTATTTTAAAACAAAGACATTAAAATATCATTTTGTCTTATAAGTTCTTGAAGGGTACTGTCGCGACCGCATTTAAAAATGTCAAATCATAAACGAACAAAAAAAAGGGAGTAAAATAAAATAAATAATAATTGCCCGGTGTTCGTTGTAACAAACAAATTAAAACCGTATCGTATGTGCTAATCTCCATTATCCATTTAATTAGTTATTACTGCGCGTACGCTTTTGGACATGTTTTTCGTGAAAAAAAATTCAACATCATTTGGGAGACATGGCACCTCTAAAGTTTGGGATATGTGGTACCGGTGTCATTTCTCCTCCTATTAATTTTATATTGGGGTAAATTATATGGGAATATAAAAACAGATTAATGGATTTAATGTCTAATAGGCCCTTTTTGGTCGCACGACTCGTGTACCTCTATTTTAAATACTTGTAACAGGTGTGGGAAGAAAAACTCCAAGAAAACCCAGGGTACCATATCACCCACCTATGGCTGCCAAATCACCTTCCAGTATTTTTTATTGAACTTTTACGTTTTTAAAAATTTTTGTATATTTCAAACTATGAATTATATTTATGTTTTTAAATTAAATAAAGAGGAAATATATTTATGTTTTAAATTAAAATATGCTTTATTTTTGAGTTGTAACGAAAACAAAAAATATGTGCCATATCTCCCGACCCTACCCCATATTACTTATCTACCCCTGTTACTTTGTGTGCGCTTTATTAATGGTATTCAGTTTCGCCCACATTTCTTGAAGTACCCTTATGTCCAATACCGTCTAAATTTTATGAAAATCTGTGTTCAAACAATACATCATCAAATCTCAAAATTTTTCAAACTTAAGTTTCACTCAGCTTTAATTGTTTGTTGTTGTTGGTGCGAGAGCTAAAACTTCCGCTTACATTTTGCAAAGTACCTCGCTCAGTCAATATACCTATATAAAGGGTCTAACTTTTTTTTTCAACTAGTCCTTATTACGCGAATGGTAACACTTAGCTCATGTCTGATTTGACAGATAATTAGTTTTATCCTTCCGCTGAACGAACATGGTTGTGTATACGCTTGAACAACGCTGGAAAATATTGCGACATTACTTTGAAAATCATGGTAATGTTGCAGAATGTGTGCGAAAATTGCGTACGGAATTTGGAAGAAGAGAAGCACCGTCAGCTCCGTATGTTCGTTATCTTGTGAAAAAAGTGAAAGAAACTGGCATCCTCATCGATGAACCAAAGCGTGGAAAGCCAAAAACAGTGCGTACACCCGAGAAAATTGCTGCTGTGGCAGAAAGTGTGCGTGAAGCGCCATCAACATCATTTCTTCGAAAATGAGCAAGGAGTGGCCGTTACAGTCAATGGCGATCGTTATCGGACCATGTTGAACGAATTTTTGTTCACAAAAATTGAAGAGGAGGATATTGGCAATATTTGGTTTCAACAGGACGGCGCTACGTGCCACACAGCCGAAGCTACACTCGATGTTTTGCGCCCTGTTTTTGAAGATCGCATTATGAGCCGCAGAGCTGATGTCGTTTGGCCACCTCGGAGCTGCGATTTGACACCGTTGGACTATTATTTGTGGGGTGCCGTAAAAGATAAGTGTTACGCCGACAAGCCAGAAACAATTGACGCTTTAAAGGACAATATTCGTGAAGCCATTCGTGAAATACAGCTGCACACAATCGATAATGTGCTTAAAAATTGGACCGATCGTGTAGGCTACTGCATGGCCAGCCGAGGCAGCCATTTGAATGAAATTATTTTCCATTATTAAACGGAAGGATTTCAAATAAAAAAAGAAATTTGAGAAAATATTCAGTAGTTTTTTTTATAACATTTTCAAAAAAAAAAGTTATTTGGCGGACCCTGTATAAGTGTTCCAATTGAGGCAATTAGTTCTGAAACTAAGTTGCCTTCGCATCATAGTTTTTTTTTTTTTATGTTTTTTTTTTTTCGTGCCAAGATTGATGTATGTTGTATGAAGGGTGTCACACCCCCTAAACTGAAACCCTTTGTTTAGTGGTAAATTCTACATCATAGAAATCAGATCGAATAACAATGGCGAACAGACAAATAGAAGAAGACGTGTTGAATGCAACTTTCTTTTATATAGTCGTAGTAGAATAAGAGATAAGGAGATTAAAAAAAAAGAAGCAGAAGATTCATGTTGTGTGATCCTTACATCGAGCAGATGTTCGAAATTGAAATGTTGATAAAGGTTTCGTATCATACTAATTTAATGCTACAAGCCAAAATGTTTAATTATTTTATTATTTCCCTTAAGTATTCATATCAAGAACAGTATTCGAATATGCTTTGATTTTCTATCTAAACAACCCACTGAGGAACAATCATTCGCGTGGTAGAGATGTAGCGCATTATATTGTAACAAGAGTCTAAAAATGTTGTTGTTAAAAAATAAATGTTGCTTTTATTTATAAAGGGTAGGTATCTAGTCTGCCATATGCGTGTTCTTGCTTCATGCTAATGTAAAAGTGTAATGTCGTCTTGCAGACCTTTTAAATTTACGTGACATACAAGCCAACATATAATTAACTCCTTTAATATTCACACTCATGTCGTGTTATTTATCATTTCCAATCAGCATTTCTATATTCTTGTCTTCATATTTCAATTCCCACAATTACTCATCAAGTTATTATGACAATTCCCCCTATCCATTGCAGTAGAACGAATTATTTTCTGAACATACTGGAGACTGGACTTGTGGGTTATTCCCCTGTCTGTATCTGTATGTAGTACCAACATAAACACAATGATATATAGATACATTTTAATGGTAACATCAACGATGGGTTACGAAGAGACAAATGATTATGCGAAATATGGACTTACTTCAGGATATTACTTCACAATCAATCTTCATTATGCTGGCTACACACTTTCAGCCCCAAACCATATAAAAGTTGATGCCTTGATAGTTGGGTACTTATATTAAAAAAAGAACGATTTATAACAATTTATAATAATCCATAAAAGGGATAACATTATTTATATCTCCTGTGTGCTTATGTAATCAATCCACGAAGTGTCCTTTGAGGGAATCAAAACCTGTAAGCATTTTCCGAAAGCTGATGAAATATTCATTATTCACTTTCAGGACTATTTGTTAACCTAGCTCATTTGTGTAACAGATAACCATATCCAGTATACACATCTATATGACATTTGAATAATTGAGATGGGAACAGTATCGAATGCGAGTCAAACTTTTCACTATAACTGTCAGATGTTGACAAAGTAATAGCATGGTTTTGTATTTTTACGTGGTGGAAATGTATGTTATGTGAGTCGAACAATATCGATATCTGAGATCAAGGTCTTTGAGGAAAAGAGCGAGGCAGGGCAATTCTATGTGGAAACACAATTCAATGCTTACAATGGCGTGCTTGCGGTTTTTGGGTTTTCATCAATCTAATGAAGGCAGCTAGGAAACGATTGCGGTTGAAATACAAACTCCCATCAATATGTAGTTATCGGCGTCTTAAAAGATTATCGCGCTTCGGCAGTTACCAGTTACCACTCAGAGGCCACAACAAAGGAGGAAGTCTTAACTCTGCTGCCAAGGGTCCCATTGTTAAGCGGTGGTATTTGGTATCGATAATTATTCAGCATAATGCCAGTGGGTGATATAAGCTGTCGAGGAAAACAGCAAGAGGTGATAAGCTTTCCTATTATAAGCGGTGTTGTAACATTTACTTCAATCTGAGTCAGAACAAAATATTTGGAAAGAGTATGGGAGACCGAGGTAGGTTGTAGCATTAAATGCAAGTAGTTTAAACAAATTTAAGACCCCTCTATAACAGACTTGTAAAGTACTATAAATTATATTATTTGAACACATCCATTAGAAATACTGTCTATTAGTTAAAACATTCAGTCCCAACATTGTCTGGGCCACGGATGTGTTATTAATGATAAGTTTTCACTTATTTAACAGCTCACCTTTATTTTGTACATAATTTTGTTAAAATAAAGTGCGCGACTGTGTCGCACGATTCTTTCTTGTCATCGAAAGTTCGGTTGCGATGGTAAATAAAAGAAATGGGTTGGAAAATATGAGAATGTTAAGAAAAAAATCTACTTTGGCTGGATTTGGTATGGCAGAACACATTAAATAGAAGTTTTCGAAAATTTTAGAAACTATAGGCCTACAAACTCCAAATCCGAAGCTTGAATCAAGTATGGCCAGCCGTTTCGGCTGTAGGCCTCAGATGGACAGAATTGCGCAACCCACTTTTTTGAGTTCCTCTATCATCTTTCAGAATTGATCAAAATATCGAGTTCGAAATTTTGTACGAATATACAACTTCTTTCTCTAACATTGTATACGAGATGTATAATTATATAATTATATCGCTCATTAAAAGAACACCGTCATAACTCAAACGAATCTCGAAGACAACAGACAGGTTTGTTCGGACAATAATTTATAACAGTTTATTACAAATTTTATAACTTAAACTTTCTGGCGTTTTACGATGTACACAATTATTGTTTTGCAAAAGTGGTATCACGCCCCTTTTTCCATTAGTACCTACATCGCTACCAACAGTCAACACACATCCATTTATGAAATGCTATGACTAATGTACTACCGAAATGTCATCAGGTGAATACCGAAGAAACACTGCAAAATTTGCTATCAATCGGTTCGGTGCGGCAATGGATTGAAAAGTAAATATAAGTCTTAATATGATTAAGCACCATCTAGTGGCGTGTAACATGAACGTAGCTACCGAACAAAACGTTTCTGGGTGATCGGTAAAGCATAGCTTCCAAATCTATTAATCTCCAACAAAGTGAACCAACTTCCATTTTTACAACCAATTATAACAGATTTGTTTTTAACAAAACTCGATGAAAATGTCACATAATATCAGCTCAGTATGTAGAGAAAAAACTACTAGAGTATACAAAGCTGTAATTTGTTCAAAATATCTCTGTTATCTGAAAGATCAAACAAACATCGTAAGGCCAATTTGGCTTTGTGTGACTTTCCACGGTGCAGGGATGTAACTTCACCTCGAGTGGAAAAGCATTTTCATTTTTATTACCTTTCCAAATTAAAACAAATTTGTATTACCTCTTATAAATGTTATAAAAAAACTGTCTTGTCATCGAAAAAATCTCCCATAAAGCAGCCACAATATGGTCACAGCTCAAGTAGCACAGAAGTCTAAAATACACAAAAATATTTAATGTATTTTTTGCACTTTTCAAATGTTCAAATGTTCAATGTTTATCTCGGGCATAAGCTAAATGTCATTTTGAAGACAAGTGTTGCCCAAGCGTCCAAAATCGCGGTATTAAATTTCGTTATAGGAGCGAATTTAAATACGCTCTTGTTCAGCCTGAGAGTTTACAATTATTAATTAATTTAAGTTAATTGTAAATGTTTTCTAATTTTATTCGTTGCTATACAACAATGCAAATAGTTTTTAAGTCTAACAAACACAAATTTGTAAAAATGTATGCTAAATATTTGATAAATATTGCATTTTTGTTCTATTTCCAAACACTTGAAGCATATATTTCTGTGTTTTTCTCTGTCTTATTTTGTGTTAAGGTTAGTTCTTGCTTTTTGATTGGGTTTCCAGGTTGCAAGCAACGAAGCTTACTAAAAAAGTAATTTCATATAAGTTTGGGATATATCCAAGACTTCTTGGCAATCGTCGCAAACAGAATAAAGTATTTTCTTACTTAAATTTGGACGGCTCATACCTTTTTTCAACAATTCTCAGTACCTAGGGTGACCCAGGTAGGTATTTGGCTGCACCCAAACCTTATCAAACTCTTTGCAAAAGGAGTTTGTTAACCGAGAATGAGGATCTACAATGGTTGGTGTGAAAAGATTCACTTCGCGGAAAATATAGATATGAGAACAGAATTATCAGCACTCAGCAAAATTCACGCGAAATAGCAAATTTATTAACTTCTGGAGGAACAACAGGCAGTACGAGAATATGTGTGAATTCATGGAAGAGGAAACATGACAGCTTTCGTGCACAAAATGTGTGCTTTATAAAGGGTGATTTTTTAAGAGGTTTAGAACTTTTTTAAAAAAAAAAACACAAAAAAATCGAAAAAATGAATGAAATATTTATTTGAATGGATAGTTTGAACCTTGCAATTTAATGTTTAAAGATAATTTCATGCAAATGTTGACCGCGGCTGCGTCTCAGGTAGCCCATCCGCTGAGTCCAATTTTGGCATACTCTTTCACACATATCGGCCGGTATCTCACGAATGAATGCATGGATGTTGGCTTCCAGTGCGTCAATCGAAGCGGGCTTGTCCCTATACACATTAGCCTTGGCATACCCCCACAAAAAATAATCTAATGGTGTCAAATCGCACGATCTAGGCGGCCAATTGACCGGCCCGAAACGTGAAATTAACTGTTCACCAAACTCGCCTCGCAATTGCGCCATTGTTTCGCGTGCTGTGTGGCATGTGGCACCGTCTTGTTGAAACCACATATCATGCAAGTCAAGAACTTCCATTTCGGGCAAAAAAAAGTTTGTTATCATCGCTCGGTAGCGTTCACCATTGACAGTAACGCTGCGATTCGCATCATCTTTGAAGAAATATGGCCCAATAATGCCGCCGGCCCATAAACCGCACCAAACAGTGGCTTTTTCGGGATGCATTGGTAGCTGTTGCAATGCTTCTGGCTGATCTTCACTCCAAATGCGGCAATTTTGCTTATTTACGTACCCATTCAACCAAAAATGAGCCTCACCGCTGAACACAATTTTTCGATAAAAAAGCGGATCCTCGGCCAGCTTTCCAAGAGCCCATTCACCAAAAATTCGGCGTTGTGGTAGGTCGGCTGGCTTTAGTTCTTGCACCAGCTGTATCTTAAAAGGCTTAACGCCCAAATCCTTCCGCAAAATTTTCCACGTAGTGCTGTAACAAAGGCCTAACTGCTGGGAACGGCGCCGAATCGACATTTCGCGGTCTTCTGTCACACTAGCTGATACGGCCGCAATATTTTCTTCACTACGCACAGTACGTAAACGTGTTGGTGGTTTAATGTCCAACAAAGTAAATTTGGTGCGAAATTTGGTCACAATCTTCCGAATAGACTGCTCAGAAGGTCGAGAATGCCGATCATAAAATGGAAGCAGCGCGCGATGAACATTTCGAACCGAGCACGAATTTTGATAGTAAAATTCAATAATTTGCAAGCGTTGTTCATTTGTAAGACGATCCATGGTTAAATTGCAAACCAAACTGAAGCTGTTTGACAGTGACACAAGGTACTAAACACACGTCAGCTGTCAAAACCAGTGTTGCCAAAACCAAACCAGCTAAAAAATCACCCTTATTTGCTAGCGAGAATTTCAGAATTTGTCGGTGTCTAAGTTTCCCGAATTGTGTAATATAAAGCCATACCTACAATTATTTTTAATACATCAAATTGTATTTATTTTCAAAACCTGAGGCAATAAGTTCTGAACAAGCTACCTAGCTTCCTACGTGAGATTTAAATTTGTTCTGAAATGAATGAACCGGCCATTATTTCTATTTTCAAAAATATGCACTTGCTGACGATGCAATTGTGATGTTTAGACCACCAATAAGTTTTGATTTACCTCATCAGCCTACACCATAAATTAAAGCATTCAAATAAACTGTGTTCCGTTTATTGAGAAATTTGAAAGGGATTTTATTACGACACAAACGCACTCATAAAACAATCGTCAAGTAGTATTAGAAAATAGTTGAAAGCGTACTATAAAAAGTACCGAATATTGTGTCCGATCAAACGATAGGGCATTACTGATTTGCACATGATGTTTGACAAATCTGCGGATATTTTGTGCATTTTCCTTTTTTGTGTTTTTTTTTTTATTGTTAATATAGGCCTCAAAAAGCCTTTGAAAGATATCTGTTGGGTAAATTTAATTGCAAATTATATATTCCGTTTTTTTAGAATAAAATCCTCGTTGTGAAAGAAAGCATTGAACTTGTTTTTCACGAAAACAAATTATGAAATTTGAATTCTATAATCACAACAGATGTAATAGATTCCCTAATTAAGTTGTCGCACTAGTAAATGTGGTGGTCTTATTGTTTATTGGTACCGTTTCACAAATGCTATACATTTTTACTAAAGCTGACTTCCAACTAATTGTCGACATTAGTGCTTGATTATTACTAAGGCCGTTTGAATATAAAAAATATGCTTCAGTGCAGTTTTTGGACATTCAATTTCGATTCAGTGTAATTAACACCGTGTTCTCGTATATAGCTTACAAAAATTATACCGATTTTCGGTATATAAATTATGTCAGTGGTATAAAAATTGTACTGGTTACTAGGATATAACATACTTCATGTCAAATTATATATATTTATAAATGGTAGACAGTTTACGCCACAGTTTGGTGAAGAAGTGTTCCCTTGAGTGTGAAAAATACCCGATAATTCATTGGATAAAATACAACATTAGCGTGTTTAAATCCGAAACTTTGAATTTATTATGATTTTAATTCCAAGTCGAAGTTAATTTGTAAAATCGGAAACAGATGTTTCTTCAAAAATTATAAATTCTTCTAAGTATTCAACTTCATAATATGGACGCAAGAAAATCATGAATAACAATGTGAGTGCCTAATTTAAAAAAACGGAGTCCTATTTATTTTCGGTCCCACGGCGTCTAATGAATTAAATATTTTTCATTGGATGTGTGGAAATTAGTTTTTCGAAAATTAAATTTTCTATTTTTTTTTTTTATTTTTTAGAGACGTGTTGTTAAAAACGAGTCAAAAATACAAAAAATGTGGCATAATTAAGTCGATAAACATAGGAAAATAGGTAATTAATCATTGTCTTCATTCTTAATATGGCGGCCAGACGAATCTCAATTTTGCCTGATACCAATTCCAACGTATAAACTCTTCTGTTTTCGAAAGTGACATAACCGATCATTATCCAATCATGCACTACACGGATTCACTCACAACTGACATAAAAATATCGACTAGTACGTCATACGTTTGTACAAGCAGGGCGACCGAACTTATTTGTGAAACGGATTGGGAGGAAGTGTTAAATGAATGTGATGCTATAACCCTGTATGATAAGTTGCTTGTTACATGATGTTTATAAAAAAAGCCACATATACAGAATACTGAAGAACAAATGCAGCTGCGAAATGTAAAAAAAGAGATGAACTGTACGGAAGATGGCAGAATAATAGACTCAACATCAGAACATACGAAATCGAATATAAGAACTTCCGAAATAAGCTGAATCGTTAAATATTAAGGCAGAAATCGAATTTCTACAAAAACAAGTTTAACGACATCAAAGCTGACCCTCGTAAAACCTGGAGCCTAATCAACGAAATAATGGGAAGAAAAAAGCTAACCATTGATGAAGTGATTTCGAAGAACTTTTCATCCGAAGACTGTAAGATCCGTCTTTCAAATAAATTTGCGCAACTCTTCCCGGAACAGACTCTTAGCATAATTCATCTATAAGATTCAGTAACATCGAATCATGTGAACACAATTATAGACAACTCTATCTTTGCGAAGGAAACATCACAACATCGCTGGAAGTGTGCAATTCCATCAATTTCCTTGGCGAACAAAAATCTCCAGGAGCTGGTGGAATTTGAGCTGTGGAGCTAAATAGACATATTTTTGCTCCAATATTATGCAAATTTATTAATCTTAGTCTGGCACAAAGCAAGATTCCGTTAGCTCTAAAAACGGCCGTGGTAAGGCCCATTTATAAGGGTGGTGTCAAAAATGAAATATGTCATTACAAACCTGTGTCCATATTGCCAGTAGTTGAAAAATGTCTAGAGAATGTAATATCAAACAGATTACATGGTTTCACTGAAAAGCACTGCCTCATCCACCATAGTCAGTATGGTTTACAGAAGAAAAAAAAAAAACACTGGACGATTGCTTGGAGAATTTGCGAACTGCATTAACGTAAGCTTGAATAAAAGTCATCACAATTCTGGTTATGTTTATGGATTTTAGTAAAGCATTTGACAATTTAAATCACGCGAAACTACCAGATGCGCTAGAACGTATTGGTATACGTGGAGTAATGGAGGACTGCCTAAAAGATTATCTGCTCAAAAGACTATTGTGTGTAAAAATCAAGGATGTGTACAGTGAAAAGAAACAGGTAAAATATGGAGTCAAATGGTGTCACGACAACGGATTGGTGACAAACGCGGAGAAAACAAAAATGATGCATATCCGAAGTCCACATCATAAAGCTACACAGCGTTGTGTATACCTCCAAAATAATGCCTGCCCTAATTCAAGAAACCAGTCAAATGGCGTCGTCGATAATTTTACATACTTGGGAGTCATCATTGATAGCCATTTCATCTGGAACATTCATATTGGTAAGGTACGCTTAGATCTGAAGAAGGCGATATTTGCATCAGCGCATTTACGACATCATGCCAAGTTTTGAAGCAAGTTTACTACGCCTTGATCGAATCTAAATTAAGGTATGGGATACTGGCTTGGGGCAATGCTTCAAAAAACACACATCCAAAAGCTGCAAAAACTACAAAACTCAGCATTGAGACAGATGAAGGATCGATCTTCTCCGGATGATAGAAACTTTAAGGTGATTCACGTGCAGCTTATCTTCAAGATGACCTTGCTACTTGAGTAGTATGATGATAACCGTTTTAAAATCGAAATCAACCAACAAAAGCAGAAGACGTGCCGAAGGAAGGATCCCGCAACTACAACAACTATGGTAACAGGCAGCTTAAACACAGCGTTCCAACCGAACTAAATCTATTACCTCCAAATCTTAAAAATATCTAAAATTTTAAAACCAGAAAGAAAAGTAAATATTAAGACCTTTCTTTTACATGCAGAAATATAAATATAAATTCAATTAACAACTTTCTTACTACAAAAAAAAATATATATGAAGACAAGTCTTTTATCTCCGAATTCGCATTTCAATATATTTTTTTTCGTTCGGATTAAGGCAAAATGATCTCAAAATCGTGTGAAACTCGGTAAGGTCTACGCCAACAGCCCAGCGTCGCTTCAAGACCTCAAAGATAAAAATCGTGAGGCTATCGAGGACATAGGGTAGCCACTTTGCGATTTGGTTATGGAAAATTTCATGAAAAGGATATGGTCCTGTATGCGTGCTCGTGGTGGCCATTTGGCCGATGTTGTTTTTCATTATTAACGGCATACCTTCCTCTTTATTATGAAATAAACATCTGAGATCATTTATCTCAAAAAATGACATTTTCTTTGAATACCAAAATAACACCTCTTATTGGAAAACCCTTTAGTATATACAAATACATACATTTTATATTATAGATAAGCTTTTACTCTAGTTAAAATTAAATAGTTTTTGAAATGCAACCTTCTGTAGAAAAGCCATTAAGGCTTCGCAGAAGTTTATAAAAATTGTTAAGGATTTCCTTGTTAATAAAATATTAAAAAATATGGAAACAAAAATGCACCAATTTAAAAGAAGAAGAAAAATACATACTAGACAAAAACGATTAAATCACAAAATTGTAGAAATGATATGCAATATTCTGTTTTCGGTGCATTTATTTTGCCGAAACCTGGGTAAAATATTCACTTATTTAGTTTTGCATGTTTAATTACCGCATGGTGTAAATCCTTCAAATGGTGTATTCTATCCACAAAATATCGTGTACAAAATATGCCATGTTGGTGGGTTTCAGAATCGAATAATTTTATGCACCATTAATGGTACATTATAAAAAAAGATGAACATCGGTTTATTTTTGGCACCGAATTTCAAAATCAGTGTTTAAATTTTGCACAGAAAAGACAATGGTGTAATTTGTATTATATTAGGTACCGGTGTACTTTGGCAAATACATTAAGATTTTAAATTTTTCTTAATTTTTATCAATTTTGCAACAAAATCAATAGATATATACCGATTTATGTAGCGTGCAACTTGAGAGGTAAAAGGACACAAGGCCTCAAAGGCACTGTGGACCGTTTTAAATCAAAAAAAAAGTCTCAAGACTTAATCAATCTCAGTAAGACAAAGTTTTAAGATTAACATTAAAAATACTCTCTGGACATTGCCTTCTAGAGAAACATGCTCCGAGACTAGACTTAGCTAATACGGATATTATGTAGGTACTATGAGGGCCTACAAGTCACGAAAGGGCCCGCTAAGGTGACTGGTCTTTTGTGTTTTATGCATTTTATTGTGTTCTATGAGGTTTAGTGAATTTAATTAAGAAGCTCAAGGCTTTGAATTCATTCAATTCCTTATTCCAATAATTCTTATAAACTTAAGACTACGCCCGCCTTAACTTTCGCAGGTAGTGGTACGAGAAAGAAGAACGTTCCGGAAATTGTCCTCCCAGAACACGGTCACTCAATTGGCAAGTCGATCATAGAAGAGTGTGCCAACATTTGCCAACATGTTCTAACAACAGTATTGCCAGAAATACATTTAACTTTAGTACACTATACATTGTGATGATCTCACAACCAAACTCAACCTAACCTCTGCAGGTCATATGAATAGGGACAACCGCTTAATCATTTGCTTTAATCTAAGTCTCCAGTTCTTTAGTTCAAAAAGCAAAAATTAGTTTTCGTTATGATAGATTACTTCATTGCTCACACATTTTGAGCAAAATAAGAGAGTTTCATTTAAGAACAGTTATGTTTCTTTGTTTTTCTTCGTTCACTAATAAACTGCACGTTTAAAATTGGGTCAATAGAATAGAGACAGTTTCAATTCGGTCGTCAATTCGAAAAGTGCTATCAAAAAAGCATAACTAAAATTTTGTGAATTTTTTCAGTGTGCCTAGAGATTGTGGTTCTGCATTAATAGTAAAGTTATAGTAATAATGGGTATAGGAAAGCCATTTAATGTCGCGGAAATGGCAAAAATCGACGCTTTCAAAGAGGACGGTCACAGTTTACGTGAAATAGTCCGAAAAATTTAAAAGAGCAAATCGGTTGTGCATAAATTATTTAAAAAATAAAGAGAAATATGGCAAAAATATGAAAGAACGTACGGGGAAGTGCTAACTGCTCAAGATAAGCGAGTAATCTTACGAGAAGCCTCTAATTTGGAGAAATTGCAAGTTTGTCATCAGTTAAACGAGTGATTAAGAGGGCCCTACATTTGCAACTTAAAAAAATTGAATCCGGTTAGGAAAGAACAACGCTTGGAGTTTGCACGTCAGCACATGGCAGGGGGAAAGGAGTGGCAAAAGGTAGTTTTCTCGGATGAAAAAAAGTTTAACCTCGATGGTCCGGACGGATTTAACTACTATTTCCATGATCTGCGAAAGGAAGAACGGTTTTTAACGAGGCATCACAGCAGGGAAGGTGGCGATATGGTTTGGGGAGCTGTCTCCTACTATGGTGCGATACCATTGAACTTCCAAAGTACAAGAATGACAACAAAATCGTACCAAAAAGTTCTGGAAGCAGCTTTTCCGCAATGTCAGCACATTTTCGGGCCCCCTTAGGTGGACATACCAGCAGGATAATGCTCCCATCCATACAGCCCGCATAGTAAAAACTTGGATCCAAGCTCAAAGTGTCGATTTGATGACATGGCCCCGTATTCCCCAGACCTAAACATCATGGAAAATATTTGCGAATGGCTGACGCGAAAAGTGTACGAAGATGGCAGGCAGTTCGAGGACAGAAATCAGCTTACTGAAGCCATCAAACTTGCTTGGGGTGAAATTTCCCTAGATTATTTAAAATCGTTGTACGATTCTATGAATACCAGAATTTTTGAATTAGTTTTAAATAAAGGAGGAAGTACTCATTACTAAAAAAACAAATGCGTACTTTTTTTTGTCACTTGTCGGGAAGTAAAAGCTGAATATTTCTTGTGTCCCTATTCTATTGACCTACTTTTTTTATAGTGTTTTTAGATCATCATTGTTGAAAGAAATTGGTAAACATTCCGAATGTATTTATATAACGCATCTAGTGAGAGGGAAATGAAATAACCTTTCATACCGTATAACAATTTTTATCGTAGGAAGTTAGGAACGAAACATGTAAGGTAAAATGATAAGATATGCTGTCCCTATTCAAATGACCCGCAGTATATGTCTGTAAACAATTTGGCCGTACGACGCGACAGCCAAAATATTCGTTTGTGTAACTAGGAAGAGACCTCCAACTTTGGTGGATACGAACGACTGAAGCGTTCGCGAAAGATGGCGCAGTGGAAGAAATAATCAGCGAAGTTCGTACACACCGGCCATTACACTTCTAAACTACTAGTCGACAAGAATTCACGGCCTAAACGATGTATCTTCTCCGATACGGAATACAGCATGTATCCCATTCAATTGGCATTCGTAAACCAAAGTTTCGCACCCGAAATCCATCAACCAAACCCTTTCGCCTGTACAGTGTACAATCCCCATGTATTGTCATCCTAATTCATCATTTCGGGCTGTCAAATCGTTCCGAATTGTTGGATAACATCTTCTTAAGGAATCCTTAATCTATATAATACTTCTTGCTCACCAGCACGACTTACCAAATGATTTAGCACTTTCCGAAAGCGAGGAAAATTTCACCAGCCTTTATGGTATAAATTCACTCTCACTTTTCGAATCTGAGTCCTTTTTAGCTTTAGCGCCCAAAATTGTTCGGGGTCTACTCGTAGTGTAGTTCCTCTTGATTATGGTGGGTAATGTGTACTCACACTCGTTTTATGATTTAATTCAAACAGCTCATTGTGTTGCAAAAACACACTAATAATTTTAAGGGCTAAACATAATAAAAAAAATGTTTCTGTGTTTATATTGCGTGTGATCGCATATTGCGGATGAGTGACTGCGAATAAAGTGCAAAATATTGAATTATGGATTTACAGCTTTCGCGATATATAAAAAAAACACATACATAGCTTAAAAAACAAAAAGGATGCTGTTTTTATTTTGAGGATTCATGAAAAGGTTGGGACTTCGTTCAGTTAATAAAAACACAATTTATATCGGTACGTGCATAGCAGCTCACATGTTCAGGTCTCAGTTAGGAGTTTCATTTGTTGGATTTTATTTGAATACAGATTCGCATAGGCGGAGGACATATTTATAGCGTAACTACGGCTTAATTAAGTCGTATATAGGGAAGTGCAGCATACGAACTTTATGAAGTGTATTTTATGAGTGATGGGTTATAAAACAGAACATAATACCTTATATTCGAGCTTTTTGTTGTCAATTTCGTCAGACGATTCTAAAAGACACCCTTTTATGATGCGACGTGAACTGAGATCTTGTTCAAACGACTTTTAAGGCATTTCGGTCGTCATGTAGGCGTTTGTTTAATTTCGGGGATATAGAATGCTTGTTAACTTAAGAGTCGTGCTTACAAAAAGTGTTTTTATTCGATAAATGTCAATCGGCACTATTTTGGCTGTCACTTGTCATAGAAAAAAAATTCTGATACAACTTTTATGCAGTGCGATTGCAATATGTAGTTCTATGAGATGCAGTCTCATGACTGCAACTGCATAGGAACTTGCTAAACTAATCAAAATGAATGCCTTATTTAAAGTTCATTCGAATATTGGATTAATCAAATCGAAATACCAATTCGAACACTCACTTCTACGAGTAACAACTACTTCAATAAACCAATCCATCGTATCCATTACCCATTACCTATCGTTTGACAACAATTAACCAAAATTAATTAACTATAACCTTCCCAGACAAGGACACATAAAGTGTGGGCTTATCAAATTTCCAAATTATTTGTTCTACTCTCCAGAGTTATATGCAACAAAAATTACGACCAAAATGAACTGTATTGTTTGGCAAACAAAGCGAAAATCTAATGAAATTGGTGCGACGCCAATGGTTCTGGAAAATCGATCCGCACTTATGGTATTACTTCCCGTCAATTGACCTTTAAGATTGATTTGCCAAGGCCAACGTTTGCTTAGGCTTTTATTCAATATGTATACTTAAAAGGGAGTATTGTTTTTTGAATTTTTTTTCCTTTTGGTGTCTTTGGTTTGGCCATTAGACAGTATTTAACTTTGTTATACTTGGTTGAGCAATGACAGTAGTAGACTCTGAGATAAAGCATCTATTCATATAATCAGTAGTAGTTGAGTTTCTCTTTAAGTATGCGTGGATTTGTGCGCAGATCACTCTTAAACAACTGACTTAATCTGTATATTGATTTTTCAGACATGCATTATTATAAAGTTTTTATTTGATCCTAATTGGTTAACTCATTTGGAAGATATACGCTCCTTAGTCGTCCACGGCACATAGAATAGTTTCACGTCAAGATGGCATCTCCAAGCTTGCGAAGGCTTTTAAAAGTTCTCAGCTAAATGGAGTTGTGTAAGTAATACCCCTTATCTGGAGGGAGTAACTAGATATGTGGTCGATGTATGCTTTTTTTATGGCACAAAATGCATGTCACGTCTTGTATTTATATATCAGTATACGTTAACGTTAACCATGGCCGTAGGTGACAGCTGAAACAAACACTAAATGAAACAAACAGACAAATTAGCTCTGAGAGGAATAGATTTAGCTACCCATGTCCTCATTGATCAAGTCTAACCAATACAAGAGAAATATTTGGTTTCCTACTCCCATCACTCGTTTATGACCGCGAAGTTTAAAAGTTTTTTGTTTTTTACCGATTTGCGTAAAAGCCGGGCGCTAATTGAAACCACTCTGCGATGCTATCAAAACAAATCAACGATGGACGTTTATGCAGAAATCCGCTCAAAAAATAAATAACTGTAAATAGCCACATTGCAAGCAAACAACTCTGACGGATGTATTGTATACAATGAAACACATTAGGACCATTTCAGTCTGTAGCTTGGTCGTTAAAAGGTTGGCAAGAAAAATAAATTCCTAAAATATGCTTGATCGTTTTCCCTCGCAGATGGCAAGCAAACTATATCAATCCTTCCCTACGGAAACGTAACTGAGAGACAAGGCGGAAGACGATGCGTCTATGATGTGAGAGATTGCTTGCTCTTTTTGTTTCCTGTATCTTTTAGAAACGCACAGATCATGGGGATATCTTATGCCACTGCTAAGTGTCCTTAAGCGTTCTGTTTGTATTCATCGTATATTCACAAGAAAACACACAAGCGAAATAAAGGAAAACTTAACAAAAACATTCGAGGGTTGTCGTCGCACCATGCTCGCTGTATGTATAATCTAACAAGCAAATGTGCGAGCTATACCTCCCAGTGGTGGGAATGAAAGTCAAAAAGATAAAATTGTCGTAACTTTCTACCCCAATGTGCTTAAGTTTTTCCCCCAAAAAAAAAAATAAAAAAAAAAGGATAGCACCACAAAAAAGAATACAGTAAACCTATCCATAGCTATTCACCATCACACTCGTTGTATACAGAACATATCCTGATGATATTCCTTATTCAACAATTACAGCGAATGAGAATGCTTATTTTTGTTGCGTGTTGTTTGTTGCCTTTCTAACATGAATATCCTTCATCGGCATAGAGCTAGGATTGTGCACACATTTATGTGTACACAACTCTCTTCAATTATCTCTAATTTGGCTTTGTAAGGACTTTGCCGATTCTGACTAACTAGCGAGCGAGTGTATGGTAAAATGTCTTACTGCTGTATGCCGTGCGAATATTCCTGAGGATATATCATTCCATTTTATCTGTGTGAACATTTTGAAAAGTTATTACTGCTTAGTTGACATTTATCCGGGGAGAAAATGCACGCATACAGCAGTTATAGAATTATCCTTGTTCGTCTTTTCAGTTTGTGTTAGATTCCTGCATAAATTAGGACTATATTTCCTAGAGACTTTGTGCCTCTTGATGCATTTTGTAGTTGGAGCTTACAAACAGGTTGTCGTGTCGAAAATAATGATTACTATCGTGGTTTAAAATGATTGCCCGCAAGGAATACCATTTGGATTTATTTTCTATAAAGGCCTTTAGTAAACCATTTTCGTAACATAATTAAAGCGATTTGTAGCAACTCGAAATGACCCAGGCAAGCCGGAAATTTCAATGAAGGAAATTCGATGTGAAATTTAAATAAGGCAACAATCCCTTTCCTGTCAGTCGCATGTTCACTGCTTGAAAAACAGAACAAATCAATTAAATTTGATAATCACTCTTCTTGATAAATGTTTGCGAATAGTGAAGACATTGTATCGCTGTGTGTGGTTTGAGTTCCCAGATGCGTTTAAAATCCTAAAGGTTTGAAATAATCGGTTTTGATCATTTACAAATAATCTTAGCAGCAAAAAAAGTTAATGATTGGATGGAAAAACAGCTGCAGATTTGTATAGCGTCGGCAAAGTCTTTTAGAAGTAAATGTTGATGTTTTCTCAGTTACTCAGCTTGACCTCCGTGACGAGTGACAAAACCTATTTCGTGTCAAATTTACTGAAATACTGATTCGAAGTGAAAGTACATTTTCAAACATTGACTTTTGCTATCTTTCTAAGTTTTATGGAAAATATATTCTGCTTTGCTGACATTCCTTACATAAACTATAGGTTTACTCAATAAGTAACAAAAAAAATAATAAATGATTTCAATCTGTCAAAGTTCCTGTTTTCTTTGCTTGGATAATTTACGGTAGGTATCCATCAAGAATGCGGCGAAAGACCTGGCTTTCTGTCAGAAGATATAGAGAACTGCTGCAATTGTAGGGTAGGCTACATCGCTATAAAGTGTCTTTTGAAAATTCTTAACCAAGGAAGCGCTATGTAGAGTTAGTTACAGCCGACTGGCTATTTACTCTCAGAATTGCACTTGAAAAGACTTTGAAGTATACTGCACTGTTGGCATACTACAAAAAAGTTTTCTCCTAAGAGCCATTCGTTTTTTTTGCGCAATCTCAAGAAGCTATGTTTAGTTGCCGCAACCACACGAACATACCACAAGCGATGAGATCCACATAAACCACAGCGTAATTGTTATGTGTATCCTTAGGGCTTTCCACCGCCAGCAGAGGTACAATCGAAAACAATAGTTTTTACATTCTTATAGCTCAGCATCTGGTCCAAAAATAAGATGATAGCTTCCATCGATTTTTCTATCGACGTGTCATTCTTCTTCAACAAAATATCTTATAAAATATCCTTTCTAGGCAAGGAACAGATGTGCGGATGTGCCAACAAAAATCGGAAATTTGTAGAAGTACAAAAATAAAAAGTAAATATAATGAGGTACGTATATAAGGTGCCTCTACATCATTGAACCCTAAATCAGTGTCGCCGCCTCTGCTGCATACGTTACAAAAAAAAAAAAACAGTGACACTCCGAGAGCGCCGACAGAATGAAAACTTGAACAATTACGTGTGTATTTTTTAAATCGCCAAGAAATATTTATTGAATCGTCTATTTTCATTTAATGCGCTATTGTACATAAAAGATAATACTTATTACTTTACATACAAAATACAAAAATCGTAAATTTACAAATAGGTACATGAAATATGAAATTTAATTAATTGGTATTATTTGAAATGAATTCGAAAAGTTCCGACAGGAATATATATCTATGTTATTATGTACGTATATACACAATGTATTGTTTATATTATTTATAGTTATCTGATCAATGTATTTCAACCCAAACTCAACTCTCGTGTAAACGGGGCCAATATTATGTAGAGATGTAGACTAGCGTGCCCGTGCGAGAACACTCACGTCACTCATGTGGAAACCGGAACACATCACTTTCTTCACACAAGTTAAGACGTTAGCAAAAAAATTTATTTTATACAGGGGCTGAGTGAGTACGGTGAAGGTTTACCTGTCCAAAAAACCAAACGCATGCCTGATTCATATCCATACGCAATATTTAAGGAATCGAAGAGACTTGATGTGTATTTGCTTGCTGGGCAGCTGGGCTGTAAGGTAATTCACATTTCACACACAAAATTAAGTTAAGTGCATCCCAAATCTTTTGTGCACTTACCAAATTTCGCCAATAATATTGTTAAACGCAATAACATAAATATTGCATTAAAGCAAAAAAAAAATCATATTTTATTGAACGGCCATATTATTCAAAACGAGTGTAAATTATGTTTAAGTTCATTTTACACCCAAATCCGTATTTTTTAAGCCCGATGATTTAAATTTACATTTATAATATTCACTCAAAAACATGCATTAAGCCCGCTGGATAAAGATGCATTAAAATGCGCATTTAAAACAGTTAAAAACGATTCTATCCCGCTTTAAATCTACGTAATATCAAAATTTCACGTCAATTTATATTTATTTATTTTTTGATTTGCTATGTGCCGAGTTAAATTTGTATCTATTTATTATGAATTTAGCGTCCAACATGTCTTTTATTTTAGCCGGCAATATCTCCCAAAATCCAAGACATTATAATCACTGACGCAACCAATCAATGGTTCACAATCGGTTGTTCCGACAAGGAAGACATCAACATTTCATGAGTCCATTTTGAGCTTCTTGCTATCTACTTTTTATATTCTTTTTCACTTTTAATTATTTACTAAAGTACTTAAACTGGTGTGCATTTTAAATTCAATCGGGGTTTAATGACTGAATACTATGGACTAGGGCTTAATTTTTGGACCGAATAATATGGCCGTAAGTGAAATAACCACATTATTATGCTCGTTATATTACAACAATTACAAATAGTACTAATAGTACTCAAAATTGAGAAGTGGTACTTGCGTATTCGGCAAAGTCAAATAGTACAGAAATCAGTACAATAGTAAGCCTCTCTTTCGTGGCGTCATTTGTACCTGTACGGGCCAGCGTTGCCACTTTGCTGCAATGGCAGTAGATCTACTGCACTTTTCGCAAAAAATAAATCTGCTGCCTCCAATCTACCACACTCTTTTTATTTGATATACCTTCTCTTGGGCAGCTGTAAACAAAACCATGAATAAAAATAATAGCTGTAAAGAACGTCTGAACGAAGCCAACTTATTGTGACCTTGGCCACATTCTCTTTTAACATATGAAATGAGTTGGCCTTGGCTGTTTTCATTTATGATATCATTAATCATGAAACAAATCTCTGGCTCTGTCTAGTTTCTGTTGTTTTCTCGTTTTCTGCTAAACTGACGCGATTCTGACTCTGTGGGCTTATTTGAAATTTGAAATTTCGTATACCGTGTCCGTGTCGAAAACCCTTGTTTTACAAGATTTGGAAAGGTATAGTGCATCAAGGTTTCATTTGGAGAAGTCCAAAAATACCGTTTCCCTTAATGGATAGTGTTCTCAATTTTTGCAAGGAAATGAATAATGTCAGCAACGGTTGCTGGACACCCTCAGACTCTCCTGGGCCTTAAGAGTATTTTCAAAGTTCTAATTATTATTGATATAGCTTCAAGCAAATGATCTTTGGTTTTTGTATAATAAAAAATCTACTGCGGAAAGATCTAATCTACTGCATTTTTTGTTATGATCTACTGCGCTCCTCTGTTTTTGAAGTGGCAACGCTGGCTACGGGCATTATGAATGAAAAAATAGTATTTCCCTGAATCATAATTTGCGTAGTTGAAATTTAATGAAGTAAAATTCATCTTTTTCAATTGTTCAATAAGCACCCAGAAAATATCTTCTTTTTGTCACTTCATTTGTTAAGATTGGTTTAGCGTGTGAACCGCAAGAGGTAAAGATACACAACAGAAACTACAGAAATAATAATAATAATAATAAATGGACAGGGAGGCAAAGCGTTGCGTCGGCTTCCAGTATATTTTGCTTTCCTCCAACAAATGGAATAATCCATTCCACTGTTCGAAATGACTATTCCTATCTACACAAATATCTTGTTTGCCATTAACAACTCAATCACTTGATTGGTTGAATAATCATAAATGGAAATGAAGCAGAGCAAAGGTTGTGACAATTTTTTTTTTTCAACAGAAATCAAATGGTTAAATGCCTTTTCACTCGTGCGTCTTTATCTATTTTAATTAAAATCAAACCCTTCATTTAAATTCAACATCCAAACAATTTACGTAAAAAATCGCCACAGAGAAAGTTCTTTTTGTTTTTTATGAGGCATGTCAACAAACATTTTGTATTCATGCTATGGCATAATTTCGTACGCTTATTTCGGATAAATGTTAACAAAAACTGCGACAACAAAAACTGCAACTGTGCCTGCCATGATTACAATCCATGTTTCCTCTAAAATAAAAGAAGTACACTCAATCGAACGCCATGCCATTGTATGCACTTAATGGTGGCTAAAGGGAACTATAGTGAAGTTCTATTAATTGGAATTGTTTGCATTGGTATTTGTAGTAATTTAACATTAATTTGATGTAGAACAAGCACTTATGGTGTGTAATTGCTTTTCGTGTTATACATATTTTTGTAAATTGTTTTATTTAGCACTGCAGCGCTGTTCGTCGAAGCTATTAGGGTGCAAATGCTCTGAATGCTTTTCGGCTTAAATGGCCGCTTACTCATGTAGTGTGAGCACAAGCTCTCTGGTGGTTGATTTTAGAAATTTGTATCTGTATATGAAAAATAATGTTGCTGTAAGTAGGTTATTGGGTTTCTCTTTTCTTTTTTCAGTTTGTTTGTGCGATGTTAGTATTTAGAGCTAGAGCAATGCTGGGTAGTAGGGAAAGTGCATTTCTTTTTTCGAGATTGATTTTGCATGGAGAGACTTGACAAACTAGATCTCTAATTTGTAACTTATGTACCATTAGGTGTAATTAAGGAATCAATGGAATGAAATTGTTAATAAATTAATAAATTGGTCATAAATGTCAAAGACTTAATACACAAGTGTCGATAAGAAAATTCTCAATTTAGCATTTGGAAGTTGAAAAAGGTGAAAGACCTACGAAAACCAATGAAACAATCACCATCGATCAAGCAGAATAATGGGTCTTGGTAGAAGTGTCACGGAAAAGGCCTAGCTTTTTGCTGATTATCTTGAGAAAACATTCCAACAACTTACTAGGCAAAACTCTAGAAATAAATTTGACTAGGTACGGTTGAAGAAATCGATCACAAGACGAAGAGTTAAAGGACCAAATGCAAAAAAATGACCAGCCAATGTCTTGGTAACAGGGCAAAAAAAAAGGGTCATTCATTTTTTGGTTTCGAAAGTAAAGCTAAATAAAACACACACATCGATACATGATGAAAATTTAATTTCAGTATAAAGTTTGAACTTTTCCATTAAGTGTGAAAAACAATATCATTCAAATGGAAGCCTCGGGAAGATTCGCAGCCTGCGATTCTTTTGAGGCAATTTTTAACCACTTTTTCGTTTTCCTAATGCAAAATTTAATGTGCGCCAAATAAATACAACGCAATGCTAACGCCAGTGTGACCGCTGCAAAATTCTGAAAAGTTACAGGAAAAAGGGGTAACGAGAAAAAAAAAAGTGTCATTTCTAGCTTACAAGTATTGGCACTATAAAAGTGTGGTGCTAGGCAACTGTATAACATTTTAAAGGTTTTTATTTGGAAATAACAACATGTGAAACGTTTTTCAAGCGCCCTCTCCAACTTACAAAAAAGGGCCAACATATTATATAAATGCGGCATAAGAAATTCATTTGTATGTTTTTAACTAACAAATGTATTTATTTTCCACAATATTTAAATATTTAATCTCGCTTAGCTTCTTTTACGTATATTTTTTCGCTGATCTGTCAATTTTGTATGTCTTGTAGAGTTCAAAATATAGCCGCTAGGGTACACCCTCCATTTCTCAATAGTATTTATAAATCCTGTTTTTTTTTTCCGCATTTAACCTGCACTCCTTTTATCAGCGCCGCATTTATATATTTTTTGGTGGTTAAATATGGACAGCTTTATAAATAGAAAAGGTCAAATTTAATTTTAGACTGATGATAAATACACACCGAAATATGTAGAACAGGGTTGGCTATTTGGGCAGAATATTTTGAGCTTTACTTAATCTAATTCTACAAGAGTGGAACGTTGGCTTTTTTTACAATTATTGTACTGTATTGGCTTTTAAAAAGAGTGTTTAAACTTTGTCGAATGATGGTCTAAGTTTGACTTATGGTCATTATAGAGCTCTTTATCTTTTTCCAAATATCCTGAGTTATTTCAACAAAACAGAACTAGCAATGCATTATGGTAGTTGAAGTCTTAGTACTAACAAAAAGGATATTATTGTGTATCCCCCTTAACAATATTAATTTTATCACCACCGCATAGATGGCATTTCAAATGTTTAAATCTATGCCTACCATATTATCCCGAACTTTATTTCCATCTTTCACTACTTTAACAAACCATCATAAAGGTAAGACCTATCTGTCCTTATTTTGGAAAAAAAAAACACATTAACGTTTATATAAATGAGGGATCGTTTTGCATCCCAACAATGGGTAAAAGGTAAGAAGGGGGTTTGTAGAGAAGACCCCAGAAATTAACTGATTCATTATTATAAAAATAGGCTATATGTTTTTTGTCTTATCGATTAAGGGTTTTTTTCAACTTTTCAATGAAATTATTGAAAATTATTTTTAGTAGGTACGTGTATGTATTTTCAGGAGACTACAAAAAAAAAAAAAAATTAATCCAAATTTTACTGGTAACCCAATTCTGCCAACAGTTTGTTTCTTTGTATACCAAGTAAATATATTTTATGGAGCCCATGCATTTCATCATCATTCATTGGACACGATGCTAGTACTATAGAATTTCATATACAAAATTCCGAAAAGCAGTCTACCTCGGTGAATAAGTCATGTTTTTCAAAATGTCTGTAATACTGTTATTATACTGAAGCATTTTAAAGTAATTCGATGCAATTTGAATATAATATCCCCACCTGGCTGGTTTCGTGAACACTGACACATAATTTGTTTCAAGTTTTTTTTTTTTTTCTTTATTTTGATTATGCTGCGATAAAAAATATATTCAAATTTGTTGGTCCAGACTTTTTACCAAAAGTGGTATGTTAATTTTATTAGAGAGCAAAATTTTACGAATTAAAACTTTATGGAACATCGCGATCCACCTTGTTGTGTGAGGTCAAAAGTTACCCACATTTAAATGCATGAATACCTCAAGGGATCAAGACGATTTCTTGAACCATTACATACTATGCCTCTCTACAAAGCCAACAACTTGACAGAAGTCGAAAGGACCTTATCAGTATGCAAATTGACTTGATTCGAATTTAATGGTTCATTAATGGAAATTAATAGAATCCGTCCTTTTTTGAGTTGAGTGATAGTTTTATTTCAGTGGAACTTCAAATTGTTTTTAAGACTGTACATGTAGAGGCTGCTACTGAATTTTTTTAATAAAGCAGAAATTTGGGATATGGACGTACATTATGTGCCAGTATTTATGAGTTTGTCAAAATCCCAATCTAACCCATATAAAAATTTAATGAGATAGCAATTACTTAATTTCTTTGTATGGTAGGTACCCTAAGTATTTCGTTTGTCAAATTAAAAACAAAATGTTACTATTATAATTTTCAACATTCTCAAGTAGGGATGGCTCCTAAGTCCAGCCCCCTCCAATAGTCAGCCTCTGACATACAAAGTACAGCGCAGTAGTAAATACCTTTATCTTACATCCAAACAAAACATTTTACGATCTTGGCTAACTGTTCTTCTCTCGGTGTGAAAAATTTGACACAATCCAGGTGCTACTTCGTGCATAAAAAACATAAGTGTGCGTACAGTTTTCATAAGTGCAGGATACGAGTGGTTTACCAAAAAAAAATAAATACTGGAAGTGAATTTGTAAAAGTGATATAATTACGAATATACTCAAGGCATGTGTGAAGGCATGATATAAAGAGGAGACAGTGTACAATTTGTTGCAAAATTATCCCTTTATAAACAAATAAAAAACGCGATTGCAGTTTCGGCTGCGTATCCGGCGGTCAAAAGTCGAGAATGACGGATGGGCGAAAAACAAAAGGGAAAATCGTGTGCAACAAAGCAGCACGTTGGTCGTCCACTCAGCTGGGGTGGGTCCAAAAATAAAATGCAGAAACGATGCAATAGGGTGGGCGCCAAACAATCTTTGAAAGGAATTGTTAAACCTTTGGAAGAAAATGCCGACGCTGATTGCTGTAGGGCAAAAGATAAAACAACGACACGGTGGGTATTTTGCGTTATAAAAGCTCGATGTGAGTACGGCTGTTGATTGATGGTATTCTTTTATTTAAGTAGATATTTGAAGGCTTACACAGTAAGATTTATTACACCTTTTAAAATAGTGATAAGCTGAGTAATTGATTTACTAGAACCAATGAGGACTACCATAAAACGAAGAGCATAATACTTAGAAATTTAAAAATATAAGAAACGGCCGATTCAAATTCACAAATACAATAAGAATTAGTTACTTGTGAATTATATAAAACAAGTTACAACAAATTAAGAAAAAAAACTTACAAAAATATAAATTTACAATAAACAAGTAAAATTAACTGGCAGACAAGAAAGATCTTAGTTCAGTTGAAAATCTTTTTTTCAATCCTATTTCTCTGATTTGGCGCGGTAAGGAATTCCAGAGTCTAGTGGCATTAAAAAAATATCAATTTGTTTCTTAACTTAAAATGTTAAAAATGTTTTTATACTTAATAAGCTTGGTATTTTCCAATCCACAGACTCCGAAAATTTAGAAGAACCAAATAGTTTATTAAATACTTGAAGAATGGATTTTTAAGGACCAATCAAACTCAAAAAAAAAAAAAAATATTAAAAGACTGAATACTGGTGCCATCACCCTACGTCATTAACAAGTAAGATTGTGGCTAATACTGTGACCGGTTGAAACCGAATTGGTAGACAATATCCAACCCAATTTATGTGTACAGTCCTTTGAGATCCGTTTTGTAGATAAATTATAAAGTTGTATCACAAAAGTTTCTAGTTCCTTGCAAGTCGATAGTCTGACTGCAGAACTATAGTTTAAGTTAATAATTTGATCTGAGCATTTGATTTTCTTACTTAATTAGTAGTCACGATAACGCAGTGCTAAGTGCGCTTTGCTACTGAGCGAGGGGTTACCACTTTACCGCATTAAGACACTCTGCACGCCGTCACTTCTCCCGAACGTCTGACAAGCATTTAAGTCTATAAAAGGATTGCCAACTGTTTGGAATTATAGCAGATCTACTGTATTTTGCGGAAGAAATAAAGCCTTTGTCACAAAATTAAATCTATACAGCATCATAAAATCATGCAGGACCAACTGCGAAATTTTTCGTTGGGGTGGCAGCGCTGGCTTATAACTGTCTTGAGAAATCTGCTTGGATTCAGCATTGGCCCCAAAAATAAAAATTCTCATAATCGAATAATCGTGCTGAGCTGGACCTTGTATCTTAAATGGACCTGTTGTTCCAACTCACTTTTATTTATATCTATGGTTGCAAAGTAGGTAACCAACCAAGAATATACTTTAGTACGAAACTACACAGTGGGCGCTCATTATAATGATTAACCGATATAGCGAATGACATCAAACATTATATCATTCGTTATACTGGACGTCCACTCGACGTAGACGATGACTGGCAAAACCTGCGTTCATATAATCAAAATGATGTGAGAATAGCAATATATTCAACTTGAAAAATAATAAGATTATTATGGGCCTGACAGTTTGCCGACCAAGCTTTATAGAGCCGAGAGCATCTGGCGATGCCCTGATGGTAGGGGGGATGCACTAACTCATTTTTAAGAAGTATGTACGTCGGACAAATAGAATCTCAGCGTTGTTTGTCGGGTTCATAAATAGGGAGATGCACTGAAAGCAAACTTGGGAGCACGGTAGCCACATTGGTCATTTGTGACCAAATTTGGTCATAAATTTCTCTCTTGGTCACATTGTCATTTCTTATGCCATTTGGTACTTTTTTTTGCGAAATGAAAAAAGAAACACGACTTTCTGATTGTTCTGTGCTTACAAAAATATTTCGGTATTAAATTATTTTGGTGATTTCGAGTTTTATTTTCAATTTTGGACACAGACTTTATTTTGAAGTGTCAACCGTGCTTGGGAGGCATCAGTTACATAAACATTGCAAAAATTGGTATGATCTGTTGTATTGTACGAATTCCTGAAATAACTCGTAAACAGTTTTATTCGTCCCTGCGGTAAGTATGCAGTTTAAGGTGTGTGAACCGTCAAACTTCATTTCGGTGATTGAAAAATGCTGATCGTTAGATATATGTATCGACAATCAACAGTCCTTAACGTGGTCTATCTCGTCAATCTCGTTAGTATTTTGAATAATTTATGCTTAAAATGAAATGAATTTTGTATATTAAAATAAAAGTTTATATTTTTAATTTCAAACGTCTTAATTTTCTAAAATCTGTTGTCGACATGTAGTAAAAAAATCATATACAAATAGCTAGCGATTTCCCGGAGACTATTACAGAAAGTGGGTACCTATACAGACCGAAAACTATTTGAGGCACCCTTAATAAGACAATACTCAGCAGAAAACTATCAAAGACACATGCTAAGTTCTAACACGAATCCACAACTGTTGCATCCGAGAACTTTGAACTTTGTACCGAAGCGATTAGGTGACGCAGTTTATGGAAATAAGCGTAGCTGATAGCCGAACTTAAGTAGGTATCTCTTTGGAATCAACAATAGCCTCGATTTATAAAGGATAACCATACAAGTTTTTGGGCTGCGTCCTAGTTCCCACGCTCTACTAACGGTGTTTATTTACCAAAGTCCTTCTTAATGCATGTCTGAACACAAATACAGTCTCAGTGACTCTGGGAATTACTAATAATAACTTTGTAGGTCATTGGTTAATTTTTTATGGAAAATTTCCCAATTGTGAATTGGTAAAATGTGGACACTATATATTCCCCGTCAGTTAGTCATGAGGTCCTCGCATATGTATGGAGCTTACTTAAAAAATCATAGTAAACAATAATTTTATATTGAACTTTAGTTAATTATGCAACCTTTTTTGTGTACCTATCGTATTTTATATACATACATCTTCGAGCTCGGCGGATGCCATAAGACCCTTTGAAGAGTTGTGCTCTAAAAATATGCTAATTGAACATGCGGACTTGACACCAAATATTTGCCTATTTAGGTTAATGCGAGAACCATGTTGACGTACCGTCCTCGATCCCTTGTGTTTTATTGGCAACCAAGTGTATACAAAAGTTAAAAAAAAATTAAAGATCTCAATTCAAGACACTCATACCTTCCAACAGTATTTAATAATTTCTTTATATGACACCCGGTTGCATAATACCCGTTGCCAGTCCCTCGAAACGTCTAAGCCCGCTGCAGAGCATCGCCGACCTACCTAGAACAACAGCACAGCTACTATCCGTGATGGTTGGGTGATAACGCCCTTCAAATGCAAAACTAAGCCTCTTTTCACCACGATTACGTTCGCAACTCACTTACCTGTCAGAACAGCTGAATAAGATAGGCGGCTGACGAAAGCGGCTGCCGCTGATGTGTCCAACGAAAAGTAGATATGTGCGCCAATACTGTATCCTAGGAGTTGTATTATTTTTTCATCTAACAAAATGAATTATTTTTCTAGGCACTTTTTTTCATCTTATTCTCTTGATCACACAAAAAAATACACACACACACAAACACACGCGTATACACTTGACAGAAAGGAGCACCCAACAAATAAATTTGATATCCTTCAATTTGAATTCCCGTACTCTTGTATATAGTCCTCGCTCAGTGGGTGGATGAGCAGGATTACAGACGCACAGAACGACAAGGGGGATGTAACTACTAAAATACACACCACATTTCAGTTTAACTCAAGTACCACCACCACCATCGCCCACAGCGTTGTAATCATAGCAACAACAAGCGGGACCCGGAACGGTTTCGAGTAAGCTTTCGTCGGGCCAGGGATAAGGTAACCCGAAACTCAACTGTGTACAGTGCAACTAAATGACAGAGAGCTTAGGTGTTTTATTTGACAATCATTTATTCACTTTTCTGGCACTCTCAGCACGATTTCCGTTTCGAAAGGAACTATCGAATGACACATGAAACAGGCTTTCTTTTTGTCTACCCTCTAAAGAAAATTTCGATACTCACTTCCACGTTTTGAATAGCACACTGCCCCATATATATCATATATTTAGGGCCCTTGTCAGTAAAGCATAGCGGTGCACCTCAAGCGAATGTCCCTGTTTAATGGACCCCACTTAAAATAAACTACGCGGTTTATCGAGACAGAGTCCCTGTTGTAAGGGCAACCATGCGTGTGTGGTCTGAATCCTGCACCAAGAGGGCATATACACAACACTCACGAAGAGGCAACAGCAACTTTCCGTCGAAGATGTGCCTTCCTATCAGCGCTATATCAAGGATGTATTCATCCGCGGATAATCACCCATAAACACCTCGCGATTTGGAGGGTTTTCCTCACCCCTATATGAAATGGGAAACCACACAATAGGCTTATGGCAGGGACAACCACGCACACACACTGTTGATACGCGTAAATATCGTAGTGAGTAGGAAAAAAAAAACAACAAAAACGTATTTGTTGCGGACTAGGACACGCGAAAGACCGTTACGCAATTAGCCGCGACAAGTTAGTCTCGCCGGAAAGTAAACTGCCTGCAATGGAATCCTTAACCAAACTAAACGCAGACGAAGCGAATGTATAGCACTGAGCTTCTTCCCAACAATTTGGCGACCCTGCCAAGTTCTCTCTCTATTGGTTTCTCTCTAAGTTGGACTGATACTAGAGCGAGAGCTGCGCACAGTTTAAGGACGCCCGTGCCACCCTGTGGCCCAAAGCATATCCCAACGGAACGAATGGAAACTGGAGCTTTTGGGACATTTCCAGACGAAGCTTATGGAAATAGGGGAGGGACTGCTGCTTTTGTTCAGCAAACGACTTGGACAGCGGAACACTCCTCGTCATTCGGAATTTCTGTGCTTGATTATTTGACCGGATTTGTGTTCTTCTTGAGCGGATACAGTGTGTATGTACGGGGAACGAAGGAGTGGGCTCCACAAACCGGAAGTTCGTTCAAGTGGCATTTAAGTGCAGATGTATAGAGAGTATATATAGGTATAGATGGAGGCATCTTGGAAAATAATTCCGGTCGTTGGTGATGACTCCAACTAGAACCTTATAGTGCTCATATCCCTGGGTACTATGTCAGAACTATTTGCGCTCTTCATGGATAACCACAAACGAATTGCATTGAGAAATTTGGTTTAAACCGCTCCAGCTGATCTTGTTGATGTAGGTCCGGCAGCAAAGTAGGGGTGGTTCTAGCTTGTTGATGGAGAGATATATTGGGCGTTGTGAAATCCCATTCCGGTGGCAAGAGTTCAGTGCAAATGTTGTAGTACTTTAAGCGATAAGGATCGCGAATTTTCCACGATTTAGTTGAAGGCAAATAAATCCGAAAGCGGATATGAGTGGGTGATTACGATAATAAATTCTGCGTATGATGTTATCGTAGACGCACTGTAATCTAGGTGGAAAGCCTTACCATTACCTATATGGCAGCAATGAATTTTCATTTTGTTTATTCCGGACTTTAAGCGCATTGCTGTTTGCGGCGGAAGTAGTTTGTTTCACAGTTACAAAAGAGGATTATACGGGTGTAGGAGCATTGAAGCATACGTTTAAGCCTTATGGATGTAAATGTTGGCGAGATAAGGTATGCGCGGTTTCACTTCTCGAGTTCGTTTAAGGTTGTCAATGAAAAAAATTGCTGGCACATAAAAGGGGTTCTTCATAATGTACATGTGCCTTTTTATCGAAAAAAATCCAATTTGTCCTCTTTTTGTGATTTCCCCGTTTACGGAATTTGTCGACACCACAAGGCAAAACTTTTTTTCCAACACTAAAGCTAAGATTAGACTGTATGCCAATTAAGCATATGAATGCCAAAAGGCAAATGACCAGATTAACTGTCAAATGAACAAAATGTCAGGATTATCAAAACTATATATTGGACTATATGACCAAAATTACCAATATGGTCATGTTTGACTTGATGGTGATTTAAGGCATTTCGTTTTTATTACCCAATGTGTAAGTAGGGTAATGCTGTAAAGAAAAATAAATCCAAAAAGTTGAAGTTCGACATTTTCTGGTAGTAAAATAATAGGTATTATCTTATCTTATTTGTTTATGGTGTTTAGTGCTCGAAATTGACTGTGGTAATTGAAAAATGAATAAAAAATTTTGTTTTTGACGGCGTTTTTGATGGACGAGATCGAACATCGCGGGACGACTGAATTAAAGGCCGCTTCACGTGGACCACGTTGCGCCTGGGTGAAGCAATGGGTGAAGAAAAGACAAGAGGATGGTTTTTGCGTGAAACTCATGATCGAGTTACGGAATGAGGAACCCGCATTGTATAATAATTTCGTGCGAATGTCGCAGGAGCAGTTCAGCTACCTTTATTGAAAACGCAACCGTCTGAGCATCGACCATTACCACCATCATCGCCGAGATGTTAGGAGCAATCTACAAAGTTCTTGTAGAAGAATATCTTCAAGTGAGTAAGAGGCCTCTCCCTGATTTTTCGGTGTGGTATAGTTTGTCGGCCTTATGCAGGTATTATTATATAATTTGTTAGACACCTTGGACCCCGGAGGCTTAGGAAACCATAGCAAAGCAGTACAATGATTTGTGGCACTACCCAAATTGCATTGGTGCTGTTGATGGTAAGCACGTTGTGATGGTTGCACCGCCGAACGCTGGAAGTGCATTCTAAAATTACAAGGGCACACATAGCATCGTACTGATGGGTATAACCGACGCTTATTACAGGCTAATCTATATCGATGTTGGTCGCAATGGTCGATGCTCAGACGGTGGCGTTTTCAATACGTGCAGCTTTGCTCAGAGGGCATCAGAGGGCTACTTGGAATACCATCACCAAAACCTCTACCGGGGAGAGAAGTGCCAGTGCCACACGTTTTAGTGGCTGATGATGCGTTTGCTCTGCGATGCAATCTTATGAAGCCGTATTCACAACGTAACCTGCACATGGTGGAGCGTTACGTAATTTTCGCCTGAGCAGAGCACGTCGCGTAATTGAAAACGTCTTCGGCACAATGTCAGCACGTTTTCGTGTTTTACACAAGCCAAGCTGCGTTCTTCACAACTACCTGATGACTACAAACAAGCAAAGATACGCACCAGCTCAATCGTATGATCGATATACTGCCGAAGGAGAGTTAATTGCACAGTCGCTCTTCAGCATCCATGGTGATCAGACGACTTAGTTAGTGAGGCAGTGTAAGCGAAAGCAAAAGTGACAAGTAGTGTGTTTGGATATCGTAATCCAATAAGCCATTTGGCTCAGTGGAGCATAGCATCGGCTCTGACGCGAGTGGAGCGTGGTTCGAGTCCCAGCAGGGGAAAAACTTTTTATTAAGTGTAATAAAAAAAAAAAAAAAAAAAAAAGTGGAAGTGGAAGTGCCGCAAGGCAATCAGGCGATGGACATTGGCCAGCCAATGATCCCGCAAGGAGATGCCCCGTTGCCGAAGCGCCTGACAAGGCAAGTCCAGCAAAAGCAAATGGGAGCAACAACAACAACAGAAGCAGTATCAGCATCAACAAGTGCTGCAGTACTGGCAGCACCAACAACAACAACGCAAGCAGCAGTAGCAGCACCAAAACCGCATGAACTGGTACAGTCGCAGGAACTGACAAAAGTCGAAAAGAGGCGACGAAAGCTGAAATCTACACAAAAGCTACCAGCAAAAAGGAAGTCAAAACAAGACGGAGCGGCGATGACGACAGAGGCCGAGCCAGACGAGGATGCTCAGAGCTACTCGTACGAGTCTGAAGGGGGCGAAGGTCGGTATGTGGGCGAAGGTAACTCTTTCCAAGAGTTACTGGACGCCGTAGACGACGCAGAGCAACAACAAAAACAACAACACGAAGAACAAGACGAGGAAGCCCAGCTTGATCTGCTAATCAACGAGCTCCTCGAAAAGAGGGAGAAACTGCGCCAGCAAAAATTGCAGCAGCAACAACAAAAGCTGAAGCAAATCCAAGCTGAGCAGCAACAACACAAACAACAGGAAAAACAGCTTAAGCAGCAGCAACAGAAAAAGCAGCTGGCACACAAACAGCCACTGCAACAACAACAGACACAGAAGCAAAAACAGCAAGCGCAGCAGCAGCAGAGACAACAGCCGCATCAACAGCAGCAGCAGAGACAACAACAACAGCAGCAGCAGCAGCAACAACAACAACAACAACAACAACAACAACAACAACAACAACAACAACAAAAAGAGGCAAAAAAGGAAAAAGTACCGCCAATAAACGTAAGTCATCTAGATATTAGTGATAGTATAAGATTATGTAGGTTAGTTACTAAGAACTTTTATATAAAACGGCTTAACGCTATCAAACATATAATTATGTGCACAAATATGGAGGAGCACAAAAAGGTGCGCACCGCTCTGGAGAAAGCGGAGACAGAGTACTTCACGTACACTCCAAAAGGGGAAAAGCGACAAACGGTGTTGCTTAAGGGTATAGACCCCAATACCAAGATAGAGGAGCTCGAAAAGGAGCTTAAAAGTTATGAGAGCGCCGACCTTAAGTTCGTGGGGGTCAAGCCGTTTTCCTCGCCTGCGGACAGGGGTGGTAGCCGCAAACTTCCATTCTTTTTGGTACAACTAACACCCGACAGCAAAATCGATAGTTTAAAAAGCATTAAATTCCTTTACTATCATGCAGTACGTTGGGAAAAATTAAAGAGGTCAGATCGTGTACTTCAATGTATGCGCTGCCAGAGGTTCGGGCACGCCGCAGCTAACTGCCACATGCAGTTCAGGTGCGTTAAGTGCAACAAGGACCACAAACATGGGGAATGTGCTTTAGGTAGCGATAGGGTAGAAGATCGAAGCCAGCTCTCGTGTGTACTCTGCAACAGCTCAGGACATCCTGCTAATTTCAGGGGATGTCCCAAGTATCAGCAGGTCAAACAGAACGTGCAGGCTCGAAAACAGAGGTCCGAAGAAGAGAAGGGTCGAAAGAGTCGCTCGTTCTCTAATTTTGTTGCACCCAATGTGTCCTTTGCCCAAATGGTATCTGGACCGGGTAGCTCAATCACAAAAAGCGCGCCGAAGGTTCCTACACCGGAAGCGGATCTGGATTTGAAATCGATCCTTCTGTCACTGCACGGAAAGATCGACAATTTCCAGAAACAATTAAATGAGCATGCGGCTCGAATAGACATGATCTATTCGACGCTGTTTGCCGAGTCTGCCGCGCCATAAATATGATGGGTACGCTGGACGAGGTAAACTTAAAGATCCTTGCGGTGAATGTAAATTCACTAATCCGGATCGAGAGAAGGATCAATCTTTCCAATTTGTTGGAAGCCGAAAAGCCAGATGTGCTTCTGGCTAGCGAAACTAAGCTATCCCCGAAGCACAAATTAGGCTATAGAAATTATTTGGTAGTTAGAAGAGACCGGCCCAACTCCACACAGGGAGGTGGTGTCGCTATCTTAATACGTAAAGGCTTGCGCCATAAGGTCATATATAGCGGAGACGTGCGCAGGTTCCAAGTGTTGGAAGCATGCATCGTATGCATTCCCCTCAATACCCAGAGGCGGATGTATGTGGTGTCGCTTTACGCACCGGAATCTCCTCGACGCATTGAATTTTTAAATGAGATCGAGACGCTTTTTCGTTGCTTAGAGCTTCAATCGGAAGATAATTATTACTTTTTGGGCGGAGACCTCAATGCTAAACATGCGGCATGGGGAAATGATATTCCGAACCCTAGAGGCAACCAGTTTCACGACTGGTGGCGTCATAATATGATTGAGTACAAACTCGAGTTGTACGCGACGGATATCCCGTCTTTCCCTAGAGACGGTTCTTTCTTGGACATAGCGCTAGTTGACGAAAGACTGGAACTGACGAACACTGATCTAAGCACGCGGAACTGTTTACGAACGGTTGAGTACGATAGTGATCACTACGGACTTGCCGCCGTATTACGGATCCCGAACGAGCAGACGCAGCTGGAGCAGTACGACCAAGTGCGTTCTTTCGATTACCGAAAAGCGCAGTGGTCGCGCTTCTCCAGCGGGTTAAAACGCGACATACGCTCATGCGAGATCGACCCACCGACAAACAGGAACCTAACAAACGATGAGATCGACAATCATTTACGGCAAATGGATGTCGTCATCAAACAGACAATGGAGCGGACTATCCCCCGGGTAGGACGTTCCACGGACGAAGAACAAACTGAAAAGTATCGAAACCCGACAATCGATGCGCTGTACAGACATAAAAGTAGACTGCTCTCGAGGCTTAAACGGCTACACAGACAGTTCACTGACAGGAACGATCCCGAGTTAAGAACACTGAATTCGATGATCAAAAACTTGAAACAGTTGATCTCAGAAAATTACAGAAAATCTGTAAGTTTGTATTGGGGCAATAAAATTCGGGCTATAAAAGCCAGTAGTCCGAAAATGTTCCCGCAAATAAATAAACTGTTCAGGCGGAAGGATCATAACGACATTTCATGTGTTCGAATACCTCGGACGAACGAGAACAGACAGACACTACTGACTGCTGGCATAAGCCCGGAAAGTGCTGACTCGAACGACGGTTTTTTCGTGGTCGAGGACCCGCAGGAGAGGGTGAATTTGATGGGAGCTTTCTTTGAGACTGTGTATACGGTGAACAACCCGGTTTGCCGTAACCGCGACCTCGAGGAGAGGGCCTTTCTTAACCACTTTTATCTGCGGACCGAAATTCAAGATTGGCGATCCGAGAACAACGGTTTTACCGGGTTCAATGACGACAACCGTGCAAACGGCACAGTCGCCGATGAAAATACTCATCTGTTCGTGAGTAGAGATGAACTTCGGTGCATCTTTGAATCACTTAAAAACAAAAAGTCGGCGGGAGTGGACGGTATCCCAAACGTCGTATTAAGACACCTGCCGTTAGAGGCGATAGATATCTTCGCCACACTATTTAACAATGCGCTGAATAATGCATATTATCCGGAGCAGTGGAAAATAGCGGTGGTACACCCTATCCCGAAAAAGGATAAAGATAGGACGAACCCTGCTAATCTCCGGTCAATTAGTTTGCTTCCGAATGTTAGCAAGGTATTCGAGAAAGTCGTCAATAGATCTCTTTTAAAATGGGTTGAGGAAAATAAGATTATTCCGGACAACCAGTTTGGCTTCAGAGCGGGGCATGACACTATTCATGCCGCGTCGAAACTGGTTTCCGACATTCAGTGGAATAAGAGTAAGAAACAATGCACGGGTGCCTGCCTGGTCGACTTTGAGAAGGCCTTCGATACCGTATGGTTGGAGGGGCTCTTCTATAAGCTGACCAGATTGGGCATTCAAAAACCTTTGCTATATATGATTTACGACATGCTTATGGGAAAGAAGTTCGTTGTCAAAGCGGGCAACGTGACTTCGAGCAGGGTTTTCGAAATTAAAAACGGCTTACAACAGGGAGCAGTGAATTCTCCGGTCCTGTTTAATATTTACACAAGTGATCTGGTGGGTTCCCTCAGACATGCTATAGCGTACGCGGACGATTTAGTGGCGTACAGGTCAGGACCAAAAATCGAGGTCATTAACATCCTTCTGCAGCGTGACTTCGACCAAATTAAGAGGTATTGCGATGATTGGAAGTTGAAAATCAATTTCCAAAAATCGGAAACAATCCTGTTCAGAACTACATTGGCTGGGGCCTCTGGGGATACCAGAAAAAACTGGAGAAAATTAACAATTATTGGACAGCAGGGGCGACCATTGGCGGTGAAAAGCGTGGTCCGGTATCTTGGCATCTGGCTCGACCAGTATCTGTATTTTGACAAACATATAGCTGCGTGTCTTGCTGGGGCTAAGAGGGCCTACGCTCTGACAAGGAGACTGTTTCGCAGCAGTCAACTTGATTCCAGGGTGAAGGTCATTTGCTACGTGGCCCTTATAAGGCCTATCATCGCTTATGGCTGTCCTATGTGGTTCAATATAGCGCCGTCCTATATGGAAAAGATTCGGGTGTTTGAGAGACAATGTCTCAGGGCCTGTCTAGGGTTGTTTAGAACTCCTGAATCTCAGTACAGAAAATATTATCCCAACAGGACCCTATACAATGGGGCTCGACTGAATAGGATTGACAATTTCCTTATTAAGGTGATTCGGAGGCACGTTGCAAGGGCGATGGCCAGTGATAATAACCTGATCTCAGGGGCTTACTACCCCAATTTAATGTACCATGAGAGTACGCTTCGGTCTGGCTTTATCCCGCCTGAGGCATTTCTTCATGTAGATATGAAAGGGTTAGTCCAGACAAAAGATGGTGTGCCGGTATTGTACCACAGCCACCGCGGCGCGAGGGATAAGCGGCTCATCCACGACGGGTACGCCGCCAATGCTCAGGAGCTCCTCCGTTTTAGTACCGCAATTGCGGAACGGGACAGGGTCGATACGGTCAAGCAGTTCACCGAATTTTGGTGGCTTGAGGAACAGGTGAGGGTGGATACGCTCTCCCGGGCCGGTGCGCTACTTACGTAGCATCCTCCTTAGTTTTAAGCTAGATATTAAGTTTGTAGGTTTAGGTTTATAGTAGGGGGTCTTTGGGAGGGGCCGGGCTAGCCAACATGAATAGTGCTGCCGAGACTCTAGCGACGCTTACGGCCTCGCTCGGGTCTCGGTGGCACTGATGAACCCTTGTGGGCGGCTGTCAGGCGCCCATGGACGCGATCAGGATGGTGACCAATCGATTTGATTGCTCACCACCCTGATTATAGGTAATTTAGGTTAAGTAGCTTAGGTAGTTTTAAGTAGTTTTAAGTAAAACAAATAATAAAGAGTTCAAGTTTTCTAAAGTTTCTTGAAAATTAAAAAACAAATCAAATCATAGATATAGATAGATTTAAGGCCGAAGGGCAATAATTTTAAGGATATTGATAAGTTTAGAGCGCTCGCTTGGAGCCAGTAAGCTAGAATAAGATAAATGTTAGTTTTAAATTAGATTTAATCGTTTTTGTCTAGTGTGTAAGCTTAAAGAAAGAAAAATAAAAAATGAATTTTTAAAGTTAAAAAAAAAGAGAGTTAATTGCAGGTGATTGGCGTCACGAACCTTTAAGTGGAAATTTAATTTCACTTGAAGTTTCTCCAACCAATGCGCCTCATGCCAAGGAGATCCAGAAGGAATTCGCAGACTATTTCGTCAATGAGGGCGAACTAGACTGCTGTAAGAAAAATACATTTTATGTACTACATATATCTATATAACACGTATTCATTCTAGGACGTGAACAAATGCGTTGGAGAATCGTAATCGTCATCCCAATCGAATAAAAATCGAAATACCAAACATCATTTTCGACGAAGTCGCAAGCACTCCTCAACCGGCAGACTGCGCAGCTCGTCCGCAACATACTCACCAAAAATGCTGTGGGAGTCGCGCTGGTTGCACAGCTGTATGGCCTTTTGCGCTATGTCTTTCAATTCGGAAGTTGTGGCCAACGTCGATTGAACCTTGCCCGAACGTTTCCGTCGCTGGGCAGGGCTGGAGCTGGACGAAGAAGGGGACTGCTGTTGCAAGCCACCTATAAAATGCCACCAGTTCACTTGGCTCAAAATCGTCGGCATCAATCTAAAAGAAAAGAAGAATTATGTGGTATGCGAAATTATGCTCAGATATTTATTTATGTTACCAAATCTAAATTCGAGGTCGACTCTGTATATTGCTGGCATTCCGTCACTTCAACAAATTTCATGGCATCAAAAAATCGCCAATTAATTTTCACCAACTCATTTGTTCCTTGTCCAGAGCGCTTTCTTTTTGATGCGGCCAAATTTGTTTTGAAGATTACACGCAGACCTTGCCACTTCGCTCGGCAATCTAACCAATCGTCAGGTTTGCCCAGCTCAGCGGCCACCTCCTTCCAAGCTTGGTCTTTTGGGACCCGATGTGTCCGACTTGCGACATCGTAAAACACGGGTCGGAGCTCGACAGCCGAAATCAATTTCCGGATGAGATCGTCTGACCATTCGCCTTTCATTTGTTTAGTTGGTCTCTTCCTTGTTCTGTCAGGTCTTGCTTCCTCCGTTATCATGGCATTGCTAGTCGCTTCGGTTGAGCTCCCCAAAAACATTTAGATGGTGTACAAAACGAAAAAAAAACAAACACACAAAAGAACTAAAAAGGTTAAAATAACAAACAAAATATACACCAAGTGAAAAAAGCAATGGAACCAATGAAAACACACAACGATTATTAACAAAAATACAAATAACTTGCACAAAACAAATAGATAGCAAACAATTTTTACATAAACAAAATTCTCAACAGGAAAAAAGTATATACAACCACAATTACTGGAAAAGGACAAGACCACTAATTATACTTAAACAAATTACAAAGAAAAGACAATTAAATAATTTACACAAACGATAGATTCAATAAACAAAAAAAAAAGAGAAAGAAAATGAAAATAAATCCCTATTCTACGAACTCAAACACGACAACAAAATAATTCCTGTTCAATCAAAAATGCCATCAATGCCATAACGAAATTTCAATAAAGTGCATATGGGCATATAAGGCTATATGCTGGCATTTGTGCTTGTTGTCCTATTACACTATACGCTTTTCAGGCATTCAGCATGTCAAAATCAGCTTGGTCATATGCGGCATTCAGGTCATTAGAGCATATGAGATGTACCCATTACATTGTATGACCATATTTTGACAGGAGAACTGTCAGAAATTGGCTTTTTATGACCACTTGGCATACCGTCTAATCTAACCTTAATTCAGAAACTTTCAGCATCTTTCTGGTGTGAACACGACCTTAAATATATTTGTACCCGAACTCATTCACTTCTGAACACAACACCATCTTCTGTTTTTTTTTAACACTCATCGGAACACACCCATTTGACAGATCAACTGCGTTTGCAATTTTATTGAATTTGTAAAAATTTATTTTTTTTGTTTGTTTTAATGAATTAAAAAAATATATATATATTTTGTTATGTTGGTTGTTGTTTTTTGTTCTTCAATTTATCATTTGAGATTTTTTAAGGTGTCCTACTTTTGCTGGGCGTGGATCTGGTAACCTACTCAGAACCAAACAGTTTTGCAGCCGCACAAGAAAGAAGAAACAGGAGTGAATTTTATCGAGTTAGATGTTTCATTGATTTAAGAACTGGAAGTTGAATAAATTAGGCCATGGTTATAGTGTGTTGGGCTACTGTTGGATGGGCATTACTATCAATCTCCGGACGGACGTAGATGTCACTTTCTACTGCGCCACCTCTCCTATGTGTGGTCTGAATCCTGCACCAGGAATAAACTAGGATCCGTCTGAACTTCAGCAGGCCGTGGTTGCAGAACCAGAGAGCCGGAAATCACAGAACAGGGTCACTCAATTCACCAGTCCATCATAGAAGAGTGTGCCAACATTTGAGAAACATGTTCTAACCACAGCATTGCGAGAACTACATTTCAGCCGTTTGGAGTCAGCATCAAATCTAAGTTCCCAAAAACTGTCCGAAGCTACGTCTGGGACCTTTAATAAACCAAGCAAACTATTTGTTTATTAAGTAAAATCATTCTCATCCTGGGGGTTTTTTAGTTCATGAAAAACTTCCAAGAAGAAAGTAATCTTAACTAATATAAAAGAGAGTTACGTTATTTAGTACGCTTATAACTCAAAAACGCCTGGACCGATTTCGATGATTCGCACCAATTCGGACTGGCTCCGGTCAAACAAGAAGAATACAGAAAAAGATTGTGAAGAAAATTCATTTTCGCATCAATTCATGATAGATGACGTTTATGTTTACGTTACGTTGTGGCAAATTTTTATTTTTTTTTTTGATTTTATACATCGCTTTTATACAGTTGATTGAAGGTAAAAATTAAATATAAAGAGTTTAAAAGCGGACAAAATTGATATTGAAAAGTAAATTTGAGTGCTTTTTTGTTTGTGAAAAAGTCAAAAATGACATATTTTACTACGGTAGTACAACGAACCTTTCGTACATGGTGATTACAACAAGTGGGCCAAAATAGATCACCCTATTGGAAGATGCTCTTATTTTTGCAAATGGCCGCCAATGTCAAATCTGTTTTGATATTTGTAGACTAGACTGATGAAGAATACAAGTGAACAAGCTATGGAGCGATATACTCCCCAAGAACGCGGAATAAACGAAGTGGACGATTATTCGACCAAAATCATAATGAGCGATGAGGCTCATTTCCACCTCAGCAGGTACGTGAACAAGCAAAACTATCGCTTCTGGGGCATCGAAAATCCACGAGTAATGCACGAGGAGCCATTGCACCCGCTCAAAGTTACTGCATGGTGCGTTGTTCACGCTGAAGGAATCATCGGGCCATTTTTTTTACCGAGAACGCCGCTGGTCAAACGACAACACTGGACGGTGCGCGCTATAGGGCCATGTTAACCGAGTTTTTTCTGCCGCAATTGGACGAATTAGGACTGGAGGACATGTGATTCCAACAGGACGGAGCTACGCACACACTGCGCGAACCACAACCGATATTCTGAAAAACAGAATCGAAGTTTTTCATTTAGAAAAGAAATTAGAGCCAAACAACATCGGATGACTTCTTTTGGCCCACCCTGTATTTGTTAACGATATGTTTTTTGATCGATAGGTAATTAAAACTTTTATTGTTCTCTGTAATTCAAGAAGCTCTGGGTTCACTCCGAACAGTAGCGCCACCCAAAATAAAAATAATACAAGAAGCTAACAGAAGATTTCGTTCCCATATACAGGGTCCGCCAGATAACTTTTTTTTTTGAAAATGCTATAAAAAAAAACTACTGAATATTTTCTCAAATTTCTTTTTTTATTTGAAAGTATGTACAATCCTTCCGGTTAATAATAGAAAATAATTTCATTCAAATGGCTGCCTCGGCTGGCCATGCAGTAGCCTACACGATCGGTCCAATTTTTAAGCACATTATCGATTGTGTGCAGCTGTATTTCACCAATGGCTTCACGAATATTGTCCTTTAAAGCGTCAATTGTCTCTGGCTTGTCGGCGTAACACTTATCTTTTACGGCACCCCACAAATAATAGTCCAACGGTGTCAAATCGCAGCTCCGAGGTGGCCAAACGACATCAGCTCTGCGGCTGATAATGCGATCTTCAAAAACAGGACGCAAAACATCGAGTGTAGCTTCGGCTGTGTGGCACGTAGCGCCGTCCTGTTGAAACCAAATATTGCCAATATCCTCCTCTTCAATTTTTGTGAACAAAAATTCGTTCAACATGGCCCCATAACGATCGCCATTGACTGTAACGGCCACTCCTTGCTCATTTTCGAAGATAAATGGCCCAATTATGCCTCTGGACCAAATTCCGCACCAAACAGTAACTCGTTTTGGGTATATCGGCTTTTCAATGTATGCGTGCGGGTTTTCTGTGCCCCAAATGCGACAATTTTGCTTGTTTACATACTCGCAAAGATAAAAAAATGAGCTTCATCTGAAAAGATGATTTTTTTTTGGCAAAATCGGCATCTTCTCTAAGTCGATCGCAGGCCCACTTAGCGAAGCGAAAACGCAACATTTCCCAGCGTTGTTCAAGCGTTTACACAACCATATTCGTTCAGCGGAAGGATGAAACTAATTATCTGTCAAATCAGACATAAGCTAAGTGTTACCATTCGCAAAATAAACACTAGTTGAAAAAAAAAACAGTTAGATGGCGGACCCTTTATAATTGTAGATAATTTTTTTTTACGTCGAGTAGGTTAGTCAAGCTTGGAATTGGAAAATAAGCATGACGGACAGTAACGAAGGAAGATGAGTGGTGCAACTTTGATCAAAGTACCAGATTTACAAAATACAAAATTTATTTGTATGGACATTTCACAAGAATGTATGCTTTTTCTCCAAATTATTCCTCAAAACTCATAGCCCATCGGAGATCGGAATTATGTCTTAGAGGCATAATTTTGCCTGAGTTGGAATGACTGGACCAGATCAACAGCCAAGCAATTTGAGATTGCATGTAACAAGAACTGCGTCAAATCGTACTGCGAGGGAGCAAACAAGTTCAAATTGAAAAGTGGCAAGACGCACATCGTTGCCGACTTACGAAAGACTCAAGCTATATAGACCTTGCGAACGACTGGCATTTCGGTATGAACGAACAGAAAACTATGGTGGTGATGCGATTTTGGATTTAGGGGCGATGACTACTGTGTGCCACAATTGGAACGCGTTGCTGTGCGAGCGGCGAAGTAGAATTGGTTCCATGAGATATTTAAACTTACATATTTATTTATCGCAGATTTGTCTTCAAACCTGATAAAAGAACCGCACTTTGTTGCGTAATATCAATGAACCGAAACTTTGAAATGGAACGCGTTTGATTTGATTGCTAAGAATCTCAAATCAAATGTCATGCAAGCGACGATTTTGAGTTTAAAATTCAAAGGCAAACATTCTCATTTCTCGAATTCCGCTCATCCCGAACGATTTGCCATTAGTATTTAAGCGTCTTCATTTTCCCGTACGTTTCGCTTTCACTATGACAAGTAATAAGTCGCAAGGACAATCGCTGATCCTTATTTGTGGCATCAATCTTAAATTACCATGTTCCTCACATTGTCAATTGTTTATGGCGTGTGAGTAAAACTTCCGTTTTGTACGTCCTGTACACGGTTGTAACATTTGTCATTTGTGACCAAACTTGGTCATTATTTGTTCTCTTATTTTTTTACGAAATAAAAAAAGACATTCGACTTAAATTTTTATGAAACCTAAAGCGTATTTCTTTTCGTCTAATTGTTCTGTGTTTACAGATATTTCGGACTTAGATTACTTTGGTCATTTATAGCTACAGGACTCCACAGTCCATCTTTGAACCGTCGGTGTAG